>JAFEMH010002673.1:0-321276 GCA_022495995.1 Adenophora triphylla var. japonica
ATCTTCCTGGGCAATCGGGTTTGTGGTGGTAAGCTTCTCGAACCTGCTCCACTGTGTCGTGCACGCCCCGAAGGTATACTCACTCTTCATGGCAGTGGTAGCCCCAGTATCTTGGGTAGGTCCAGAACATTCTACGGACCGGGTTAGCCTTGGTTCCTCTAAACTTGTTGAGGCTATCCCGTAGTTTTAGCCATCCCGCCGTAGGAGTGGGCTCTGCGATGTTTCCCGGTTGTGTGGGACCCTTTACAAAGTAGTCACTAAATTAGGACCTCGAAGGGGAGAGATTTAGGTTGCCGATCGGACCTTTCCCGCGGCAAACCTTCAAATCTTTTTCCTTTTGCAAAAGGTCCACCGAGGAGGCCTCATATCCTGTGCCGTGGCGAGTATTCTCGTCCTTTCACCTCGATGAGTTTGTGAGTTCCTTGTTGGTGCTTCCCTGCATCGAGGCCAGGTAGATAGCTCATTTTTCTCATCATTTTCAAGACCGGTGGGATTTTATCCCGAGTGATCGTCAGATCTACGTTGCACACTTGGGCTTTGGGAGGCTCGACTGTGAAGCCTATTAGCATGAGACCTTCCTCATCATGTTTGATTTCTAGAATAGGTATTCCGCCTCGTATCCGTGCTCCTCTAAAGTGACTAAATCCCCATAAATGGTTGTCAGGTCCCCATTTGAGATGAATTTCACACACCGGTGGAGGCTTCGAGGCGACCCTCGACTCCGGTGCAGCCAAGGTCTTCCCAATAAGGCATTGAAAGTAATCGGGATGTCGATAACCTGGAATTCCACAGTATCAATTTCTCGTCCGAACCGTAGGTCTAAAGTGGCGACTCCAAGGACTGCCTGGATAAGTTGAGTCGTAAGCTGATCGCGAGGGAGGAAGGCTTCAAGTCTCGTAGTCTTGATATCGAGCAAGCTCATGATCTTTGGCAGAAGAATGTTCATTCCGACCCATTATCAACCAGACCCGAGGGAGGCGCCGTTCATCCAAACTGACCGTGATGAAGAGAGGCTCGTTATGATCAGCCCCAAATTGGGGGAGGTCGAGATCGGTGAAAGTGATTATGTTCCCGTAGCGGATGTTTCCAATCACCGTACTCACATCATCGGGAGTAGCATCAATAGGCACGAGAGTGCGAGCCAGCTTTCTTCCGCCTTCAGGGCCTTATGGGGATAGGACGAAGTGAGTAGAGACCAGAGGGAAATGTTGGCCTCGTGTTTGCTTCAACCGGGTGAGCACCTGGATCCTCTTTTCGGGATCTCGGAGTTTCACTGCCTTAGCATAGGGGCGGCGATCTTCTTTCGGTGCTTGATCTCGTGGCCTTCTTATCTCGCCTTGGGATTTCCTTGGAAGATCTCGCCCGCAGCGGGTCAACAGATAACTTCCTCATCGCCGTCTCTTGACCGGATTTCTTCTGCCGCTAAGGTCAATCTGGGAGCCCTTTTCGCTATTTGGCCACCGGTTCGACTGAGCCTAGTGACAAACAGGGGCCGAGCCGTACCGCCCTTCCCCGGGCGGCCCTTATAACTGCTTCCCAAGTCACAGGCTTTTGGGTTTGGGGTTGTTGTAAGTACCCAAATCTGGCTCATGCCTTCCGGTTAATTTTCCCGACATTTCGGTAAATTTCCTGCATTCCCTGACCTTCCTAGCTGTTCCTGAAATGTTCTGGAACACCAAATTTAAAATTATGGCTGTAAGGAGCCTTCCTAATTAAGAAAACACGTTTTTCTTAATTAGGAGAGGCTTCTAGAATGATGCCACCTTGCATGGTTCTAGAATGCCGAGTCATCATGGATAATGCCGCACGGCCTCATTTGCAAAGAGCTCGCAGCCGCACGGCTTCATTAGCCTTATCCGTATCGCCTATAAATAGAGCCCTCCTCTACCCATTTCAACAACAACAACAACAACAACACCAACAAATACACACAGCACAACCACCACTCCTGCACGTGAAGAATCCTTTCAAGGTTCAAGAAGGTGAAGAAGAAGCTCAAGAAGCCATCTCCCTCCTCCTTGAAGGTCCAAGACCAACCTCCTCCAAGCTCCGTCCAAAGAATCGAAGAAAACGATTGGTAACCTCGCACGCCCTACCTTTGCATCCTAATTGCATTATAAATTGCTCATTGCATTGTCTTTATATTGCTTGGGACTCGTAGATTAAAGATCATATCTTTATAATCCCCTTCCCTTTTTCATGCATTAAGACCTCATTTGTCATAAAAATGTAGTCTTTTTCATAAAGGTGCATCCTTTGCACCTAAAACCCCCATTTTCCAATAAAAATGTTATCTTTATGCATCATTTGCATATAAAGATCAAATCTTTTTAATAAAAATGCATCCTTTGCATCAAAATCCCTTTTCAATGCATCCTTTGCATAAAAATCAAATCTTTATGCATCATTTGCATAAAGATCATTTCTTTCAATCAAAAAGCATCATTTGCAACCTAAAAATGTCATCTTTTCATTAAAGAGTCATTTTTTTATCATGCATTTCCCTTTTCCCCTAACCTTGGAACGGACCGGTGTAAAAGTTCTCATCTTTGCATCGTTCCTTCCATTAAAGGTTCATGATTTCTTTAGGAAAAGGATAACCTTGAACCCTATATCTCCAATTATCGCTTAAGAATGAGTATGAAGCGTCTATACGAGCTCGACCGCCTTAAAGCGTAGGATTGATGGGCTAAGGACATTCCTTCCTAAAGAACCTCATCTTTGACCCAAAAGAGAGTCATTCTCTCGATCACGCAAGTCCCGAGGGTCCCGAGGTTTAAATGCGTTGATCATAAGTCATAAGATGAGAACGGGATCATAATCCCTAATACATAAATTCCAAGGAATCCCGAGCGACAACCAACAAATGGTTTGTACGTCAGGAAGACAACTTGGGACATCCCCCCCCCCTTTTTATTTTCAAACACATGCACACAAAGAAAGCACGCAAGCAAACACGATTAATGAAATCTAGGAGACTTGCTCCGGCAAGGCACCTTGGGTGAACGCCAAACGTTCTTCCCAAGGGGTAAACTTAACCTCCGAACCCATAAAACCTTTTTTTCAAAGTTTTGAGGTAATCAAAATGGCGTGGCGAATTCGTTTTTCAAATAACTCGGATGTCTTCAAACCCGCGTGAATTCCAATAAACAAAAATTTTGGGCACACATTCACAAGCTTGGCGACTACTGGGATCATCCCAAAGGAGAAAAGCTTTATTTTCAAAACAAAGATCGATACTTGGTATATAGGTGGAAACCACTTAACCTTCCCGTACACTCCCCGACGTGGCTTGGGATGACCGGTGGTTTAACAATCCACGTGACTCAAGCATCCCTTTTCGAAAATTTTTTGAAAAAGTAAAAGAAAGCTTTTCCCTTTGAGCGGGTTAGACTCCCATCGCCGATTTCATTAATCATGTTTGCTTTCTTTTACCATGCATTGCATCATTTGCATCTTGGAATTCTCAGGCATACTTTGAACGGGAAACAACCCGAAAAATAGCAAAGGAGTGGAACCCGGAAAATTGATCCATGCAACAGACGGCTAATCTCATAGGATTCTCGACCATACGACTCAAAGTGGCAATTCCACCAGGAAAAATCATGGTTAATTCGGGCAAGCCCCAGTGCCTTGGTGCTATTCACCCACGACCGACCGGGGCTTCCTGAGAAAATTTACGTGCTTATGTGTTGCATTTTCCCCGTCCCGAAAATCATTCCTTTAAAACACATTTATGAAAATCTCTCGTTTTAACTCAAAAGGAACAATTTTAGGAGACCGCACACTACGCGCACTCCGATATATCCTCTGTACACTTTTGCACGCACGTCCTCAAAACCCGAGGGTGGTTCCACTGAGCCACGGACAGCCTTTACGATGCTCCCCGCGCGCACGGAATCATCCCAACCTCCCTACGGCAAACAAAGGTCGACCAATGCACACCCGTGTCACACGTTTCAAAAAATCCGTGACTTTGGTTGGTTTTTTGGTCTAGTCCGTGTCATATAGCCCAGTTGCATACCCACGTAAAGGTCAAGCCTTAGCTCATAACGGAAGCCAAGATTCTCGCTCAAGCGAAATCTCCGCCAAAATTCCGACAAGGAAAAATCGGTGGGATCTTGACTCCGACATTGACTATTGACCTTGACCCGCACGGAATGCGTAAGAGTCAAGACCAAGTCTTTGCCAAAAAATCAAAAGGTCTTTCGCTCAAGCGAAGCTCTGCCAAAATTCCGACAAGGAAAAATTGGCAAGATCTTGACCGGCATTGACTTCGAGTCCGACTCACAAGACCGCGTATGCAACGAAGTTCAATGTGACACCGTGTCATCCGGCTTTTGCCGCCCGACCCATGCCTATTATATTCTCGGACATTACCGAAAGTCAAAACCGCCATTCGCTCAAGCGAAACTCACAAAGATCCGTCAAGGCAGAGATCGAGACTTTCCCAAGCATTGCCTTGACTATAATCCGCATCGCTCGTGCGTTGAAAGGTCCTATGACCCGCTAGACCCGATAGGAGCGTTCTTACTTCCGGCGGCTGGGATCCGCGTGCCCTATAGACCCTCGCCCGGGCCGTCCACCCCGGGAGGTCGAAATACAGTGGAATACGAGGGGCTTATAGACGTAGTGACGGAACCCACCGATCCAGATCTAGAGTAGTTGTGAAAAAGAAGGGCGTAACCCCTTTTCCAACCAAATAGATATTAATAAAAGACACTGCTTTTAAGTAAACTTGAAGATTCTAATTTGCATACTACCCGAGCCTTCACCTAAACACCTACCCCGAGTCTAAACTCTTTTCCTATCCCTTTCCCGCAGCCGAGAAAGAAAGTGGGTGAGAACACCGGGTCGCCGACTTGTTAGCGCGTAATCCTCGCACAGCCGCGTAATCCTCGGGCCATCGCCCGTAGAGTCGAATGACCGATTTGACAGAAAAACAAGGCTGGTTTGGGTAACCAGATGACTAGGGAAGAAGAGCTAGCCTATAACCAATGCCCTCCCCCATCTTCATATAACCCATTGCCAAAGACCGCCCTTTCTCGCCTTCTCCAATACCCCAAGCCGTTAGTGGTCCCGATACCCTCGCTTCCTCTCGCATTCCCCATGGGACCCTTTTCCTCCTTTCACTGCAGCCAAATTTCCTTACCTTGGAATCCCAAAGGCGCTTGACCTTTCCAATTTTGTCAACGCCCCGTTGAATTTGCCTACCTCTCGTGCCAGCCACAGTTGAAGAGTCGCCTGGAAATGAGAATAGGAATGGATGGATTTACAAAGGATGACGACAGCTCGCAGAAGGAATGGACTTGGAGCCAATAGAAGTGAAACCCGAAGGGCAAGATGAGGCAGTAAAGCCACAGACACTGGAATAGGGGATGAAATCACTTCAAAGTGTGTCCTGGCAGCCTCATGCAAAAGCTCGAAGAAGGATGAGGTAGTGTGGCGAGTCCTATATCCTAGTGTTCAATACCCCGTACAAGGACTTGGTAGGTGAATGGAGAGATTTGATCGAAGCTTTAGCCAAAAGAGGGAAGTGGGCTCCTCCCACCGATCTAGAACATGTAAGTGTCGCCGAAGCCAAACTCTCATCAGAAGGGTAGACTCTATCACAAGTTGTCGTAGTCACTCCCGAAACTTGGTCTCAAGAAGAATGTATGGATGCCTTGGAAAGAGTCCCGAGTTTAGAGGCAACCCCAGCCCCCTTTATGTCCTACGATGATAATGATGTCTTCCCCGGTAATCCCTAAGCCCGAAGAAGAGTCCGAGATACCCCTCATACTGGCGTCAAGTATCCCGACCTCGCTTGCCCTCTATTGGTCATAAGAGCCAAGACGAAAGTTCCCACGAGAGCTACGGTAGTGACACCGATGAAGACACAAATGAAGTGCCTAAGGGACAATAGAGGAGTGGTTAGCCCCAGAAGCCAAAAAGCCCGTAAAATATCTCTCGACGGTAAGTGAAAAGGAACCCGCCATGAGGTTTCGACCCCGAGTAAATCCTTATTGATGATGGAATTTCCCATTTCAAAGTGTTTAGCCAATGTCCAAAATGCCGTCAAAAGGTTGACCCCGTGAGAAAGAAAAGACATGCTTGGACAAGATGAGGAATGTGATCCTACTCGTTAAAGAAGTTGCTAGGATCGGATGAGAAAGCCATTTGCCAAGCTCCAAAATCCTAAGTGATAATTTTGCTGCATGCCGACTTTGAAAAGTTTGAATGAGACCGTGAAAGCTTTAAACGGAGAATGTGAAAAGGTCAAAAAGCCTGCAACCTGGGACCGCATTCGGGAAGCCGCCATGCTTCCGACAACCGTGCCAATCGATCAATCGCAGAATTGGCCATACGCCGCAAGAATCCGCCCTCGACTTTGAAAGAATTGGATGTAATCCTCCAAGAGGGAATGACGACCAAGGAAAATCCAATGTCTATGTGATGACTCGATCCGACAGATGAGTATTGAGCCCTTAAGGGTGACAAAAGGAATGCCGTCTCTGAACCAAAGACAGATAAAAGACCCTATAAGACAGTAGCGTAAAAGCCCGATTCTCGATAAGGAAGATCCAAATTCTAACTCGCTTGAAGTGTACCCAAGCCAATATCTCCTTATGGTCCCCGTTAACCTCTTCATACCCTCATAAGTTGAAACTAGAAGAAAGTTTGGCCAAGACCATGGTGCCCATAGACGCCACCCCGCATGAGGTCGTCCAAATGATTGGAAATATCCACTACGGAAACATCATTACCTTCACCGAATCGACCTCGCCAAAGTATGGGGCTAGTCACAACGAACCTCTTTACATCACAAACCAGCTTAGAAGAGCGTCGATTGCCACGAGTACTAGTTGACGGGGGTCTCGTAATGAATGTCTTGCCGCCTAAGATGATGGATTTATTGGATCTAAAGCCAACAGACTTAAAGCCTTCGAGTCGACTATTAAGGCCTACGACTCCACCGCACGATCGCTTGGGGATCGCCACTCTCAAGATGTGGTTCGGAAAAAGGTCATGGATGTTGATTTTCAAGTTATTGACATTCCGATTTCATTTATCGCTCATTGGGACGGCCTGATCCACCAGATAAACTGGGTAGCCTCTACTTTGCATCGCAAGGCCAAATTTCGCCGAGTGATGGAACTATCACCACCATTTATGGGGACAAAGGTCACAAGAGAAGGAACCAAAGACCGGGACATCCCGATATTGGAGATCAAGCATGATGATGAAGGGTTAGCATTGACCGGATTCTCCGTAGCTTCTTCCAAGACACAAGTGTGTCAGACCGACCTCACCACTACTTCGATAAAATCCCTCCCGCCATGAGAATGATGCGAAAAATGAGCTATCTTCCGGACTTGGATTGGGTAGGAGACTTCAAGGTCGTAACACCATCATTGATGTGAAGGAGCAGACTACCGTATATGGCTTGGGGTACAAACCAAACTCTCGATGCCGGAAAAGCTAAAAGCAAGAAAGGTGAAGGGGTCCACTCTCCATCCTTACGCTTGTCTCTCGACCCATTACTTTATAAAAGGAGGAACACAATATCATGAAAGTGATCACCGCATCTCCTTGTAAAATCCTTCTAGAGAACCTTGAGAAAGTTAGGGAAAGCCAACAATCCCATTCGAAGAATGTTCCTTGATTTGCCGTATATCCCCGGGGCTACCACTACCGTTCGTAATGAGTACGTCTTTCAAAGGAAATCCGGCCGCATCAAAAGATCAAGCATCCGGACAATGGACTTCTCCGCCTGAGTTAGCTCTTCCAGAGATCACCAGATAGAAGCTACCAAAGGCTGGACATACAAGCTGGGGTTTCGTAAGAGTTGTTTGACGAAGAAGCTACGTATCCCGCACTTGATCGACTTCGGGCCTGTATGATGAGATAGTTGCCGTTATTGGAGACGATGGTGAAAGTCATTTTGATCCTCGCACTTTGGTGACTAAGACAAATGCCATTGAAGAATTGGGAGACATTCTCGTGGCCGATAGCCGGGCCGACAAAGAAATGATCACGGAACTTGATTGGTACCCCGTCCTCCTCAACCCGGCCGTGTCAAACACCCCGTTGTCTATTCAGCTGAGTCAGAATCTTCGAATCCTGGGCCTCGAGTCATCCGAAGGCCTCACGCCCGAGGATTATGAAAATGTAATCGATGTCATCTTTCCCCTTATCTTGAATGAAATGACGCATCTTTCGATTATCCTCTTATTGCCAACTTAACAAATGATAAATTAACTCAAAACTTAACAACAAGCACAATGAATCATTTCAACAAGATGCAAACACACTAAACGAACAATACATTAAAGAAATCTTTAAGCAGTGTTTCGTAAAAGAGGAAAACCGGGCCCAAGCCGCCGAGGAGATTTTGATAAGTGTGAATTTGGGTACTATTGAGGAACCTAAAGAGACACAGATTGGAAGCTTCTTCCAGTGGGGTTGAAAGGGACAGATTGATCGAGCCGCTCAGAGAATACGTCGACGTGTTTGCATGGTCATACAAAGATATGCCGGGCTAGACAGCTTCGATAGTAGAGCACGTAATCCTCTAGCACCGCATGCTAAACCGTAGCGTAAACCGAGAAAGATCAAGCCTAATGGTCTCTACGTGTCAAAGAAGAAATTGAGAAGCTACCGCGGGTAGGGATTCATCGTGAGTCATTGAATACCCGACATGGTTGTCCAACATCGTAACCGTAACCAAGGCCAATGGGAAGGTGCGTTGCCGTGTGGATTTCCGAGATCCGAACAAGGCCAGCCCCAAAGACGACTACCCTCTCGCCAAACATAGACATCCCGGTAGACTCCACCGCCAACTACGAAGTCAAATCCTTCGTTGATGGTTTTGCATGCTACAACCGCATCAAGATGGCCGAGGAAGACCAAGAAAAGATGCCTTTTACCACACCGTGGGGAACCTACTGCTATACAAGAATGCCATTCGGCTCAAGAATGCCGGCTACTTACTGCAGGGCAATGACCGCGCTTTTTCATGACATGATCCACAAGGAGATTGAGGTCTACGTAGACGACATGATAATCCACTCCAAAGGAGAAGGTGGGCAGACTTTGTTGACCTACGAAAATTCTTTTCGAGAGGCCGAGACAAAGATTCCATGAGACTAAACCCCGCCAAATGCACCTTCGGAGTGACAAAGGGAAAAGTGCTCGGGTATATGGTCACTGAGCGAGGTATAGAAGTTGACCCCGAAAGATCAAAGCCATCATGGATATGAGGCCACCTCAAACCCGCATGTAAGTCAAGAGCTTCATGGGTAAATTGCAAACATCACCCGGCTTTCACACCGCCTGACCACTATGTGCGAGCCCATCTTCAAACTCATGAAGAAGAATGTGGACACGTAATGGACCGAAGAATGCCAAGATGCCTTTGACCGCATCAAGGCATACTTAGTACATCCCCGGTACTATGCCTCCCCCACATAGACAAGCCTCTTTCGCTCTATCTAATCGTCACTGCACACGGCAAAGCTGGGGGCTATGCTTGCTCAAGAGAAGAAAGACTCTCGGGTAGAGAATGCCATTTACTTTGTCACTGGAAGCTACAAGGGAGTGAGCTCAATTATTCAGCGTGTGAAAAGACCTGCAAGTGACTCGGGTCCTGGGTAGTCGGCAAGTTGAAGCATTATATGCAAGCCCACCCCGTAAACTTGGTCTCAAAAATGGACCCCATCAAGTACATCTTTGACAAGCCTTCCCTCTCGATGCGTCTAGCGAAGTGGTCCTTCTTCTGGCGTAATACGACATCAACTATGTGACCGTAAAGGCCATCAAGGGTCAAGCATTGTCGATCACCTCGGCGAATTTCCCCAAGAATGAAGACAGAGGGCCCGAACCCCAATTTCCGCATGAAGGGATCTTTGCAATGAGCCCGAAAATAGATGGCGCTGTTCTTTGACTGAGCCGCTAACAAAAGAGGAAATGGTGTGGGAATGCTATTGGTCGATCCAAAAGATGAGCATACCCCCATAGCCCTCAAGTTGAATTTTCCGCCACGAACAATGCCGCCGAGTATGAAGCCCGCATTGCCGGGTTCGAGGCCGCCTTAGAAAGAAATGTCAAGGAGCTCGAAGTTTACTGGAGACAAATTTCGCCCCGGGACATCAACCAAGTCTCCAACAAGTGGAAGACTCGTAGACCCTAATCTCGCAACGGTATCATGCCTATATGGAGGAGTTGACTGGACAAGCCGTAGAAGTGACTTTCCACTACTTGCCGAGGGAAAAGAACAGATTCGCAGATGCCCTAGCTACTCTAGCCTCATTGGTAGAGATCCCCGAGGGAAAAGCCATAAAGCCCTTCGTGAGTGGGTAGAAGAGAAGCCCCAGCCTTTCGTCAGAAATGGACCTGGACTCGAGCCTATAAAGGAACCTTGGTACAATCGTATTTACCAATTCCTCAAAGACGGAGAGTCGCCTTTCAGAGACGAAGAAGGTAGACCAAAAGAAGGAGTCGTAGCCAAAAGCTTGCAAGCCCCGAAAAGGTTGGCTTCTCATTATGTCATTCTAGGAGGCAACCTATACAAGAAGCGGTATCAAGGACCACTCCTCTTATGTGTCACTCAAGAAAGAGCCAGAGAGTTGATGACCGAAGTCCACAATGGTCCCTCCGGTCCTCACATGAATGCCAGAGCCCCGATGCAAGTGATCCTCGAATGGGTTAGCTACTGGATCTCCATGGAAACAGCATCAGCTCAAGCACGTCCGAACTCGGCGACAAATGCCAGCGGCTTTGCTAACCTCAACCATCTCCCACCTCATGACCCGTATTGCATGACGACTCCTTGGCCGTTTGCAACTTGGGGCATCGACGTGATAGGGAAAATATCCTGGCAGAAGCAAGGGGCACGAGTTCGTGTTGGTAGCCATCGACTACTTCACCAAATGGGTAGAGGCCAAGTCCTACAAGGTCCTCACTTCCGCAAAGTGGCCCAGCTCATCAAAGAAAACATAATGTGCAGATATGGGGTGCCCAACTGAGATCATTTCCGATAATGGGTCACACTTCGAAGGAGACTGCGATAGACTCAAGGTCGTAATTGAGTTACTCGCCACAAGTCGTCCCCCGCATGCACCTCACCAACGGAGCCGCGGAAGCCGCTAATAAGACACTCGAGCGGATCATCCTAAGATGGCCACCCGTGGTCGTGATTGGCCCGAAAAGCCGCACCTAGCACTCGGGGCTACGTAACGTCCGTCGCAATGTACCACAGGAGAAACTCCTTTGCCCTAACTTACGGGATGGAAGCAGTGTTACCAAGCTGAGTTGGAAATCCCGTCATTAAGGGTCCTCCCGGAAAATAGTGTCACGAAGTGGAATGGTTATGCAATTCTCCCATGATGAGTTAGCCCCGCTTGACGAGAGAAGGCTAAAGCCATGGAACACACCCGAGCCTACCGCAGGCAACCCCGGGAAAATGGGGAACCCGTCCGGATCGGCCCTTATGTGGTGCGTAAAATACCGTCATGAGGAGCAAATGAAGCTTGCAGACTTGGATGGCAATCCCTTTGTCCACCCTGTCCAACTGATAAACTCCGAAGATACTATGTCTAAAAAAAAAAAAAAAAAAAAAGAAAGAAGAAAAAGTGCAAAAGAGTAATGCCCACTAGGCCGAAACCCCAAAAAAGGGCGGTCTAGGCAAAAGACAAAAATGGTCGCACATGAAAAAAAAAAAATATAAAAAAAAAAAAAGAAAGATAAAAAAATTCTAGTGCAAAAGAGTAATGCCCAGCCTAGGCCGAAACCCCAAAAGGGCGGTCTAGGCAAAAGACAAGGCCGCACATAAAAAAATTAGTTCACCGTAATGAACTACGAAGACCTGAGCCCTTAGCCTTTCTTGTAAAAGGGGAACGAGTGGCCATATATGGTTCGGTCTAAAACAATAAAAAAGGGCAATCAAGCTTCCAATGAAGTGCGTCCTAAACAATAAATAAAAATAAAGGGCATTTCAGCCATAAAACGGGTCCCCAAACAAATAAGACATTTGAGTTTCCATGAAATGTGTCTTGATTAATTTTTAAAAATAATATCTCTTGTTCATTACAAGTTAAAAGCTTCTTGATGAGTTCAAGCACGGTCTACCTCTTAACTCGCTAACCTCGCTAAAAAAGATATAAAATACAACAAAATGCCTAAATAAACTAATGTGTTTGCAAATGGCAATAAGAGGATCTTGAGAAAAGACTTGTCGGGCCGTCATTCGCCGAGTCTTCTTCAGCCTTCTTCCCTTTTCCTCGACCCTTCGAGTCTTCTTCCCTTTTTTTATCTATAATGCTCGGTATCCCTCATCCCGACCTCTCGGTATCCTCACCGGAGCCTCTACCAACCCCGTGTCAATGAGCGCTCTCTCTATACGAGCACGAGTCCGCACCTCCTCCCTCCGAGCCTCGGCCAAAGGAGCGACCTCGGACAATCTCTTGTACCGAGCCTCCATATCTCTCGACCAAGTCACCCGATTGGTTATGGCAACTCGCCTTAGCCTCAGCCTCTCCTCGTAGTCCTACTCGAGTCACACCGGTCCCAATAAAGCTCGATGCCTATCCTCCAAGATAGCCTCGAGTCGCTCCCATCTCCCTCTCGTACTGCATCCCAAGTAGACAAAGGGTCAAGATGGTGCTCTTCCCGCTCCCGAAGATAGCCCCGGGTGGGAAAGCAAGTATATGTCCAAGCCCTCGAGAAGAAAGAGAAGCCGCCGGATCTCTCATGTCCAATGACACCACCTCCATGGTCCGGATGTCCTCCCAATCACTCAATGGCTCCCGTAAAGCCCCAAACCGCCCGGATACCAAGCAGGGTATGTAGAAGGACGACCAGAATCCCGGAACCCTCACAAAGCATAAGACCCCGAAATATCCTCCCGGGTCCGCAACCTCCAATGTGGTATCCACCAACGGATATCCGAAGTGGATAGCCTAGCCATCATCGCCCCAGCCTACCCCTGTTCTGTTGCCTCGGTGCACCTCTCCGAGAAATCACCCAAGGGCACCGAGTCGGCAAAGCCCCGTGCAAAGCCCCGAGCCTCTCCCCGCAACCACAAAGTCGCATAGCCGACTCCGGACCTCATGAAACGGTCTCCCGAGCCATCCTATCAATCCCATGAAATGTCTCTCCCAAAACCAACGGACAATATCCTTCCCACCCTGCAGCCTTCCGACCATGTCCAAGAGACCACTATGACCGATCCCCACGGACTCAAGAGTGAACAAAATAGAGAATACGCAGAGAATGAAAGCATCCATAGCCACCGTGGTCGCAGCCTATATCTCGGAGACCCAAACCCGCCCGGGATATCGAAAGGTCAATCCTATCCGGGCTACCATCATCCCCTCGGCCTCTCCCAAAGGAATCTCGCAGAAAAGATGCAAGCTTTACCGCCACCGGCACGTCTCCGATCAGCGGAATATCTATAGCCTCGCCCGGGACCTCCAATCAAGGCTCAAGTCTTCGTGCGTTGGGACAATTTCGTTGTAAGAGAAGCAGAACATGTCTCCTGACGTCCCAAAACTTTGCCGCGGCTCTCAACGTATCCCAATCGCGGGAGATCCCTCAAATGCCATAAAGACTTGATCTTGAAGGAAGAATCAAGCAGCCCCTTGTGATTCTGGAAGTTGTGTCTCGCCCAAGATTGAAGACCGGACAGTAAAATGGTCTCGCTTCCCCTTTGCGATCGACGGGCCTCTCCATCGCAAAGTGATCAAAGGTGGTGTCTTTAGGTCCAAAATGGGCTCTGGGAACAGTCGGGACAAGTCTAGAGTGAAAATGAAATGAAATGGCCAAGCCTTGCTTTTATTCAGAAAATAACCAGTTCATTAACCGTTAGCCGCACGGCTACATTTGCCCTCAAGGCCATGCCGCACGGCTACATTAGCCCTCTCGCAAAATTCTGCAAAGAACCAAAGTTGCTGCCCAAGGGAGTTTTCACCCCACTTTTTCAACCAAAACCTGTACAAAAACATATCCGTAAGTCATTCAAGCATTTATACACCATTATAAATCATTTTGGCCCAGCCAGCCCCAATTCCAAGCAAAAAGTCGCCCCAAGGCTCGTATAATATGCAAATTAAAAAGCATGAATTAGAAAAGTAAATAAAACGTAAATACAATGTTTTCGCCCCATCGGCGCCCAAATAAAGCAAAAAATAAACAAGTTGTGCATAAAAATTGTAAATTGTTTGTTTTTGTTCCCAAATCCGCTCTAGAGCCCCCTAGGCCTCGGATTCTTCGTCCTCCTCATCACTACTCACTCATAAATGCTAGCCTCCCTCATCACATCCTCCCGATCGCTCGCATCGGATAAATGGATGTCATCGTGCTCATACTCCGCCGCCGCTCCAAGATGCCGCATTAGGACCTCGCCCCGAGGCATGGCACCGGGATGAGTACTCCGGCCGAGGAAGAGGATGCCGCGCCCGACGTGCCTCCTTGCGCACGTGCTCCCGCACGCTTGTTGACGCTTTAGTAGCGCAGCCGCCTTTCTTGACCAAGGATCGGCAAACGTCTTTCCAGCCCCCGTTCCGCCCGACCAACCCGTCGTATGTGCGTGCCGGAACCCGAGAAAAGAAAAAGAAAATCTCGTAAAATCTCGAAATTTGCAAAAGCCGAAAGCGTAAAAATCCGAAAGCTAAAAAAGGGAATAAGACCCTAAGAGTACACTTACAAAGTGCTATCAGCGGCAAGGTGTCTTTGGGGCTCCCTAGCATCGGGGACGGGGATCCTCATCCTCCCTCGGTACTCCATGGACCACGTAGGACGGATGTGCGGGAGGGATCGGCGGGTCGCAGGCTCATCCTCCCCATATCCCCGAGTGACCGCCGCCTTCACTAGCTTCGTGGCGTCCTCGTGCGCGGCTCCACAAACACAAACAGTAGGGGGTGTCCATGTCAGTACTCCTCCGCAGCCACGCCGCCTCGGTACCTAGCAATCTCATCCGCCCGCGGGTCCTCGGGCTGCCGGCATCCGTCTTTGGAGGGTCGGAAGGAGTAATGGCATCTAGTGGGGGAACATGACCATGCCGCCTCGAGAAGCGGTCCCCGTATAAATGACATCACATGTCGCCCCAGGTGAGCCACCTCCTCTCGCCTCGTCACCTCTATAGCATCTCCCAAGATCTCTCGGATACCTCGCCCAGTGGGTAGAAGTCCACTCCGTCGTGCCCATCCCTATTGATGACCGGCCTCACCATTTTGTAGTCGAAGGTAATCCGGGTCTTCCCCGTGAATTTATCTCTCGCATCTCCTCCAAATAACCATAGCAGGGGAAGATGGTGACATCACTCTCCGGGTTCCAAGTGGAAGAACCCGATCACCTCGCAAAACCAGCCCGCATGTTCAAAAACATCGAAAAAGTCATTTTCTCATAAAAGTCTCAAGACATAAAAGAGAAAAGAGACAAGAAAGGGAGACTACCTCAAGGGCAAAGAAAAGCGGGCCCATGGAAGCAGCTCCTTTGTTCCGACCGTACATGTCCAACGAGAAGTAGAGCTCCGCCAATCCTAGCCTCTCCCCAAGAGACCGTCCCAATCCCATCAACATCCTCCAGAGAGTCGAGGAGGCAAGTCATGGCCATGTCCCTGCACTAGCAAAAATGGTGACCGATAGCATCAACCATATGAATGCTCTAGCCACTTGGCAAGGGCCACATCATTAGCAAGAAAATTTCGCATGCTAATCTCGAACCGCCACCTCGACGTTCCGTGTCTCCATCCCGGCCCCTTCGGAATCGGCTCAAACCCGACCAAAGCCCGAAACTCCTCGCCAGTAATATGGTCCCTCCAAGTCACGGGCCTCCCAGGTGAACTCAGAAGCCCGTAATAGCGGTGAAATCGGCAGAGTCACCGTCGGCTCTCCCGGCTCAGGTGAAAGCTATGTGTCTTGTCCCACCGTAACTCGGAAAGGGCCTCGGACCAAGCCCTTGCTCTTCGAGGTGATGTGGACACCCCGGCCGATAGCCTCTACGAACGCATCCAAGCCGGTAGCCCTCACCGCCCGCTTGGGATTTGCCCCATCCTTCTCAAAATCTGGCATCCTCTGCCAAAGCTTGACCGCTATCTCCGACGGTCCTCTAGACTTGTTCTCCCGTAGACAAGCACAAAAGAAGCGTCAGTCCTTCATATCATTTCAAAAGTATGCATGCATTCAAAAGTGCACATATTTTCAAAAGAAAAGCATTCATAAAAAGTTTTTCTAGCATAATTTTTGCATCAAAAACGTGTCTTTCATCACTGGAAACGCGTCATTGCTTTCCTAAAGCACAAAATCACAATTTTTTGCACATAAGCATTATCCTTTCAAAAAATGACATGCATGAATCATTTTCATCTTCCAAAATCATGTTTTCTCATTGAAAATCAGAATTTTGACCTAGTTCTAGCACAAGGCAAGGACTCCGTCTCATATTTAGACAATTCTCATTCTTACTTCATTTTGCGAGAAAAAAGTGAGTCATTCTCATAATTTTCATCAAATAAATTGCATGCATATTTTTAGCCTCATAGGTTGTTCATGCATCTCAAAATCATTCAAAAATCCTAGGAAAATCCTAGAAAAATCCTATAATTCGGGTCAAGCCCTAAATCATTCAAAAATCAAGCAAAAGCAATCGAATTTGAGCCAAATAAGATTGCTTACCCCAACCGATCGCGGGTTTGTTGATTTATGCTCCCTTCTCCCCGGATAAAGCTCCGATGGAGGCGTAAGGAAGTCATACTTCCTCTCCGTCCTCACGAGCTCCTTCCTCCTTCTTCTCGCGGCCGCCGAGATGTTTCTCCTCGCTTGCCTTGGTATGGGATTGCCCTCCGGATCCATTTCAAATCAAAGGGAAGCAAAAGGGGTTGAAGAATTTCGAAAATTCTCTCTCTCTTTTCTCTCTCTCGAGTGAAGTGGGCGGCAACAAGTGCCCGAGTCCCCGTTCGAGTCGATTTTAAATAACTGAAAAACCGGATCTCTAGCCGTACGGCTTCTTTTCTCCATCTCATGCCGGGCGGCTTCATTCGCTCTGAGCATAAATTACAACTTTGCCCTCGGACCTTCCACTTGGGCATGCAATTCTCGTTATCTTTTAACAAGAGATAACCTCCTCTTCGTAAAAATATCTCTCATCTGTGAAGCAATCAAGCTTTTTTTCCTAGTCACCTCTGTTAGTTCCGTCATAACGGGATAACACTAGGCGACAACCTCCGAATTGTCAGAACTCTAAACTTGTGCTACCTCTATCCGCGAATAGTGAAGTACGCCCAAGTCATGCCCAAGTCATTTCAACTTGTGCTACCTCTATCCGCGAATAGTGAAGTATGCCCAAGTCATTCCAAGTCATTTCAACTTGTGCTACCTCTATCCGCGAATAGTGAAGTACGCCCAAGTCATTCCAAGTCATTTCAACTTGTGCTACCTCTATCCGCGAATAGTGAAGTACGCCCAAGTCATTCCAAGTCATTTCAACTTGTGCAACCACTATCCGCGAATAGTGACGAATGCCCCAAAGTCATTTCAACTTGTGCTACCACTATCCGCGAATAGTGACGAATGCCCAAGTCATTTCAATTTGTGCAACCACTATCCGCGAATAGTGACGAATGCCCAAGTCATTTCAATTTGTGCAACCACTATCCGCGAATAGTGACGAATGCCCAAGTCATTTCAACTTGTGATACCACTATCCGCGAATAGTGACGTACGCTCAAGTTTCCCAACTTAAATTACCTCTATCTCCGTCATAAAGAGATAGCGTCCCAAGTTCTAACTTCATCAGGTGACATCCTCCAGTAATTGTCAATCAGGTGACAGCCTCCAGTAATTGTCAATCGGTGTGACAGCTCTCGAATTGTCAAAATCTCAAGGATCCTAGACATCGTTCCTAACTATCTAGTGATGCTTGAACTACGATCAAGGCTTGATTCCTCCGGGATACGTAGGTAGCCTTTTATAAAAGGTCCAGCCATTCGACCACTTTGGTCACCCTGTTTCTTTGTCACTCCTCAGTGATAAAGCGGCCTCAAAGAGGTTCGGATATCCGACCACCTTGGTCACTCCTAGCATATCCCCGTGGATCAATTGCTTGACTTCCTAGGTCATTTTCTCTTCTATTTCCCCAGAGACCGGTTTCTCTTCTTCCTCCCCCGGCGGACCCTAATTCCGAACTACGGCCTGGCTTGATTCCTCCGGATACGTAGGTAGCCTTCCAAAAGGTTCACCACTCGACCACCTTGGTCTCCCAATCCGTCTCGGCATTCGCCGAGATCGGATCCTTTTCTATCGACAACCCCACTCGCCTTGCAAGTGACGTTGCCGAGGGCTTCTGTAAGTACCCAAATCGCTCATGCCTTCCGGTTAATTTTCCCGACATTTCGGTAAATTTCCCGGTAATTCCCCGGACCTTCCTAGTGTTCCGGAAATGTTCTGGAACAGTCCAAATTTAAAATTATGGCTGTAAGGAGCCTTCCTAATTAAGAAAACACGTTTTTCTTAATTAGGGAGAGGCTTCTAGAATGATGCCACCTTGCATGGTTCTAGAATGCTGAGTCATTGTGGATAATGCCGCACGGCCTCATTTGCAAAGAGCCTGCAGCCGCACGGCTTCATTAGCCTTATCCAGACTGCCTATAAATAGAGCCCTCCTCTACCCATTTCAACAACAACAACAACAACAACAACACCAACAGTCACACACACACAACCAGCCACTCCCAGACGTGAAGAATCCCTTTGAAGGTTCAAGAAGGTGAAGAAGAAGCTCAAGAAGCCATCTCCCTCCTCCTTGAAGGTCCAAGACCAACCTCCTCCAAGCTCCGTCCAAAGAATCGAAGAAAACGATTGGTAACCTCGCACGCCCTACCTTTGCATCCTAATTGCATTATAAATTGCTCATTGCATTGTCTTTATATTGCTTGGGACTTGGTAGATTAAAGATCATATCTTTATAATCCCTTCCCCTTTTTCATGCATTAAGACCTCATTTGTCATAAAAATGTAGTCTTTTTCATAAAGGTGCATCCTTTGCACCTAAAACCCCCATTTTCCAATAAAAATGTTATCTTTATGCATCATTTGCATATAAAGATCAAATCTTTTTTAATAAAAATGCATCCTTTGCATCAAAATCCCTTTTCAATGCATCCTTTGCATAAAAATCAAATCTTTATGCATCATTTGCATAAAGATCATTTCTTTCAATCAAAAAGCATCATTTGCAACCTAAAAATTTCATCTTTTCATTAAAGAGTCATTTTTTTATCATGCATTTCCCTTTTCCCCTAACCTTGGAACGGACCGGTGTAAAAGTTCTCATCTTTGCATCGTTCCTTCCATTAAAGGTTCATGATTTCTTTAGGAAAAGGATAACCTTGAACCCTATATCTCCCATTATCGCTTAAGAATGAGTATGAAGCCTCTATACGAGCTCGACCGTCTTAAAGCGTAGGATTGATGGGCTAAGGACATTCCTTCCTAAAGAACCTCATCTTTGACCCAAAAGAGAGTCATTCTCTCGATCACGCAAGTCCCGAGGGTCCCGAGGTTTAAATGCGTTGATCATAAGTCATAAGATGAGGACGGGATCATAATCCCTAATACATAAATTCCAAGGAATCCCGAGCGACAACCAACAAATGGTTTGTACGTCAGGAAGACAACTTGGGACATCCCCCCCCCTTTTTATTTTCAAACACATGCACACAAAGAAAGCACGCAAGCAAACACGATTAATGAAATCTAGGGAGACTTGCTCCGGCAAGGCACCTTGGGTGAACGCCAAACGTTCTTCCCAAGGGGTAACTTAACCTCCGAACCCATAAAACCTTTTTTTCAAAGTTTTGAGGTAATCAAAATGGCGTGGCGACTCCGTTTTTCAAATAACTCGGATGTCTTCAAACCCGCGTGAATTCCAATAAACAAAAATTTTGGGCACACATTCACAGTTGTGTTGTTGCCCCTTGGATGGCCCACAGAGCTAGGGCGTCCTCCGATTCACTCTCATGGCCGGCCTTGCTCATTGTTATCATGCAACAAGAGTCGCTATTGTCGGGACTCGGCGGCTTTTCGATTTCATCCCTTGGATGGCCCACAGAGTTATGGCTATCAGCCTCCATTTCATCGTATATCCTTTTTCTTTCAATCTTGCAAGTAGGGCAGCCACAAGTGAAGGATAGGCAACGTTCCCCTTCGGAGTTTGATGTAGCAGCTCGGTAGATCTGTGTCCAAATAAGGAGCACCCGGGGTCCATTGTCGGGCACTGGAGCAATTAGGAAGGCGTCATGTGGATTCATAGGTATGAAGGCCACTGGGGAGACGTTTAGATCGATAACCCTTTTCAGTGATTGCAGGCACTCGCTGCGCTCGAGCGGCCCGGCTGTGACCCTTACGGTTGTTATGCCATCCGCTCTCGGGAAAGAAGAAAAAGATCCGATAACGTTTACGAATTCTTCATCTTCTGGTGGCTGAAACCCTCCATTCCTGACCAGTGCTTCAATAAACCCTTTCCATTCACCAGTCAGGTTCTTATAAGGAACGTTGTGTTCTAGGATTTCGGATATGTACGGATCTGGACGCGGGCTTTGCTGTCCCTCATCCTCTGGAGTATCCGGGCATTGGCCACAAATGCATCTTACAAGCGACACCTCGTAGGGGTCTGTCTCCATTGGTATCTGATCCGCATTTCCTGGCGGTCCTTCGTCGTCACTTGCTGACAACCAACCATTGTGCCTGGCTCCCATGGGCTCATTTCCGGCATGATTGTTCCAAATTGTTTCCGGATCGGGGGCCTCAGTTGACTCCTCACTCTCGTCATCATCATCATCATCGCTGTCATCAGAATCTTCTTCCCATACTACCGGGATTTCGGCGGAGAGGGAACGCCGATCAAACCCGTTGGGGGAATATGGGTGCGTGCAGCCGCAGAAATTGTCATATGCTCCCATTCCCGGAAGTGGTAATTGCGACTCGGCTTCTCCACCCAGAAACTGCGGGGGAAGAGTGAGAGGGGGTGGCACGTATTTGACACCAGGTAGGATATAGAAGGAATCCTCCTCTTCCGATTCTTCACTGTTCTCGAGATCATATTCGGGCTCTCCCAAAGCCAATTTGCGAAGTGTACTAGCTCCGAGATGCTCTTCGGCCTCTTTCTTGATAAGCCCCAAGACTGAGCGCCCGCCGGAAGCTTTCTTGTTCGATTCTTCTCGATTGTTCTAACCATCTTGTGTAAATGGTCCTTTCATGTTACGGCGGAACGCCCAGGTTCTTCGGTATCGGTTTTCCCTTTATCCGAGAAATAGCGGGCCTCGTATTCTTGCAAGGAGTCTCGACATGAGACAAAGATGGGTTGATTCGTTCGATATCCTCAAGGCCGAGGGGAATCCGAATTCGGGATCCTCGACGAGGTTGGCCACGGGTATTTGGGGACTTTCATCGGCATCTTCCTGGGCATGCGAAGATTCTCCGCATTCAATCATATTCACTGATTATGGTTCCTTGGCGGATTTTTGATCGTGTTAGGCCCTTCGGGGCCTTCCAACTTTCCTTGCTCTATTAGCCCCTGGATTGCCTTTTTCGAGTAAAGCGGTTGTCGGTCGGATGTCCGTGAGCTTGATGAAAAGCACAATACTTTGTAGTATCCACGGGAGCATTCGGATTTCTCGGGTTGGAAATTCTCTAAAGGCCGCAGCAAGCCTTCTTTCACCAGTCCCTAAAGATGTCATTCGAGAGGCATTCCAAAGTTTTCAAGATTTATGACCCGCGGTGCAGGCTCTACTGGTTTTACGGGAGCAAAAGGAGTCGTGTTGTTACATTCCCGTCCCGCATAGTTAATCATCTCTTTGCCTTTGGTAGGGCCAGGGCGGTGTTTGCAGGAGGAGCCCGATATACGTAGGCGGGTGCGGCGGCTCGGTTGCGGATTGTAGGCCTTTTCAAACTTAGCCGCAGAGTTAACCATGGCCCGTAAGTCCGAGTATGGGAAGTGATCGAGGGAGGCTCTCGAATGTGGTTTCAAGCATGACCGGAAGATGTCCAGCTTGTTCCTCTTCGGAAGGAGGGATGGCCATTTCACCGAGTTTCGATTCCACCGCTTGTAAAAGTCCCCAACATTCTCATCGTGGCGCCGCACCGTTGTTTGTAGGTCAACCCTATTTGTTTCCCATTCCAAGTTGGCCTTATATTTTTCTCGTGAAGGCATTGGTAATCTGGTCCCATGTAGCCCCGGCTTCAGGTTTCAAACGGAAGAACCACTTTAAGGCACTTTGGACTTCAAGGATAGATCGAAATAATCGCCCAACCGCCGATTGGTACATCCTTTGGCTTTCATCGCCGGGGGTATATGTGTCCAAATGGGTTTTCGGACATGCGGTCCCATCAAAGAGATCCGAGATTAGGCATCACGAATTTGTGGGGCGGAGGAACAATGGAGTCCGGTGCAGTAGGCCTAAGGCGGAGCTTCTTGGCGATCGGTTCGGCCGATCTGCGCTTTCATTTCCTTGTGTTGTTCCATGAACCGGGCCGGATGAGGGTCTTGTGGCGGAACCGTGGCATTCAAGCTAGTGGCCGAGCTAGGGAGAGGAGCTACCACCGGAGGCAGATCGGTGGAGGGAACGGCCGATTCGGGGACGTAGGTGAAAACCCGTCCCGGGGCCGAGTTACCACAGGGAGCATGAGTAGGAGCTTGAGCAAAAGGATAGAACCTTGCGGCTTGCTTTGTTGATTTTCAATCGGCAAAGTAGGTGGAGGCAGCCCCGATGTAGCCGGATAACTTGGATTTCCAGTGGGGCCCGTAAGTAGGCTTGAGTGCGAGCCGCTTTGTCCCGGATTGTTGAATTGCATGGCCGCCTGTGGTGAAGGTGTGTAACCCGGGGTACTGCGGTCCTGGTGATTCGGATGACAGGGATGGAGGCTTGGTAACCCATAGAAGTCTCGAGTGAGGAATGGATTTGTGTGAGGAGCTTGGTGAACTAGTACCGTTCGAGGAGGGGCTCCCGATCGTGGCCCGTAACCAAGTTGCGGCGGCATTCCGAACCGTAGGCCGTTCTTTGTGAAGGTCCGGATTGATCGGTTCCGAACCGAGGCGAGATCCCGATTAGCCGTGGCATTCCGAGATAGCCCCAACCATGAGAAGACATTCCGTGCGATTTTGCCCCCACCGATTTGTGCCATCTGGCCGCATGGATCCGGTGGTTTGTGGTTGGGGAGCCGGGCCGACCCGAAAATCGAGGAGCATGGGTTACGGTAGTGGCACCATAGGAGGTGGGTGGCGGCATCCCGGTGTAATCGGGCGACCGAGAGTGGGGTTGGCATCCTCGTCTTCTTCCACGGTGAAGGTGCCATCCGGATTGAGGCCGGCGGCCAGACCGTGACTCTTAATAGCCTCCATAAAGGCACATTTAGCCGTGCTTCTGTCGTAACCTCATCTCGTTACGCTAACCGATTCCACCGTTGCTCTGCTCCGAGGGGTCCCGGAGGCGGAGTGATGTTATCCCCATCATTACCGGCCGATGCGGACATTACGAAACCCGTAGTCGGAACAAATGGTGAAGCCGACGATGCGCTTGACTCTTCCTAACCGATCAAACGGTGACCCGGTGCCGAAACCAAGCTTTGTGCGGAGTGGGGAAAGACACGAGGGTTCGATGTCCAGGAATGGAAGGAGGGTAGGTGTTTGGGCTTTTGGCTCATGCAACATGCGATTATTTGTTCATGTTTACTTAAAACATGTTTTATTAACCTAATCGGTTGGAAAAGATTGCTCTTCTTTTCGCAAACTACTCGATTCTGGATCGGTGGGCCCCGTCACTACGTCTATAAGCCCCTCGTATTCCACCCGTATTTCGACCTCCCGGGGTGGACACCCGGCGAGGGTCCTATAGGGCAAGCGGGTCCCACCGACCGAAAGAAAAACGATCCTAAAAGTCGGCGGGTAATCGAGTCTTAACGAGCATTCGATGTAAATTACGGACAAAGGCGACATCAAAAGTCAAGATCATGTCCGAGGGCTCGACGAAAAGTCGGCATGATTTGGACCGATAAGCGTCCACAATTGATCTTGACTTTTCGTCGCTAAGCCGTAATTAGGCATGGAATATTCATTAATCCTTGATGACTCGGTGTCAATCTTTGGGAGTCGGTGTATAATTTGTGCCGGTCGAGCCGAAGTCAAGGCGCCGGTCAATATCTTGGTCAAAGTCTGCGGCGGAAAACCGGCGTAACTTCGGCCGATTAGGGTCCCCGAAAGATATTGAGTCGGTATGCCGACAAAGGCTTGAAAGGAAAGGTCTATACACGGACGGGGCATGACACGCACTGGACTAAAAACCAACCGGGTCTCGGACAAAGTGTGTCACGGACAAGTGCATGGTCGACACGAGGCTCCATGGAATGTTTGGGTAGTCCTGTGCTCATCCGAGAGGCGTAATAAGACCAAACGGACCGCGACAAGGATTTCCCCGGGTTAAGGACGTAGTGTGCAGTGTACGGTCACGTGCGCGTAGTGTGCAAGCAGTCTATATTCTTTTTCTGAGTAAAATAGAATTTTTTTTTTTATGTGTCTTAAAAATATGATGCATGATTTTTTTTTGAAATTTTTTTTTTTGAAAATCCTTTTTTTTTTTTTGAAATTTTTAATGAGCACATAAGCACGAAAATTCCGACAGTTAGGGACATTATTCCGACAGTCAAAATTTTGACTTTCTCCGAGGCGGCCAAAACAACATGAAAACTGTGCAAAAATCAACACACACACAAAAATGATTTTCGAAGCCGGGACGGAAGCTTGACCCTCAAAAGCTTTTTTTTTTTTTTGAAAACGGTGATACCGGTACGTGGGATTGTTAGACCACACTTTATCCCCGACTCGTGTTATGAGGCGATAACGGGAAATTTAGTGGTTTCCACCAATATACCAAATACCATTTTTTTTAAAAAAAGCTTAGTCCCCAGCGGAGTCGCCACTGTGATGATGTGTGAACGTATCGAAGATTTTCCCATTTTTGTTTGAAAAAATCAACGAAACGGAGTCGCCACGCCATTTTAATTTTGAGGGCCAAAACTTTGAAAAAAGCCCGAGATCAGAGATTTAGGTTCGGAGGTCATGTTACGCGTCGGGAAGGACGTTAGTGTGCACCCGACGCGCCTCGTAAAACGAGTCTTCCAAGCTGAAAATCATTTGTGTGTGTGTGTGTGTGTGTGTGTGTTTTGGCCAAAATACTTTGAAACTCAGAAAAGTAAAAATAGGGATATCTTTTCAAGACTTTAAACTGATTCCATGATTTTTTGGAAGATTTTTGGATTGAGATTTGGTACTCAAAAGACCTTTTGAAGTTGAGAGCCATTTCTGCCAGAATGAAAAAGGCAGTGGACCTTTGATTTTGAAAGGGATTCAAGGGTCTTAAAACTTCATGATATGGATAAAATCAGAGAATGAAAGTTGTTCTAGACACCTTAAATAAGACTTGTGCGAA
The DNA here is from genome assembly GCA_022495995.1 of Adenophora triphylla var. japonica. Classification (NCBI taxonomy): domain Eukaryota; kingdom Viridiplantae; phylum Streptophyta; class Magnoliopsida; order Asterales; family Campanulaceae; genus Adenophora; species Adenophora triphylla. The sequence continues at coordinate 25,457 of JAFEMH010002673.1, forward strand.
GGAATTTTCCATTTTGGAGAAGATTTGTGGGGTCAAAACCTTCTGGAAACCTCAGATATGAGATCTGGATTCCCAGAAGCTGATGAACTAGCCTATGAAAGAAAATTTGAAAAGAGGAGTTTTACTCACCCAAAAAATAAAGTAAAAATATGTCTGGAAAGCTCTGGATGTTGGCTACAAAAAGTGTTCTGTAGTCAACACCAAATTCCAAGTTCATCTGTGTCCAAAAATTAAGATAATGGACTTAGGTCTGGGAAAATTGCTACTGGACAGCAACTTCCCAAGAAGGAGAATATGATTTTAAGGGGGGTTTTGCATCCATGCTTGTCCCCATTTCCCTAGGTTTTGGTTAGTGATCACTAGACATTTTAGTGGTGAATCAACTATACCAAACCATCCTTGGGGTACATTAGGACTAAGCATTTCATTTGCTTGGGAAGGGGATTTTTATCCTTTGAAAATGAGATTTTATGCTTGAAAATGGTTTTTAGGGTTTTGAAAATGAGTTTTCTTTGCAAGAAAGTAAGAGAACTTGAAAATAATTTTGATCTTTGTAGAAGATCATCCATGGAGATGGTCTTCCATGGTGATCTTCTTAGATCTAGAGCAAGAAGATGAAAGAACTACATTTTGTAGTTTGCAAATGCATGCATGGTTGAGATTTAGGGTTAGGAGAAGGAGGGTTTACCAATCTTCCTTGTGTTCTTGAGTGTTTGGCTTGTATGTATGAGTGTTTAGGGCTTTAATATGAGAGTGAGTGGATGAGTATGAATTGGGAAAGATTGGAGAGAAAATGATGACAATTCAAGTGAATTCTCAATGTTTTCTCTCTATATTTCGCCAGAGGTTCGGTGCAAAATGTGTTGTGGCTTCTTATTTTTGTGACTGGAGGGCTCAATTTATAGCCCTCCTGAGATGACAAACTCATCCGCGCGGATGGGAACCCTCAGCGTGCCTTTGTTCATTAAATGCGGCTCCGGCTTTGGACAAGAGGAATATTTCTTTTTGAAATTCAAATTAAGCGACGGTTTATGTTTCCAGCATTTCTATTTATGGTTTTCTTCTTTTGTTTTTCTTTTTTGAGATTCTTTTTAAGGTTTAACCTTAAATAACAATGCCCATTTTACCCTCACTTTGTTAGAAAGGTTAGGATTGTTAGGAATTGTTAGAAATGTTATAACTTTCGTTAATTTTCTAACGAAAATTCTAACAAGCTCAAATTGGAGCACTTACAATATGATGCTCGGCGACGTTGATCTTCCCCATCGTATGCTTTGTCGTCGACCCCGAGGAGCTCGCTCTATTTTCTCGAGCCTTTTGGGCTTTCGTTACCGCCCCTTCCGACCCCCAATATTCGCAAAATCTACGATAAACCTCCTCGGTCATCCAAGTCGGTGTCTCGGGCGCCAATCCCTTCTCTAGCCGCTGAGTATAAAGTTTAGACATCGTGGTACCTATTAAAAATATGAATATCTCGTAAATATATAATGATAATATTATAAAATCAAAAGAGTATAATCATTGTTAATTAAACTAATTAAGGATAGATAAATATGTTACCAATATGATCCCGAAATAACTTTCGCAATGCTGCATGAAAATTTGTTTAACCATCCCCTCGTCGATGTCCTCAGCCCATGTAAATTTCAACTACAACATATAATGATAACATTATAAAATTAAAAGAGTATAATCATTGTTAATTATAACATTTTAATAACAAACTAACATTTAAATTTTAAATAAAAACCATTAACATATAACCTTAAACGCCTCCCAAGCATACTCCTTCTCCTCCTGTGGCAATGCTTTCCAGTTTGGCCAAAACTCGTGCATGACTCGAGACCGTCAATACGCCCCAATCTTTGTCCCGGGTGTAGGGTATACACTTACAAACCTGCCAAGTATATTTATACAATAACATTTAAACTTAAATAATGAATTATATATAAAATAAAAAGGAACCAACTTATATCAAATTAATGAAGAGTTACTTACTGTGCATAATGTGGCGATATCTGGAGATACGCCCTCCCCTCGGAATCGACAGGAGTGGTACTCATAGTAGTACTAGCCCCAGAGGAGGAGCTGGGACTACTATGTGTATAACGGGCGTGTCTTCCTGCCCGTTATACTAGAACTCATATCTAAATACACTAAAAATATTAAAATATAAAACTTTAACAATAGGAAACAATATACTAACATATCTACTTAAAATAAATTTAAAGTTCTAATAATCTAAAACATTCATAATGCATCTAAATACACTAAAAATATTAAAATATAAAACTTTAACAATAGGAAACAATATATTAACAGATCTTCTTAAAATAAATTTAAAGTTCTAATAATCTAAAGCATTCATAATACATCTAAATACACTAAAAATATTAAAATATAAAACTTTAACAATAGGAAATAATATATTAACAGATCTTCTTAAAATAAATTTAAAGTTCTAATAATCTAAAGCATTCACAATACATCTAAATACAGATTCTTAGATGTTAAACTAATATGAATCTTCATCCCCATCCTCATCACTGGACTCTGAATTACTACAAAACTCAAGTTCTTCAACATCGTCTTCGGACTCTGATGAATCAAACTCTGGTTTGACGTCCTCTTCCTCTTCCTCTTCCTCTTCCTCTTCCTCTAATTCATCAATTTCAATGTGCGCGAGATGACCTGAATGAGGCAGAGGAGGTGGCAAATTCACTGGTAAGAAATCCTCCTCAGGTTCATCAACATTTTGAGGAATATGAGTGACATCATCTAATGGATGATTAGTTGATGAAACGTTAGGTGGCACTGGCATTTCATCCTCTTGATAGGGTGTTTCTAATGACGAATCTGTAGTTGTATGTTCGTCAATCATGCTTCTAGCCTTAGTCTTCCAGACAGCCCACCATCCGTCGGGTCACCGACGAGGCTAGGGTGTCATGTATACCTGTTGTGCTTGAGATGCTAAGATGAAGATGTCATCGCCAACATGTCTGGACGAGTCCTTTACATCGACGAGATTAAATATGGCGTGCTTCTTAACACCTCGCACAACATCTTGCCACTCACAATTAAACAAGACAACATTGTTTCCACCCAAATACTCCACCTCGCTATAGACCGCGTCACCACTCAAACGAATCGGGGGCTCATCATGATCATTCTTATTCTTTTTAAACGCATTCTTTTGGGTCCTGAATGGGTGGTTCTCTGGAAGAAATTTTCTATGGCAATCGAACCAACATGGTTTTCCAGAGTTCTTGAGCGTGAAAGACTTTGTGTCACCCATACAATACGAACAGGCCAACTTCCCGTGGGTGCTCCAACCCGATAACATCCCATATGCAGGGAAGTCATTAACTGTCCACATCAATGCAGCCTCCAGGCTAAAATTCTCTAGCTTGAAAGCATCCCACGTTTCGACCCCATCCTTCCAAAGTTGTTTCAATTCGTCCATCAAAGGTCAGAGATAGACGTCAATGTTCCTCCCAGGGATGTTTGGTACGGGGATGAATAACGACAAGAACATGTAGGGATCACTCATACACAACCAGGGGGAAGATTGTAGACAGTGGCTATAACCGGCCAACAAGATTAAGATTTTACCCCAGGACCAAACAGATTGAAACCATCAGAGCAGATGCATAACCATATATTTCTTACTTCAGACGCAAAGTCAGGATAAGTCTTATCAAAGTGTTTCCATGCCTCCCCATCACTAGGATGAATCAACATACCCTCTTCACGCAAACTTTTCTTATGCCAACGCATTGCTTCTGCAGTAGATTTAGACGCGTTGCAATCTCGGAATCAACGACATGTAACGCAGCTGCTTATGTGGTTTGTTTTTCTTGTGTTTTGAACTACCCCTCCGATTTGGCTTATATCTACTTTCTCCGCAAATTGAACACTCTGTCTTCTGTGAATCTTCCTTGTAGAATAACATGCATTACATGCATCAATCTTTTCATAACATAGCCCAATCTGCCCAACCAACTTCTTTGTCTCATAAAAGTTTGTAACCAGCTTATTCTCTTTCGGCAACAATCGCTTAATTGCCTTCATGATACGATTATAAGCAGACTGGCTAATATTCCAATCAACCTTTATGTTAAGGAGCTCAGCCACAGCCTCCAACACACTGATCTCGCAACCTGGATAGACCTTCTCTTTTGCAGAGTCCATATCATCAATAAATTTCTTGGCTGCAGGAGTTGGTTCCTGCTATTGGTTCTCTGACCAATCGAATTCAGGACCGGCTGCATCCCTAACCATATCTTCCATATTCAAAGGTGGTTCTTCATTGTCCTGAATAATAGGTTCGGGTTCAGGAGGTACATGAATATTCCTGGGGGGATTATTCACAACATTTGGGTGCAATATCATTTGCTCACCATGAGCTATCCACCATTTGTACCCAACTTCAAACCCGTTATGCAAAAGATGTCTTTGAGTATCGATCACTCGTAGAAACTTGGTATTACAACACTTGGCGCATGGACACCTAGTCTTATAACCATTCATGTAACTTGGATTTGATGTAGCAAATTCAATAAACCCCTTCAACCCTCTTATGAACTCAGGATTGATACCCATTTGATTTGGCAACCTCTGATTGTACATCCAACTACGATCATTGTTGATAGACATCACTCCTGCATTGCAATCTATATATTATACGTACACTCAATCTAATCGACGGATGAAACAAAATTGGGATGTTAATAACTATTTTATTTCATAATATATTTACAGTTTAGATGTAATTAACGTATTACCATTCCCTAAATTTGAATTACAAACTTAAAAGCAACAAGACACTTCATTTAGGTTTAGAATTGGGGTTGGATTCTATCCCATCCCAAAATGCACAATTATATGAATGGAAAATATCACTTTGTCTACTTGCTTTATAATCGAAAATCAAGAAATTTCGACAGCATAATCCCATGGTCTCCAAGTGCACGACGTAGACTAGGTCAATCAAACACTATCGATTAGAATCGACAGTATGTAATCAACCATGCCTAGTATACACTCAGAGAACAATATGAATGCAACCGAAATATCTCAACTATCGACTATTCAAGAAATTTTAATAGACAAAGATGATATTTACAAAATCATATAATCGTGCATTTCAAGACTGTCCACACAGACAATTTAAGAATCGATGACTACATGTTGACCTCAACATGATAAGTTAAAGATTCTTAAACGGGTTTCTAAGCTTTTGTGTTTTAACCGTCACAACGTTACGTCGTAACATTTATTTTTATTCATTACCGTAAAATGCATAATTTTACAATAATGAATTAACACACACATCTATCACATTTTTAAATTATTAATATTGTGAATAATTTTAAATATTAATATTTAATTTTTTGTTGTAAAATATATAATTTTATAATGATGAATTAATATTTATACACATCTGTTTTTTAAAATAGTTAACATTTAAATAATAAATTTATTTTTATTTTTATTTCTTGAGACCTTTAACTTTTTAATTGATCCGTGTCTTACAACAATATCAAATTATAATTTGATTTTATTTCATTTGTTCGATTGCTTGATTAGGTATCAAAAGTTAGTATGCCTATAAAATATCAATCTAGGTCCCCCACTTTATCAGATGCAGGCCAGTCATCTTTACAAATCCATGTGATATAAACCAGTTGTGTAAAAGTAATATAACATGATTAAATCCAACAAACTTCAAATCTACCAAAGACATCTATCTAATTCAACGAATGAAGAGCATGAAAAATAAAAACATCAATTTAGAACCGGCTTATTGAGTACTCAATCGCAACTAAAACAAAACAAGTATGTTTCTCCCAAATCGAACAGTTAATAACTCAGTAGTATTCCAAATATTTAAAATCTACCATGTGTGTCACTTTTTCTTTAGCCATAAATATTTCAACAAGTTAAAATGGGAGTTGCAAGTAAAAACCTCTAAGCTAATTTGCTAATCTGCATAAGGGAAGGGTATACTTCTTGTCCTACTTGTAGCCATGGATCCGTATCTTCCTCAACTTTACCATTATCCTCGCATCTCAGTAGTATTCCAAAATAAAATTTTACCCTTTTTCCAAACAAGATAGGGTGTCAATGTAAGCAGAGAAAATTTGTTTTGGGTATAACTGTTTATGAAACAAAGGGGTCAAAAAATTGATAAAAATTTCAATCTGTAAACATTTAATTTAACTTTTGTTGTCCTGTATATACATATGCAATCAATCAGCAATTTCAGAAACCTAAATCAAGAAACACAAAACTTAAAATTTCTCAAATTCATCAGCCAAAAACATGCAAAAAACAAGATCTGGAAAGGGGAGTGGAGAAGTTGATGGCGGTTGCGAGGTGGGGACAGCAAGGAGGGATGTGAGAGAGAGATTACTAACCAAGTTGAGACGATTAACCGAAGGAGGAGCTATGATTTTTCCGACCGGTGTGTGAGTGAGGACGGCGGCTGCAGCTCGTGACGGTGGAGAGGGTGGACGGCGGCAGCTTCGTGGCGGTGTGGAGAGGGTGGACGGCGGCAGCTCGGTCTGTGTGTGACCGTGAGGGAAGAGAGAGAGAGAGACAGAGATGAGAGATCGTAGTATAAGGAGAGAGAGAGAGATTCAGGTCGTAAACGATTTTGGGGAGGGTATATTTGTATTTATATTTAACCTCAGCGACGGAAATATTTCGTCCATAGAAATAAATTTAGCGGCGGAATTAATCCGTCGGTAGTATTAAGTATCACCAACAGAATAATTTCGCTGCTGTTTATTGAGGTTTCACAGGGATTGATGACTTGGCAGTTCTGTGCACCGACGAAAATGGTATTCCGCCGGTGGTAATTTTAATTTAATTAATATCAGTTTTTTTTTATTTATATAAAACATAAAATTATTTTAAATAAAATATAACAAATTATTTTCAAAAAAAAATAAATATAATTCAATAAATAATAAATATTATTTTTGAAAAATAAATAAATCATAACTTAAAATAAAATAAAAATAGAGCTAAACAAAACAAAAAAATCAAAAATCCATTTTTTCATCAAAAATCCACCGTCGGAATAATTCCGTCGCTGATAAAATTAAAAAAAAAATTAAATTAACACCGACGGATTTAATCTGCCACTGATAAATTAAAAAAAAAATTAAATTACCACCGACGGATTCATTTCGTCGCTGATAAATTAAAAAAAAATTAAATTAACACCGACAGAATTATTCTGCCGCTGATAAATTAAAAAAAATAAAAAATATTAAATTAACACCGACGGATTAATTCCGCCGCTGATAAAGAAATAGCGACGGAAAATTTCGTCGGTAAAGTCGAAGACCAGTCAAACACACATTAGTGGCGGTATTGAAACGATTATTCGACGAATATTTATTTTTAGTGACGGAATATACCGACGGAATTTAATTCCGCCGGTAGTTTCGACACCTAATTTATTCTGTCGCTATAGCTTCTATTCCGATGCTATTTAGTGACGGAATAATTTCGTCGCTAAAGACACAATTTCTGGTAGTGTCGGCAGAGGTCGCCCCAAAGGGGAGAGCGATTGCTCCATAGGCGGGATAGAGGAGAAAGGACCCCTCCAAGGGATGAGAGGCAGAGGACGCTTTCTAGGAGGGAGCGCCATCGTGAAGAGAGGCAAAAGTCCAATTTTATATCCCATCAAAGACGCGACCTAGACGTTAGGGAACTTCTCAATCTGAAAAGAAGGTTAGACGATATGGAGGCGGATCGCAAGGCAACAGATGGAAAGGTCGAATGAAATGATTGTACTCTTTGACCTTTGGCCAAGGACATGCTCGACAAAGGTCCACCTTCAAGGTTTAAGTTGCCCGTGCTAGAAAAGCATTCAGGCACGACCAATGTCTTGAATCATATGCAGCACTTTAAGGCCACTATGTGTTTGGTCTCCTTTGAGGATGATGTGCTATGCAAGGCATTAACCAGCACCTTCACAGGTGCAACACTGATTTGGTTCCGCGGTCTAGCCACTGGCTGCATTACTCATGAATTTATATGAGGAGGAAGTTCTTAGAGAGATTCTCAACAGCGGGGGCCCGCAAGAAAACAGTGACAGACCTCAAAAATATGACTCAGGGTAAGTCAGAGAGTACCATGAGTTACTTCACCAGGTTCAAGGAGTTGGTCGATCAAATAAAGGAAGACCTCACAGATAGGGAGGTCATCAATTGCTTTAGGAATGGGGTATCCTATCCTGATTTGGATTATGAGCTCCAAGTTAGGAGGGCGACCATGAGGAAGGAGTTATTTGAGATGGCCTATGATGTGGCCATGGCTGAGGAACGAATAGAAAGGAAGAAGAATAGAAGCTCAAAACATTCAGAGGCTGGTGAGTCAACCAAAGGAGGACAAGGCAAGCATGATAACAAGGGGAGAATAGAACTAGGGCGATTGAGAGAGTCCTTGAAAGCTTTACCCCACTCACTGTTAGCCGGACAGAGATTATGAATACAGTCCATCTAGGTCCTCCGGCCCCAATTAACACCCAAAATATGTTCAGAATGGACAATGGCAAGTACTGCGAGTACCACAAGGACACCAAGCATAAAACAGAGGAATGTATGAGCTTGAAAGGCATTATCTAAAAATGGGTGAATGATGGAAGGTTGGATAGGTTTGTGAAGGGAGATCATCCTACATGAAGAGATCGACCTACAAGGGGTGTACCTGAGCCGAGGCAACTAAGGTTGACTCTGGGAGTAATTGCTGAGGAGACAAGCAACACTACACTTAAGCACAAGATCTTTCAGCTGAGTAATGCTCCATATGTACCCTCAGAAGTTGTGTCTAAGACGAGGTGATCGATTTCTACCCGTACGAGCTAGCTGCTAGCATTACTGCGAGAGAACATACATTAGTGATTCCAGGACTCATTGATGACTGCACATCCAGTAGGATTTTGGTCGACACGGAGGCCTACAAAGACATCCTCTACTATAAAACTTTTCTGGACATGGGTTTTGACAGATGTCAGGTTGTCACCTTACTTAGGTCGACTTGAGGGCTTCACCAATCACAGGGTCGGTGCAAAGGGCCAAATAGAGCTGGAGGTGGACATTGGACAACATCCCTTGAGGACAACGGCTAAGGTAACATTTATAGTAATTGATGTTATAAGTGATCACCATGCTATACTGGGAATACCTGGATAGGTCGCACTAGGAATGGTGCCCTCCATCCCTCATCAAAGGGTCAAGTTCCCCATCATGCTAGGAGTTGGGTGCGTTCTAGAACAGCTAAGGAGTACCTGGACCACGTATATTGTTCCAAGAAGAAGAGGGAGTTGGAGATAGACACTCCAGAGGCCAGTTGGAAATTTTCAAAGTCTGACATCACTACTTCCAGGCTATCTACAATCCAGTGTATAGAAGAGGCGACCTATCCCTCACATGACCACGTCATGACTGAGCCGACGCATCCCTCTGAAAACACACAAGTCATAACAGATACAGTTTTGGTCAACCAAATCATTATTGGCGGTCTTGTAAGTGCTCCAATTTGAGTTGTTAGTATTTTCGTTAGAAAATTAACGAAAGTTTTAACATTTCTAACATTTCTAACAATTCCTAACATTTCTAACCAAGCAAGGGTAGATTAGGGATTGCCATTTTAAGATAAACCAAGGAAAAGAATCAAAAAAGCAAAAGAAATGGTCAAAAACCAAAAATAGAAGCTGCTGGAACAAAAACTGGCTGCCTAATTTGATTTTTAAAAATAATATTCTGTGTGTCCAAAGCCTGCAGCTGTAATTAATGAACAATGCACGCTAAGCTTCTCATCCGCGCGGACATAAATGGAATTTTCAGAGGGCTATAAATTGAGGCCTTCAGTCACAGAAATAAGGAGCAACAACACATTTTCACAACTGCATCTTGGCGAAAATAGGGAGAAAACAGTGAGAATTCTCTAGAATTGTCACCTTTTTCTCTTAATTATTTTCCCAAATCCCACTCACTCTCAAATTCAAACACTCACATATTCAAGCTTCATACACAAACACAAGGAAGATAGGTATAACCTCCCTCTCCTTACCCTAAATCTCTCTCATCTATGCATGCATTTTCAAACTCCAAAATGTAGTTTGTTCATCTTCTTGCCCTAGATCCAAGAAGATCACCATGGAAGTTCATCTCCATGGTTGATCTTCTACAAGGATCAACATTTTCTTCAAAGTGTTCTTACTTACTTGCAAATGCATTTTCAAAACCCCTAAAAACCATTTTCATACATCAAATCTTCATTTTCAAAGGATAAAATTCCCCTTCCCAAGCAAATGAAGTGCTTAGTCCTAATGTACCCCAAGGATGGTTTGATATAGTAGATCACCACTAAAATGTCTAGTGACTACTAATCAAAACCTAGGGAAATTGGGACAAGCATGGATGCAAAACCCCCCTTTAAATCATGTTTCTCTTCTTAAGAAAGTTGCTGTCCAGTAGCAATTTTCTAAGACCTCTGTCCATGGTATAATTTTTTGGACACAGATAAATTTGGAATTTGGTGTTGACTACAAACTACTTTTTGTAGACAACATCCAGAGCTTTCCATAAATATTTTTATTTCATTTTTTGCGTGAGTAAAACTCTCTCTTTCAAATTTTTCTTTTAAAGGTCAGTTCATCAGTCTCTGGAAATCCAGATTTCACATCTGAGATTTCCAGAAGGTTTTGGTCCCTCAAATCATCCCCAAAATGGAAAATTCTTTTACATAAACCTCATTTAGGGTGTTTTGAACAACTTTCACTCTCTGAGTTTCCCCATATTCTGGAGTTTTGAAGCCCTTAAGTCCATTTCAAAATAAAGTGTCCACTGCCTTTTTCATTCTGGCAGAAATGTTTTTCAACTTCAAAAAATCCTTTGAGTCCCAAAACTCAACCCAAAAATCATACCAAAAATCATGGGATTTGTTCAAAGTCTAATAAAGATTTCCCAATTTTTACTTTTCTCAGTTTCAATTTATTTTGGCCAAAGTAACACACACACACACACACACACACACACACACTCACACACAAATGGTTTTTAATGCTTGGAAGACTCGTCTTACGAGGCATTCCGGGTGAACACTAACGTTCTTCCCGGCGTGTAACGTGACCTCCGAACCCAAATCTCTTATTTCGGGCATTTTTCAAAGTTTTGGCCCTTAAAACAAAAATGGCGTGGCGACTCCGTTTTTCCGGTTTTATTTGGTTTTCAAAGAAACGAAAAATCGAATTTTTTCCGCGAAAGGGTTCAACATCGTTACAGGTCTCTAAGTCAACCAAAACTCAGGGGCCTCCAACGGGGAAATAGCTGATAAGCTAGATGATATGATTGGGGTAGAAGCTCCTTACTTGGGATCGAGGAAAGGAAAAGGGTCAGAGATATCATCATTGAAACTCTGTAGTTAGAGACGACCTAGAGCTAGAGCCGGTAGACGAGCTGGAGGATATAGAAGCCAACCCATCTCACCCCGAGCAGAAAATCAAGATAGGAATGCAGTTGTCACCAGAAGAAAAGGTGGAGATAGTCGACCTATTAAAGGAGAGTACATATTTCTTCACTTGGAAGGTAGAGCACATGAGGGGAGTGAAGGAGGAGGTTGCAGCGCACCACCTTGAGGTTAACCCCACCATAAAATTCAAGAGCTAAAAGCTAAGGATTTTTGCTCGTGACAAAGAGATAGCAATCAAGAAGGAGGTAGACAAAAGCATCCTACACATCTTGGCTAGCAAACGTGGTGATGGTTAATAAAGCCAATGGAAAGTGGAGGATGTGTGTCAACTTCACAGACTTAAATTTGGCTTGCCCAAAGGACAGTTACCCACTTCCTCGAATAGACAAGTTGGTCGACTCAATTGCTGGATACGCAACCCTCAGCTTCCTTGATGCATACTCGGACTACCATCAAATCAAAATGCACAAAGATGATATTGATAAGACAACATTCCAAGCAGCTGGAGGGGTATATTGCTACAGAAAGATGTCATTTGGATTGAAGAATGCTGGAGCTACTTATCAGGGAATGGTGAACAGAGTCTTTGCTAGTCAGATTTTCCGAAACATGGAGGCCTACATCAATGACATGGTCATCAAAACTAAGATTGGTCGTCATGTGGTCAACCTAAGGGAAACATTCGCAAATCTATGAGCAAACGACATAAAGAAAAATCTAAGCAAGTGTGTATTTGGGGTGGTAACAGGCAAATTTCTGGGTTTCATGGTATCATAGAGGGGTATTGAAGACAATCCAGAGAAGATCAAGGCCTTGGTAGACATGCAGGAGCCTACTTGCATAAAAAAAGTTCAACGACTGAATGGTAGGGTCGCTGCTTTGGGTCGCTTTATAGCTAAGTCAACAGAGAGGTCTCTCCCCTTTTTTAAAACTTTGAGGGGGACGAAAACCTTTGAATGGACGGCCGAATGTTACTCGTCATTCCAACAAATCAAAGAATACCTCGCCTCCCCACCATTACTGAGTAGCCCGGTCCAAGGATAGAGTTTATACGTCTACCTATCAGCTGGAGATCGAGCAGTGGTGCAATGTTGGTCAGAGAGGAGAATGGCATTCAGAAACCAATTTATTACGTGAGCAAGGCTTTGTTCGACGTAGAAGGGAGATACTTCAATGCTGAAAAGGTAGCCTACGCCTTAGTAGTAGCAGCTAGAAAGCTACGAGCTTACTTCTCTGCTCACCCCATTATTGTACTCACCAACGCTCCATTGAGGAAGATATTTCATAAGCCAGAAAGCTCATGTTGATTACTAAACTAGTCTATAGAGTTGATAGAGTTCGACATCGAGTACGGGCCTCGAAAGACTTTACAAGCTCAACCTCAGGTTAACTTCTTGGTCAAGCTTACATTCACTAAAGAAAACAACGCGGAGGCCACCCTAAAAAAGAGTTTGAAGGGGAAAGAACAGTCGAGCAACAGACAGTGAGTTTGCCCGATGATTTTTGGAAGGTTTACTCGGATGGATCTGCTACAAAGAATGTTAGTGGAGCTAGAATTGTGTTGATCGAGCCAGAAAGTGGTGAAGCATTTGAGGAAGCCTTAAGGTTCAGATTCCAAGCCTCCAACAATCAGGCCGAGTATAAGGCCTTGATTGCAGCAATTGAGTATGCCAGGTGCTTTGGGGTGACCAAAATTATAGCCTACTGTGACTCCCAACTGATCGTACATCAAGTCAAGGGGGAGTATGAAGTTATTAATCCTATCCTGATCAAGTATTGCAAGCTGGTGAAAAAGTTGGTCCAAGACTTGGAGTTTTGGGAGATACAGAGGGTAGACCGTGATGAAATTGAACTATCTTATCTACTCTCCAAGTTGGCCACTTCAGACGAGCTGCATGGACAACCAATCTCATACTTAGAGCATCCAACATACGAAAGAGTGCATGTTCTATGCTTGGTCTACAACTCTAAGTGTTGGATTGATGATATGAAAGCCTACATTGAAACAGGCAAGCTACCAGTTGACGAACAGAAATCTAGAATGATAAGGAAGAAATCCTCTAGGTTCACTATACATGGGGATGCACTTTTCAGAAGGTCATTCGTCAAGCCATTTTTAAAGTGTGTTCATCCTATGGAGGTTCCTCAACTCTTTCTCAAGGTACACAGTGGAATATGTGGTGGAAATCCGGGGGCTAGAACTTTGGCAGACAAGACACTCACTTTGGGGTACTACTGACCTCATCTAAGGGAAGACGCTCGTGAGTTTGTGCATAAATGTGATAAGTTCCAAAGATATGCCGACCTACCAAGGCTCCCAGCAACTGAGCAAACACCCGTAGTTGCAGCTTGACCGTTCGACATGTGGGGGGTAGATTTGATCTAACCCTTCCCGCCCGCCAGTGGAAATTGTAAGTACGTGATCGTGGCTATTGACTACTTCGCCAAGTGGATCGAGGAAAAACCTTTAGCAAATATAACAGAGGAAAACGACATCAACTACATCCATGATTCCATTCGGTGTCCCTTTGGAGTACCACACTCAATTGTTTCAGACAACGGCCTACAATTTTCAACTGCTTTTGAAACAGAGATGCAGAGATTGGGAGTAAAACACTGGAAGTCGTCAATCGCTTATCCCCAAGGCAACGGGCAAGCAGAAGCGGCCAACAAGTTGGTATTGACAGCACTAAGCAAGGGCCTACTTGGTCGTGTAGGCAGATGGTTGGACGAACTACCCCTTTGAAATTACCCGATCCAGAAGACGCCCGAGCGCGTCGGATTCGTTCCTCTTTTGAGAGGTAAAAAATGTTTTAAAGATTTAACGGATGAATTTCTTTGAAAAGAGAGTCGCCACACCATTTTTGAGCCCAACACATTGACAAAAGACTTTTGATTTGAGATTTTTAGTTCGGAGGTCACGTTACACCTCGGGAAGAGATTTTTGTGCTCACCCGAAATGCCTCATGTCCAAGAGACTTTCTAACCTTTTTGAAAGTTGTGTGTGTGTGTGTGTTTTCAAAATCAAGTGGCTTCTTAGTTTATAAGAAGAGAAAAAAAAACTGCACAAAGTTGTGTGTGTGTGTGTGTTTTCAAAATCAAGTGGCTTCGTAGTTTATAAGAAGAGAAAAAAAAACTGTGCAGTTTTTAGAGAAAACTGTTTAATTTGATAAAAGGGGGTTTTAAAACAAATCTGAAAATGGAGAAAACTGGAAAACTGAACAAATATTATTGGCTGTAAAATGATCCATAAGGATTAGTGTCCCTTTACAAGGAGGTCCATACGGATTAATATGTGAAGTAAACTGTTTTTTTGTATCTCATTTAATTCTTGATGTTACTTTGATTAGAATTGAGAAAGAAAGGTGACAACTTCTGGATTATGCAGGAAGTTGATCATAAAACCCAAAAAAAAAAAGCAAATGTCAAATCCTAGGGTTGTCATCTCCAAATCCTTGTATAGTACAACAATGATGAGTTCATCCTTGTTAATTAGGGTTACTTGTATCATAGTAACTTAAAAGGAAATGGATTAAAAGATGATATTAGGAGGTAAATACATTTGAAGGTAATCAATGGAAAGAAAATACATGGAATATTAACAAACCACTATAACCATTAGACCTCCATTCTTAAGCACATTGTAAATGGAAAATTTTGTAGGATCATTTAGATGGTTTGGCTCTACAATGTATAAAACAAGTAAAGACTACATTATAAATGGTAGATTCAACAATAATGATTAATAATAGATTAAAAGACTTGTGAATGAAAGATTAATGTTGGTCCCAAGGTGCAACAAGAGTATGAAAACATCTAGAGGGGGGATGAATAGTTGTATAAAATTTTTCTACTCTATTCAAAAATTCAACCTTGGCTTACTAAGCTGAAAGTGTGGTCAACTAAAAACCAACTCTCAAGCTAAGTAAAATGCACAATGGAAGTTTCTAAGTATAAAAGCTTAGTAGTAAAAAGAGTGTGGTTGACCGCAAATAGTGAAGTGTGGTCGACCGCGCGGTTGAAAATGAGCTTAGGCTGATTTGTACTATAAACACAATTCAAAGTGTAGTTGGATAGATATGAAGATCAAACACAAGGAATAATAAGAAAACTAATGAACTTGAAATATAAAGTGCAGAAAGTAAATGACACGATATTTGGAGAGGTTCAATCGTTAATGATTTACATCCTCTACCAAGATGGTTAGTCTTGGATTTTCTAAGGGAGATAGTATATTCGATTTTAGTAGCTGTTACAAAGGAATACAAATTGAGAATCAATCAATCTCAAATCTAACTATCTTTTTCTATGAAGCTAATCCTAGACAATAACCAGTGTATGTGTGTGTGTACAAGATTCAAGAGCTCTTTATAATGATAAAGATAGAGCTTGATGAATCTGGGAGTGGTTACAAGGCTTGAGAGTTTTCTGGGTAAGATATTCTTGAAAGCTTTGAAGTGTTTGAAGATTCGAAGGATTCTGGAGATTCTGAGCTTCAACACTTTGAGGATTATAACAACGTCTCTTGAACTCAAGCTTGTCCTCCAGGCTTGATCACAAGGTCTATTTATAGCCTTGGAATAAAATATCCATTGGAATTTCGTGTTGAGCAAGCTTCAAGGGCAATGTGCTTTGATGATTGATTGGAGCACATTCCTTTTTTGTCTCCACGTTGCAGAGTTAGTGGTGAGGTGGGATTGTAGAATTTCCTTTGTAAGAAATATCTCAGCTGTCACTAATTTGAAATGCAACATTATAATTCTGAGTTAACTCCGAGTTGAGATCATAGTTAATTCTTTAAAGTTCAATTTGGCTAAGGACTGTGTGGTCTGGCAAGTCATGCGGTCAGGAAAGAAGTGCGGTCAGCCATGGAGTGCGGTCTTCCAAGCCATGCAATTAGGTAAGATTAATGCATTTCTCATGGTGGGTCTTGCCAGGTTTTATGCGGTTTATGATTGCGGTCGAAATGGTACTGCGGTCTGAGGGTGCGGTCAACCGCATACAGCATAAGCTTAGTCTTTTCTAGAGCCAAAACACTTAGAAAATTTTATCCTAAATTAACCTACTCAAGCCTAAGTAACTATACTATAAAAATGGACTTAACTAAAAATTGAAGTTATAAAACTTCATACATAAGATCCTATAGTCCATATAAAATAAATTAGGTGATGGTATCAATCAAATCAAGTAATAGAAGGGGTTTATAATAAGCATACCCAACAATCTCCCCCTATTTGATTGAGACCATTACCTACTATAACAAATGCTAATTCATTGTACTTGGTAAAACATGTCCAAATAATTAAGAATGGTAAATCATGTCCCAAGTCAATGCACATACTTAAGCCTAAGTCATAGATTTATAACTTTCTAAAAAGATAAAAGAATTTTACATTGGGAAGTAAGAAATAATCATTTAGTGCATTCAACTGATGTTAACATGAAGTGCATGAATGCATTTAAACTATGTATAAAACATACATAAGTATGAAATAAGCAGGATGAGCTATATGCATGAGTTATAAAATAATGCAGTCATTATTCAACAAAGAAGTAGTTTGAATGAATAAAGTTTTCAAGGGATAATGATGCATTTTTAAAACTTAAGAAAATAATAATTGTAGCTTACATACTTTCAAGTTTTAAACATAAGTAGGGAAGCAACAGAACAAAAGGCTTCCAAAATAGTCTACAATCTTCTAATCTTTAATCACCAAAAATAGCAGGTCTTCATTTCTTTAGCTTCTGGGAGGAGGAGGAGGAGGCAAGTCAAAAGAGTCACGATCTCTTATGTTGACATAGTTGTTGACAACAACTTCAGCATGAGGGGCAGGAGCTGGAGGAAGATCTTCTGGCATGTAAAATGCAGAAGCATCAACACCAATAGCTTGAAGCACTCTCCTCAGTTCAGCAACTTTTCCAAGGGTAGCAGCTTCTAGTGCGGTCAGCTGATGCTCTAGGCTCTGAAAAATTACCTCTTGACGAGTTTGTAAGAATTTCAATCCTTGAAGTTTGGTAGTCAATCCTGTTGGAGTGAATGCCTATGCTTTCCCTTACACTCTTGAACCTGTCTCCTAGAATAGTAAATGCATCTTTGATAGAAGTATCAATGTACTCATCAACCTTCTTAATTCTGCCCATCACTTCTGATTTATCTAAATCTATTACTCTAGACATTTCATAAACTGCATATTTTATCTCCCTATTCAGACTGTGTTGGAGAGACTGAGTCATTACCCTCATTGCCTCTTTCAAGAACTCTTGAGAGATAGAGTTTTCAGGTGTAGGAGGTGGAGGGGCAATGGGTGTGGAAGTAGTTGCCAATTGACTTGTACTAAATATCTTTGAATGCCTTTGTTAAATGAATACTCTCCCCCTTAATGGTGTCAATCAAAAGGGAGGGAAGAGAGTTTAATTGGTTATGGAGTCTTTTGTGGGCAGCAGCAAGAGAGTGTTGATTTTTGAGGAGTTGAGCAATTTGTGTTTGATTATCAAGTGGATGGAGGTTAAAGTTTCAATAGATTGTAGGATTTTATCAAGGTTGGGGTTTGTTGCAGGCTGTGGAGACTTAATGGGGCTTTGGTGAGGAGAGGGAGTGTTGGCAGCAAATGCAGGCTCACCACGGTTGACCGTGCGATCTGAGACACCCAATGGTATTTCAGCTTCAATATCATCATTAGACCTTTCACCATCTTCTTGGTCATCTATCTTTTCAGCATCATCACCATTAGACATAACAAAAATCTCATCATCTTCTTCAGGTTTCTTCAATTATTGATTCTTAATTCAAATACTTGCTTCATCATATGCTACAACATTGTTGAATTTCTTCTTCTCAGGATTTTCTTTGACGTAGGGAATGGAGTCAGCTAGGTCATTAGAAAGATCTTCATCACTATCTTCAAGGCCTAAGTCAGCAATGGCCTTCCTGACATTAATAGTACTTGGCTTTTTCTTTGGGGAGAATTGGTCATCAGTGTTCTTTTTCTTCTCCCCCTGAGATGGGGCACCAAACAGATGATCATAAATTTGTTTTCCCTTCACAGCAGATGGAGTGGGATTCTGTGGAATAATTGGAGAGCTGGGCTTGGATGGATTAGACTTTGATGGAATGGGGGAACTAGGCTTAGAAACTCTTGGAATAGGAGCACTGAATTTTGAAAGCTTCACTGGTTAGGGGACTGCGGTCGACCGTTTAGGTGCGGTTGACCGTGGATTTTCAGTTGGCTTGTCTTGTCTTGGTTCTTGGAATTTGATCCCACCAGCTTTTCTTGGTGGATCAAAAAATCTATCCTTCTTTTTAGGTTGATCTTTAGCCTTGTCTTTTCCTTTGGCCCTTCTGGCCATTTCCCTTGAATATTCCTTTTCTTGTTCCTTCTCAGCAACATGATCCTTTTCAATTTTTTTTTTTGGCCTTTAAGAGGCATAAATTCTTCAACAAGATCCTTTTTCCAGAACTGGATATACAACTCATTTCCAAACCTGTTTCTGAAAGCTTGCATGTGTTTCCTGGTAAAGACTTTGGACTTGGGAATTTTATCTTGCAATTCCTTATGTCTGTCAATGTATTGGCCTATCCTGATTGTCTGAGCCAGAATGAGAGAAATGAGCCTAGTGTGAGTTCTATACTTGTTGTGACCAGCTGTCTCATTCTTTTGATACTCCAAAATACTAGCTAACAGACGTTGGTAGATGATTTTGGGCCAATGCAGTCTTGTACCCAGAAATATAGCAGCTGAGATCTTCCATTGATCATTGTTAAAGTTGGCTTGATTTCCAGTTTTGCAGAAGAAACAGTGGCTAACATGATGGCTGATATGGTACATCAGTTCATCAAAAATTTTTCTAGGAGTTGTTGTCACTGCTTTACTGTCAATTAAGGACAAGGATAGGTCATCCAAATCTATTTGATCTATTTCCATAGGGTCAGTCCTTGAAAATTTCAGGTTCAGAACATGAGCAATGTCTTCATAATCAATATCCAAAGGAATTCCATTAATCTGAGTGCTGATCAGTTTGATTCTTCTTCCTTTGTCATCCTTGACTATCACTTCTTTGGCATAGTGAAAGAATTGATCTATAAGAGCAGGAACATGAACAGTCTGCTTCATGTTAAAGAAAGGTAGAACTCCAGATTTTTTTGAAGGCTTTTAGCATTACTCTACCCAGAGCATCTTGAGCTAAATCCGTACGATCAATGACCCAACCGTGGATAAAGTGACTTGTATTCTGTAGAAATGAAAGATTGAAATGTGAGAAGAAATTATGAAGTTTGTAGATGCGGTCGATCGTGAGATTAACATGTAGGATGCGATCGACCGTATTTACAATGGCAAGAAAAAAAACTTTAGCAAAAGAAATTTCATGGTCATGCGGTCAACTGTGCGGTTTCAACAAATTTGCGGTTGACCGTATTCAAGTATTGAGCAAAAACATACACAGAATACTTGTAAACATTTTTTAGTTCAAAATGTAGAAATATGATTAATTTGAATCAAGAACCAAAATATAGAATATTTTCAAGATTTTCATATGAACATATGAAGAACAAAATTTCTAGATTTTCACAAAACTTGTTAAAATTTATATTTTCATGCTTCTAGGAGTAGGAATTTCATCAAAACAGCATTAAAACATGATTCAAACTCAAATAAATCGCAGAAATCAGGTTTGAAACTCTGAAAACTCGAAACCTAGGTTTTTCAAAAATCATCCATTTTAACATCAAGATACTGAGTAAACATGAAATAAACAACATAAATGGTTCCACTACAGTAAATCGATCATAAATGAAGAGATTTCAACGCAAATATCATCAAAAAATCAGCATTATGAAGCAAATGGGTTTCCCATTTTTGAAGAAGACGAACGACCGTTTTGCCATTTTTGAAGTTCAAAAATCAAGGTTTTTAGGGATAGAAATTTCATACCATTATCACGAATTTAGAGAGAGTAGAGCCACTGCTTGATTCTTTAGAAGTTTTGAGAGATGAATTTGTTTTCGAAGGAGCCATTTATAGCCAAAATTTTAGAGAGAGAAAGTAGAGAGAGAGAGAAGAGGACAAACTGAAAGTACTGTAAGGATTTGTGCAGGTTAGTGGAGAAGAGGAGTAATGGAAACAAAGCTTATAGAGGGAGGAGTAGTGCACTGAGTTGTCCTTTGTGTAAGAGGGATAGTCCTTTTGTCCTCATTTGGATAACCAATGGGGGCTGTACAAGTGTCAATTAAAATAAAATATTTTCCTCGAAAAGATTTGAATTTAAGAAATACGAGGGAAAAATAATTGCAAAAGTATCCTTGTGCAATTATCTTGTCCTAAAATGGACAAGTTCCAGACATCACAAAGAGTTAGAATACTTACCTGATGTCTTCAAACATACGATTTAAGCATGACTTTTAGAGCCATATGGTTGACCGTATTGAAGGCTTATATAAAGCCTTGAAATTATTAGAATTATATAATCATGCGGTCCAATCATGTTGAAGGACTTATGCGGTCGACCGTGGCTTAGATTGGCTTGGTGCGGTCGACCGTGAAGAATGGAATGGGCCATTATTTTGACCTGTACTTGTAGCGTTGTGAGAAAGAAATTCTGGTTCTTTTTATTTTTATGAGTCGCCACCTATATTATTTGATTGGAAACATAGAAAAACCATTTTGAAAGAGATTTGGGTTCGGGGCTTAGGTTATGAAATGGGTAGGTTTAGAAGGCATCCATTTCACCCAATCCGGAGATCGGTCTTGCTAAAGAAAAGAGAGGTTTTTCAAAAGAAGAAATAAAAAACGAATTCAAATACTTCAAATAAAGGTCCATTTGACGAGGTCAAACGGAATGTAGGATCGATTGCTTCGAGACCGTCTCCATGATTTGGAGAGGCTCTAGGCCGATCCTAGATTCTATGGACTTATACCACTCTAACAATCAATTAGAAGGAAGATTAGGAATTACCTTGCGTGAGGTGATTTGGGCAGAGTTTCGGCTCAAGTTTAGAGTCGACCCTTCACACGGACAGAGCTTCGCCTTGGTCCTTGGTTTGGAGATTGATGCTTGTTTATCAACAAGGTTGACAAACAAACTATGAGGTGAGTTTTATGGTGATTTTGAAGGATTCTTTCAGGGAAAGAAAACGACAAAATGTGTGTGTGTTGTGTAAATTCGCGGTCCGGGACCTTCGACCTTTCGACCTCTTGAGCCTTGGAAGTCACCAAGTATTTATAGAGGTTGGATATGAAGAAGTGGAGAGTTAAAACCCTATCAGATGGCTCTAGACCTCCTCTCCCATTGGTTGGCCGGAGAGATAAAGTTTTATCCCGAAAAGAGGTTGAAATCGACGAGGGAAGGCTAGTCGTGCAATCTGCGAGAGGGAGATATCTCGCGCGAGACACGCCATCTCGCGGCGAGATATTGCTCTGTGGATAGTTTTGTCCTTTCCTCGTTATCTCGTATGCGGTTTAGTCCCAAACTAACGGTAGTTAGTCAAAACTTTAACGAAACATGACGAAATGGTGGATTTCTACTTCTTGACTCAAAGCGAGACTTAGAGTGGTATAAGTATGATCCGATGTGTTCGAGAATGGGGTGTCTCTGAGCCCTCGGCGACAAGTCTTATGAAAGAAGTCATGTCGACGATAGAAAAGACATCATTACGAACATCGGGATGGTCGTGCCGCACGGCTGCCTACGTATCTCTATCGGAGAATCAGACCATAACGTAGTTCGACTCCAAAACACGAAAAGGTTGCTTTAGGTATTTTGAAAAACATTTTTTTTGAAAATTGAGGAGATTTTATTTTTGAAAAGGCAAATTAATGCGAGGAATCAAATCAAGACCCAATTACGAATATACATGTACATGCGAAGATTCGCACATGCAGGCTCAGAACTGCGGGAAATATGTTAGAAAACAAAGGCTTACCTGTCCGGTCCTGCGAGTCCCGTCGTTTTTGTGACGATTCGCCGTTACGGGCTCCGAATCGGGCTTTTTCTTTGTTGGGGATGACGATTCACTGTTTGGGCGTTGAATCGGGCTTTTGGTTCGGCGATCCACTGTCTTGGCGTTGGACCGGTCTTTTCGATGACGATCCACTGTTTGGGCGTTGGATCGAGCTTTTACGATGACGATCCACTGTTTGGGCGTTGGACCGAGCTTTTTGATGACGATCCACACATGCAGGCATTGGGCCAGGGCTTTTTGATGACGATCCACACTGTGCAGGCATTGGGCCAGCTTTTTGATGACGATCCACCTGTCCGAAGGCGTTGGACCGGGCTTTTCTTCGATGATTCACCTTTACAGGCTCTGAATCATGTGAATTGGGTTGATCTTTGGTGTCGGACCTGTCCGAGAGGCTGTTCCAGATGGCTTCTTCGGCGGCCTCGACGGTGGCCTCGGCTATGACCCCTACTTGCGGAGCCAAGAGGTCGAGGAGGGATGGTAGCCCCACGGTGGTGATGGCGGAGGTCTTTGGCGGCTCGAGCGACTTGATGGCGTGATCCCCTCCCCTTTTTCTTTATCGATTATCTGTACATATTGGCCGTGTGGGCCCGGACAATTTTTCTTTCTTTTAAATTTTTGTTAGGAACACATAGGTAGCACGAACAATGGTTTTTCTTAATCCTAATCCTAGGTCTAATTAGTTAGTTAATTAACTTTCTCGACTTTCCATGTTTTCGGAAATGGAATGGCCGTTAGGCCGCAATTTTGAGCTGAGTATGGTGTTTTATTGCATGTTATGAAGCTGTACACGCAGGTTTTCGAGACTTGCTTCGTCAAGTCGGGGCTAGATTCTTTGTTTGAGTAGAGCTGCTGTTGCTTTGCCATAGGGATATCTCGCGCGAGATAAGGTGTCTCGCACGAGACACGCTACCCAGGCGAGAAATCTCTTCCTTTTTCGAAGAGGATTTTGACAGTTTTCCCTATAAAATCACCACGTAGTCCGGCCGGATAACTCATTCTAGCTTTTCAAACTCTAGAGATATCTGTTAGGGTGAAACTCTTGTCTTCTTCTTCAACCACATGATCCATGGCTTCCAAGGAGATTGCCCCAACGTCCATGATTGTCGATGATTTTTCTTTGTCCTCTGAAGTGATTGCATCTTTCAAGCAAGCATCAAGGGATTTTGTAAGGTCGTTTCGCAACCGGTCTCGCAATAAGTTTATCGCAGAATTCGGATTTAGAATTCTTTTCACTTTGAAGAACCTCCAACCGAATTGGAAGTTATTGCGGGGTCTTTGCTCGATTTTGGAATCCCTCTATTCATCTTTTCAATTTTTCTTTGAATGAGATGGTGCCCTACTTGTGGAGGAATTCGCCATTATCTTGGATATGCCTTTGGTAGCGAGATTGCTTTGTTCCTAAGTATCATAGGAATCATTCGGAGGCTTTGAACGAATTGTTAGGGATCCCCCTTGATACTTGCTATGGGTTGGTTCACCGCAAGTGGGTTGATTGCTCTTCTTTCCGGGACGCTTCGCCGGTGATTCGATGATGACGCTTTTCATGTCCATAAGCGGAACTTTACGGCTCTTTCTCTTTTCGGAGATGTTTTGTTTACGTGCGGGGACGGCTTGGTCGATTCCCAAGGCGGGTGGAAGTTGTTACGCGGGCTAGGAAACGTTCTAGGAACATTATTCCGCTAATCTTGGATGAGACCCTTCATGGTCTTGATGAGCTGCATAGGGCGGCGTCATGACTCAAGGGAGTCCCCTTACGGTTGACTATTTGGCTTAGGGAGCATCTCAAGTTGATAGGTCCCCGTTGGAATATTCTCCTTTTACATATCATACGCGAAAGTTGTTGATCAAAGATCTTTCGGCGGATGAATGGGGCTGAGTTGATTGCGAAGACCGAAAGCTGCCGATATTCTCTGGTGTCCACCTTATTGGAGGTTGAACAAGTATGTTGCCAATACCAAGGGTTTTGACGGGGTTGTTCTTTCGGGTTTGCGAGATTCCTCCTTTTACTTTCCCAAGCGGGTGCTCCGTCGGTTTGGTCGGCGACGGGACACTTATCTTTTCGAAGGAGCTTCTCGTGAAGTGTCTTATATTGGTGTAGAGTTTGCGCAGTGCTAGCTCAAGCATGGGGTGAAGGAACTAATCGGGACCGTTGGTCGAACCTTCGGACTTTTAATGCAAGCATCTTCTGTCGACAAATATTTGGATTGGTTCCTCCATACCGGTCATCCTAGTGCGAGAGAAGATTGATGATTTGCGGCTTTTTGCTAAGAGATTCTTTTGTAGCTAGCGGTATCTTGCGAAGGAGCGAGGCTCGGTGCGATCACGCTAATGTGCGAACTGATCTAACTCGGGATTTTCTTGATGGGGATTGGTACGAGAGGCGAGGCAAGGGAATGCACGGAAAGACGCAAGCTTTGGATAGGCCTCATGTCTTCAAGAGATTGTCGGAATCTGTCTTTGATCGTCTCGACTACTGT
The DNA here is from genome assembly GCA_022495995.1 of Adenophora triphylla var. japonica. NCBI lineage: Eukaryota > Viridiplantae > Streptophyta > Magnoliopsida > Asterales > Campanulaceae > Adenophora > Adenophora triphylla. Next base: position 50,384 of record JAFEMH010002673.1, read on the forward strand.
TTTTGACCGTCTCGAGGATGTTACGCTTTGAGAGGCTCAAAGCGCAAGGAGGATCACGACGACGGTGGAGACCATGTTCGCCGGCCAACCAAGTCAATGAAAGGCTAGATCTTTAGGAGTACCAAGAGATTGCTTTGATAGATCAATTGTTTACGCTTTATTAGTATTATTTTTTTCAAGTTTGTTAGCTTAGCAAATTAGTCGTTGTGGTTAGGATTTCCCTATTGTCATTAATGAAACGCATTCGATTAATAAAAGGGACAACTTTGATTTATTTATTTGATTAGACCGAACCCGAAGGCTGCCTACGTTCCTCTTTTACGGCAATTAAACAAGAGGCTCGGAGTCCAGCGTAGTTCATTTTTGAGAAAAGGACAAAATATGGCTCTAGGCCGTGGGGTAATCTCGCGCGAGATAAGCCCCCTTTTTTTTTTTTTTTTTTTTTTTTTTTTTTATGCACACACTTTCTTTTGCCTAGACCGCCCCTTCGGGTTTTCAATCTAGCGGGCTTCTTTTCTTGTGCTAGCTCTAATTTTTGCCTAAGGTCGTCCTTTCGGGATTTTCAACCTAGCGAGCGATTTGTTCTTAGGGGGCCAAGTCACGCGAAGTACTTCTTGAGCTTGTCCATGTTGACCGGCTTCGGTAGTTGATCTCCGTCTAAGTCTACCGGTGAAGGGCTCCCCGAGAGAATATCTTCTTCACAATGTAGGGTCCTATCCACCTTGGTCCCCACTTGCCTAACGGGTTGAAAGGTTCGGGACGATGCTCACGGAGCACCGGGTCGCCTACTCGATGTTCCTTGTCTTGACCTTTTTGTTGAAAGCTCTTGCCATTCTTCTTTGGTAAGCTTGAGTGTGTTCGGCCGCTTTCAACCTTCTTTCGTCCAACGGGGCTAGCTCTTCGTATCTGCTTTCTAGCCGGTCGACTTCATTCACTTGGTTTTCTAGGAGAACCCTTAGTGATGGTATTTCCAATTCTATCGGTAAGACGGCCTCCATCCCGAATGTGAGGGCGTAGGGAGTTTCTCCTGTAGGCTGTTCGGACGAAGTGCGGTACCCCATAGTGCGAATGGTAGCTTGTCGGGCAGTCTTTTCCGGTGGCTGCCATTTTTTCGATGATAGTCTCGATTGTTTTGTTCGCGGCTTCAAGCTGCTCCGTTTGTTTGAGGCCTATAAGGAGATGACTTGTGTCTCGTGATTTTGTACTCGGTCGGTAGGCGATCGGTTTCCTTCTCGAAGTGTGACCCATTATCGGATATCATCTCTTGTGGAACCCCATATCGGCGAGATGATGTTGTGCTTGATGAATTACGCAACCTTTCGGCATTCGAGAACTTTGTAGGAGGCGGCCTCGACCCATTTAGTGAAATAGTCGATGGCTACTAGGGCGAAAACTTGATGTCCGTTGGCTCTGCGGGTGTGATCTTTCCAATCACGTCTATCCCCCATGTAGAGAACGGCCAAGGTGAAGTCATTGGAGTACAGCAAGGAAGGCGGTGCATCTTGAAGATTGGCGTGTATCGACACTTGTGGCACTTCTTGACCATTTTGGTACGGTCGGCTTCCATGGTCGGCCAAAAGTACCCTTGTCGATGATCTTTTTGGCGAGCATGTTTCCGCTCATGTGGGTTCCACATATGCCTTGATGAACATGGTCCATTATTTCTGGGCCTCTTCCTCGGTGGCGCGAGGAGGTTTCCTTGGGAATGTTTCTTGAATAGACGGCCAGCGGTGATGACGTTATTGGCGGCCAACCTTTTAAGGGCGACACGAGTCTTCGGAGTCTGTCTCGGGCGGTATGGTTCCATCTAGGATGAAATACCAAATGTCGTGGTACCATGGTTTCCCTTCGGAGTTTTCAACGGCGGCACCTTTGGATAACCATTTGTCTTTGCGATCGTGAAGATCTATAACGGCGCGGTATGCGGGAGTTGCACGCCGTGTTATTTTGAAGGGTTTAAGCTTGCTTTTCCTTTAGGGATTTCGACCAAAGAAGCAAGTGTGGCTAATGCGTCCGCAAACCGATTTTTGTCTACGGGAGATAGTGGAATGAGACATCCTGAAATTGTTGCGCTAATTCTTGGAGGTGGGCCTTTGTATCTTTGAAGGGTTGGATCTTGGACCCTCCACTTCTTCAATGTCGATTGATGATCAATTGGGAATCCCCGAATACCTCGAGTTCGATCACGTTGCGTTCTAGGGCTGCCTCAAGCCCCGCTATGCAAGCCTCGTGATTCTGCGGTATTGTTGGTGGCGTCAAAGTCGAGGCGTGCGCTAGTGGAGTGTAGATGTCGTTAGGGTCTACCAATAACATTCCGATGCCAAACCCTCTCTTGTTGGCTGCGCCATCGAAAAATAATTGCCACTTATTTTCTTCTATGCTTAGGATGTCCTCATCGGGGAATCGCGGGTCTTCCCCCTTCACTTCGTCGCAAGGAAATTCGGCCAGCGATCTGCGAATACACTCCCTCGACGGATTTCGAGTGACGTAAGTGATATCATACCCCGCGAGCATGAAGTACCATTTGGCTAGTCTCGAAGACAAATTTGATTTGTCTAGGATATATTTCGGTGGATCCATCTTTGCGATGAGACGGGGGAAAGGCTTCCATATAGTGCTTTAGCCTTTGTGATACCCGGACGAGAGCGGCGCATGACTTGTCGAGTGGAGAGTAGTTGATTTCTTGCCTTGGAATGCGGTGACAAAGTAGATGGCATTTTACGTGTGCGAAGGCTATTTGTTCTTGAGCAAGCATAGCCCCTAATGCGTTGTACGTGATCGTGAGGTACAACTTCAAGGGCTTCTCCTTGTGTGGTGGAACCGGGATAGGTGGGGAAGTCAAGTAGTGCTTAACTTCCTCGAATGCTTCTTGACATTCTTCGGTCCACTCTTGAGGTGCGTTTTCTTAAGCGGCTTAAAGATGGGGTCGCACATTGTAGTCGAGTTGATTAATGAATCGGCCCGATATATTGGAAATCTTCCCATGAATCCCTTTACTTCTTTACGTGACCTGGGTGGAGGCATGTTTGTAATGGCCTTTATCTTGGCGGGATCTACTTCTATGCCGCGTTACGTGACCATGTATCCCAAAACTTTCCCTTTGACTACTCCGAATGAGCATTTGGCGGGGTTGAGTCTCATTTTGTCTTTGTCTCGGTCGATTGAAGAATTTTACGAGATCTACGAAGTGTTGGCCATCTGTCCCCTTCGAGTGGATAATCATGTCGTCCACATACACCTCTATTTCTTTATGGATCATGTCGTGGAATAGTGTTTTGGCGCCCTTTGGTAGGTAGCCCCGAGCGTTCTTGAGACCAAACGGCATGGCCGTGTAGGAGAACGTTCCCGAGGTGTGGTGAATCTTTGTTTTGTCTTTGGTCCTCTTACGCCATGAGGATTTGGTTATACCACAACGAACCCGTCGACGAATGAGCGGACCTCGTATCTTCTTTGTGGCATCGACCAACATGTCTATGTTTGGTAGCGGGAAGTCATCTTTAGGGGATGCCTTGTTCAAGTCTACGAAATCAACATAGATTCGTATTTTCCCGTTCGACTTGGCTACTTGCACCGTGTTTGCTAACCATTCCGGATATTCAATCACTTTGATGAACCCTACATTCAAGAGTTTCATGATTTCCTCTTTCACTTGCATTGACCATTAAGGCTTGATTACTGCGTAGTTTACGCTTGGCGGCTTGGCGTTGGGTAGCGGCGGTATCTTGTGTTCTACTGCGGCGGATTCAACCCAGGCATATCTTTGTAGGACCAAGCGAAGACGTCGACATATTCTCGAGGAGGCTGCGCCAAGGTTTCTCTGTCTTCCCCCTTGAAGAAGGCTGCCGATCTTTGTTTCTCTGGGGTCTTCCGTTGTCCCAAGATTAGCTGTTTTCATTTCCTCGTCGTCAACGGGGCCATTCTTTCCATAACGACCTACTTGCTTAGCTAATTCTTTTAAGATTTGTTCGTTTTCTTGATCTATCTCATCGTATGATTCATTATTAACGTGTTCGTTATATTGATTATTATTAGTTAATTCATCATTTACGATGTTAGCAATCTCGGGGTACTCGGAAAGATCAAAGTTTTCATTAAGGAAGTAAGGGAATACATGTTCGGCCACCGCCTCGATTTCCTCTTGAGTGAGTTCATCGGAGGTGGAGCACACTTCTAATGTAAAAGTTGTAGGGCCTATCTTCCTGCGAGGGTGGGGAGTGCAACCAAGCTCTTTGATCATGAAGTCTTCATCAACAAGCTGGTCCCCCGGTGACGTGCCGGTTTAGAATTGGCTCATCACATTTACGTATTAGTCTTGTGTAGTCGGTAGTTGGAGCGTCCCCCTTGGATATTGCATGGATGCTTTGTCTTCTAACCGGCACGTCTTGGAAGCTGTCGCATCATGTCTTCTCCCAACACAAAGTCCCATTCGCTTGTCATTTACGCCTTCGTGCCCCACAAATCATTAGGGATCGGTGGGACGGATTACATTTCATACGGAGAAGCATCGCGATGTTGAAGATTTCAAAGCCCGGTTGGCGCTTTCCTTTATCATCGATCCATGGTTACGAAAAGATAAAGTAGGGAATACTTTCCCCTTCTCGAACAAAGTAGCCATTGAGTGTCTTTCGATATGGTTTGAGGTTGCAATCTTTGGACTTTGGGTCATTGCAGCCTTTGCACGAGGTTCCTTCCCACTTGATTTGAGTGAAGCCCCACTCTTCTACGTCATCTTCATCGTGGATGGAGATGTCGTATCCTAGTCCATGCTTTGTGTGAGGCGGGGGACCGGTGGTGGTTCCGTTATTCCTTGTAAGTGCTTTCCAAGCCCCAATCCGAAAGTACCCTTTTGCTAGCATCATTCTCCGGACAGGAAGGCTTAGGAAAACCTAAGTGCCTTTGAGTAGTCGTTCTCGTTGTAAGTGTCTATGACATTCACAGTGCTTTCTCTTTCAATCTCAAAGTATTAATCGGAATCGAAAAGGGAAATACTGACTAACTATTATTGAAAAGCAAACTTGGTACTCTTGCCCACAAATGAAGTCTTTAGGCAAGTAGTACCCGACTAAACTAAACTAGGCTACTAACCGTTTCTTTTGCAACTAAAAGTAAATAACTGAAATGAAAAGAGACTCCTCATTTGTTTGAACTCATCCAAACTATCCCACCACTTGGGCAAATTCTGATGGCGTCGCTGTCAATCAAGTCTTGGACTGCATTTTTCAGGTTGAAGCAATCATTGGTGTGATGGCCATTGCATTGATGGTAGTAGCAATAGAGGTGTGGAGATCTACCTTCCCTCTTAGGTTGGTAGCCTTCCATTGGCTTCAGCTTTCCGTCCTTGTGAAGACTTCTGAAGAGATGACCAAGAGTGATGTTTCCGATGTCGGAGAAAATCCTCCCCTTCCTTCGCTTAGCCATTTGATTATGGAGGTCTCGGATATGGTTCTCATAGTGTTGCACAAAGACGAGGTGGCGAGCCTGATATTCTTCCTCCATTTGCTCTTTGAGGTCACGGTAGAGGGTATTGAGGAAAAACTTGACCCTCTCATCCATGTCATCTTCAATGTGGGCTTCAAGGTTGATGCACTTTTGGGTCATAGTTTCGAGTTCGCTCCTGACTTCCTCGAGCTCTTCAATCAACATCTTTGTCTTTTCGGCTTGGATGGATTCTTCCATGTGATGCCACGAGTCATTGTCATTAATTTGCCGCGGGGCTTTGGCAAGTTGAGTTTTGATGTCACTTAGCTCCTCTTGCACGGATGATCGCCTCACCGTCGGAATCACTTTCCATCTTCCGAAAATCCCTAGCAATGCGAGTGGCGGGCAAATCAAAAGCTTCTCTCCAACCTTCCACGTGTTCCATTTCAGCGACAAGAGACTTGGTCAAATCTTGGAGAGTGGGTTGTTCACGGCTTTCCTTGGTCATGGCATGATTTCCGGTAGACATTGTGTTGGGAGTCTTGGAGTTGAGTAGCTTCGGAAAGCGACGTAAGAGATGCGGATATCGGGATCTAGCCCTAACGAGTCGGAAGCGAGGCTTAAATGGCTCGAGGCTCAAATTCAGCAAACGTAAGCATTATCCCGTGCGAGATAAGTAATCCCGCGCGAGATAATCACACGGAAAGTCGATTTTTATTTAGCCCTAATTTTTTGTCGGAACGAAAAGTCCGTTTTGAGGGGTTTCTAAGACCTTTATCAGAACCTAACGACTAAGCAATCAATCCGATTTTTGTAAAACAAAGCCATGTAAGATTGTTTTTTTTTGAAGGATTATATGCACATTTTTCTTGAAGGGACATCCGAAAGGGACTTTTTCGAAGGGACTTTTTCCGAAGGGACTTTTTCCAAATCCTTTCTTATTGTCAATTTTACATGGCTTTGTTTTGATCAAAAACAAGAAAAGATCACCGAGTCAAAACCGACCGGTCACGGAGTGATCCTAAAAAGTCAATCTACATGAGAATGTGGCGATGCAGGGCTGGAAGGCTAGGCTCCCCGCGATATGACAATCTAAGTGGATTGAATACGCGGAGTGGGATTGTCCAACTTCGGAGAGACCGGCGACTAGGTGGTTACCGTCATCCGTCCTTAGTGTGGGTCCCGGGTTTATAGAGGGTATGCAGTGCAATGACAGTTATAGTATGATGTGCGCGTGTGTGATAGTCAATCTATGTGATAGAGTAAAATAGAAAGTTTTTTTTTGAAAAATCAAAAGGAAAACAGATAATGGCCGCACCAAGTGGTTGCCTACGTTTCTCCCAATCTAGGAAGACTCAGGCCGTCGTAGTTCCACATAAAGAGAGATAAAGAGAGATAAATAATTTAATTTACAACTCCCGAATCCCCAATGGACCGGACTTTAATTAAATAAAACCCAATCACACGCAGTTCATAAATAATAATCAATTATTTAAGGAAAATAAAGGTCCGAGTTCTACACCTTAAGGGAGGCCTTAAGATGCAGGAACTCTGCAGATAATGAATTCTGGGATACCCCTTGCATGTTCGGCTCTCGTCTTGGATTACGAGCGAAACAGGAGAAACCAAAAAACAACCAGACTGGAAACCCTATCTCGCGCGAGATAATGATATCTCGTGCGAGATATCTCCCATCTGAGAACAGAAAAAATTCGAATTTTACAAAATAGATTGAAAAACCTCTCTTTTAATTTTGACGCAAGTTTAAGCCTCTTAATTTTCAGTCCCCAGCGGAGTCGCCACTGTAGCGTTGTGAGAAAGAAATTCTGGTTCTTTTTATTTTTATGAGTCGCCACCTATATTATTTGATTGGAAACATAGAAAAACCATTTTGAAAGAGATTTGGGTTCGGGGCTTAGGTTATGAAATGGGTAGGTTTAGAAGGCATCCATTTCACCCAATCCGGAGATCGGTCTTGCTAAAGAAAAGAGAGGTTTTTCAAAAGAAGAAATAAAAAATGAATTCAAATACTTCAAATAAAGGTCCATTTGACGAGGTCAAACGGAATGTAGGATCGATTGCTTCGAGACCGTCTCCATGATTTGGAGAGGCTCTAGGCCGATCCTAGATTCTATGGACTTATACCACTCTAACAATCAATTAGAAGGAAGATTAGGAATTACCTTGCGTGAGGTGATTTGGGCAGAGTTTCGGCTCAAGTTTAGAGTCGACCCTTCACACGGACAGAGCTTTTCCTTGGTCCTTGGTTTGGAGATTGATGCTTGTTTATCAACAAGGTTGACAAACAAACTATGAGGTGAGTTTTATGGTGATTTTGAAGGATTCTTTCAGGGAAAGAAAACGACAAAATGTGTGTGTGTTGTGTAAATTCGCGGTCCGGGACCTTCGACCTTTCGACCTCTTGAGCCTTGGAAGTCACCAAGTATTTATAGAGGTTGGATATGAAGAAGTGGAGAGTTAAAACCCTATCAGATGGTTCTAGACCTCCTCTCCCATTGGTTGGCCAGAGAGATAAAGTTTTATCCCGAAAAGAGGTTGAAATCGACGAGGGAACTGTCGTCTGCAATCTGCAGAGGGAGATATCTCGCGGCGAGATATTGCTCCTGTGGACAGTTTTGTCCTTTCCTCGTTATCTCGTATGCAGTTTAGTCCCAAACTAACGGTAGTTAGTCAAAACTTTAACGAAACATGACGAAATGGTGGATTTCTACTTCTTGACTCAAAGCGAGACTTAGAGTGGTATAAGTATGATCCGATGTGTTCAGAATGGGGTGTCTACAGTACTTAAACATGAACTCAAAACACACAGTCTGTTAGAAAGAAATATGGACATGTTTTACTTGAGTTCTAGCATACCCATTTCTCCTCTTAAGTACATGAATCTCTTGGAGTCTAGAGCCTTGGTGAGAATATCTGCAATTTGATTGTCAGTACCAACATGCTCTAAATGAATGTTACCTTTTTCAACATGTTCCTTGAGAAAATGATACTTGATATCAATGTGCTTGGTTTTGGAATGCATGACAGGGTTGTTTGATACTGCAATGGCAGATGTATTGTCACAATAGATTGGACAATTTCCTTCATGGACACTATAGTCAACTAATTGTTGCTTCATCCACAGTATCTGGCAATTCCCAGCAACAATATACTCAGCCTCCATTGTTGAAACAGAAACTGAAGCTTGTTTCTTGCTGGCCCATGCAACAAGTCAATTTCCAAGGAAATGACAAGTTCCACTAGTGTTTTTCCTGTCTATTGTGCAAGCTGCATAATCTGCATCTGAGTAACCTATAAGATCAAAAGATGATTATTTGGAATACCAAAGTCCAAGATTAATAGTTCCAGATAGATAACGAATAATACGTTTTACAGCTATAAGATGTGCTTCTCTAGGATCAGCTTGATAGCGAGCACAAACACTAAACATAATATCTGGCCTACTAGCAGTTAAATATAGTAAGGAGCCAATCATACCTCGATACAAAGTTTGATCAACTTTCTTACCTTTCAAGTCTTTGTCTAACTTGTTACCAGTAGCCATAGGAGTGTCGTATGCTTTTGCATTTTCAAGTCCAAATTTCTTGATTAGGTCTTTGGTGTATTTTGCTTGGCTAAGGAAAATACCATCATCACATTGCTTGATTTGAAGCCCAAGGAAAAATGTGAGTTCTCCCATCATGCTCATTTCAAACTTGCTTTTCATGAGCTTCTCAAAACGCTTACACAATATTTCATTAGTAGAGCCAAAAATGATATCATCAATATATATTTGAACAAGTAAATAATGAACATTATATTTGGCAATGAAAAGAGTTGTGTCAATTTTACCTCGTTTGAAGCCCTTTTCGAAAAGAAATTTAGAAAGAGCATCATACCATAATCTTGGAGCTTGTTTGAGTCCATACAAGACTTTCTGGAGTTTGTAGACATGCTCAGGATGTTTGTTGTCTTCAAATCTAGGGAGTTGTGCAACATAGACTGTCTCTTGAAGTTCACCGTTGAGAAATGCACTCTTCACATCCATTTGATAAAGCTTGAATCTTTTGAAGGAGGCATAAGCTAAGAAAATCCTTATAGCTTCAAGTCTTGCAACGGGGGCAAAAGTTTCATCGTAATCGATTCCTTCTTCTTGTCTATATCCTTGTGCAACCAACCTTGCTTTGTTTCTTGTGATGCTTCCATTATCATCCATCTTATTTCTAAACACCCATTTTGTACCAATCACTCCTTGATCATTTGGTCTTGGAACTAAAGTCCAAACTTTACATCTTTCGAATTGGTTGAGCTCTTCTTGCATAGCCACAATCCAACTTGAATCTTGGAGTGCTTCATCAACATTCTTTGGTTCAATTTGAGATACTAGTGAAGTGTGCTCATCATAGTGAGAGCTTCTTGTTTGAACACCAGAGAACAAATCACCAATAATATTATTGATTGGGTGATCTCTAACCTCATAAATTTCTGGAGGTAAATCTGGTTGAGTTGTTTGTTGTTGAAGATCTTCTATTGGTACATCATTTGAGCCATCATTGTAAGTGAGTTGAGGTACTGGCTCTATGGAATATATGAGAGTAGATTCGACTGCATCTTCTTTAGTATGAACATCTTCGGTAGGAATTTCTGATGTTAGTTCTGAAAAATTTGGAGCGGTCGATGTTGATGGATTTCCTTGAGTTGGGTGATTTTCTGATTTAGGTATAGGTTGAGGGGGAACACCTGTCTCATTAGGCTTAACAAAATCATCAGCAACATTTGGAGCCGAATGTGGCTCAAGGAGAGAATGTTCATCAAAAGTAACATGGACATATTCTACTATCTTTAAACTATTTTTATTGAAAACACGAAAAGCTTTAGAATGTTTGGCATACCCAACAAAAATACCTTCATCCGCTTTAGGAGCGAATTTACCTCGATGCTCTCTTCCGTTGTATAGAATAAAGCATTTACATCCAAAAATCTTGAAGAAGGCTATGTTGGGGGTTCTTCCTGTCCAAAGTTCATATGGAGTTTTATTGTAGGTCTTGTTGATGAGGGAACGATTTTGAGTAAAGCATGCTGTATTGGTTGCTTCGGCCCAAAAATATTGAGGTAGCTTGGCTTCAGTGAGCATTGTCTTTCCAGCCTCAATCAACGTTCTATTCTTTCTTTTCACAACTCCATTTTGTTGTGGAACTCCAGCAGCTGAGAAGTTATGGTCAATACCATGGTCGTCACAGTATTGAGCTACACCGTTATTCTTGAATTCTGTTCCATGATCTGATCTAACACTAATGATGTCATCTTCTTTTTGAGTTTGGAGCTATCTAAAAAGTGAGGTCAAATGTCATAACACTCATCTTTGGAGATCATCATTTCAACCCATGTATATCTTGAGTAATTATCCACTACAACTAGAGTATATCTATTTCCTCCAATACTTGCGATGGTGACATGTCCAAACATATCAATGTGGAGTAGTTGCAAACATCTTGAAGTTGAAGGCACAATCTTGCTGTAGAAAGATGCCTTAGGTTGTTTGCCAAGTTGACATGCCACGCACTTCTTATCGTGGAGATCAACTACTTTGGGTAGACCACGAACTTCTTCCAATCTTTGATAGATACTTGAAGTTTAGATGACTAAGTCTTTTGTGCCACAACCAACTATTTTCACTCACACTTTTTGCTACAAAACAGAGATTATCAATGTTGCAAGCAGAATTAAAATCAATAATATAAACATTACTCTTACGAATCCCTTTGAGCAAAGTGACTCCGGATGTTCCATCTTTAATAAAGCAATTTGTTGAAGTAAAGTTGCAGTGCAATCCTTTGTCACAAAATTGAGATATGGAGAGGAGATTATGCTTGAGTCCTTTGACTAGAGATACTTCTTTTATAGTTATATTTCCTTTTCAAATGACTCCATATCCAATTGCCTTTCCTTTTTTGTTATCCCCAAAAGTTACTGATGGACCACTTTCTTCACGGACATCTTCCAGCAATGTGATATCTCCGGTCATGTGTCTTGAGCAGCCACTGTCAAGATACCATTCATTTGAGTTTGCCTTGGAAGTTCCAGCCATGAAGTAGAGGACCTGAAAAATAAACATTTAAGCACGAGGTCGCCTTTATTCTTTTGGATCCTGGGGTTAGCATCTTTTAACAACCCAAACCTGTTGATCGAAGGTGGATTATGTCATCGAGCATTAGGTGTGAATCTTAAAAGGCATTCTGCAGCCGAGTGACCATAACAATCACTCACAGAACAATGGTGAAAACCACTACCACACTGAGTTTTGATAAACTCTTTACTAGCCTTTGGTTTCACATCTTTTACTGGGCCAGAGGTTTTGGATTTGACAAAAAATTTCTTTTTGTGGTTGACCACAGATTTCCTTGGAGTACTTGCCTTGCTTGAGGAGGCTTGATATGTGGTCGGAGGTATGGTGCGGTCGACCACATGATAATTTTCATCATGGTCATTTTCCTCTTTTTCTTTTTCTTTCATCTTGGAATAATTCCCAATCTGATTCTTGGGGTAGACATAGTGGAAGTTAAGTTTAGCCTTTGGTTCCTGTCTTTTACCTTTGAATAAGATTGCTTCACCGTAGGATTTTCATGAGTTTGATCATAAATTTTTTCACTCTTTTCACAGCAAGAGACACACTTAAAATTGTCACTAGTTTCGAATCCCAAGCCTTTCTTTTCTCCACTAGAATTTTGGGATTCTAGTATTTGATCCATAGTGACACGAGATTTGGTCCACTCATTAATCAATTTTTGGAGATCAGTGTTTTGAGCAACCAAGTCATCGTTTGTAATTTTGAGTGCATCAATTTTAGTTTCAAGAGTGACAATTGATTCAGCAAGAGGGGTCATGCTTCTGACTTCTTCTTTCAAAAGTTTGATTTCAGATTTTAGCACACCTTTCTCCGTCTTGAGCTGAGAAATTTCATCAGTTGATAGTGTTAGAGCTTTCTTAACATTTTCAAACCTTTGGATCATTACTTCAGCCTTTTTAAACATCTCTTCTTGATCCATGGGAGAATTTCATTGACCCTTGTTGGAATACTTGAGGTTGACTTTATATTTGAAGGTGCTTCATTTTTGGGTGGAAAGATGGGGCGAGAAAATGATAGTTACCAATTTTGTAGCTTGGAGTGAGTTCAAAGTTGCTATAGTCCACACTATCAGCCACAAACTTGGTCTTTTTAGAAATCACCTCATTTCTCTTTTTGGGTGACTCATCGTAAACTTCATCTTCTGAATCACTAGAAGCATCCTCAGGAACGAGGCAGAGATTTACCTCTTTGGTACTCTCATTGCTTTCTTCATCAGAATCAGTTTCGATCCAAGTAGTAAGTTCTTTAGAATTCTCTTCTTCTTCAGCAACCATCCCTTTTCGTCGAGAAAATTTCGAAGGGGAAGTTTTCTTTTTCAAATACTCATATTTGGGTTGAGGACACTCCGAAGAAAAATGACCGGGCTTTCTACAATTGTAGCAAACAAGGTCACTCTTTTTCTTTGGGTCACTCACCCTAGAAGATGTTGCTGGAGGTTTACCTTTTGAAAATGATTTTTGAACTTTTACAAAATTTTTGAAAACGTTTTACAAATATGGCAAAATCCTCATCATCCATATCGATGAGAGAAGAAGTTGAAATACTTGGATCTGAGGTAGGCTTTGAGGGTTTCTCCACATGATCAACAACAAACATAGAAAATGATTTTCCCTTCCCTTCAACCTCTTAAATATGTTGTAATTTTAACTCATAAACTTTAAAATTTCCATACAAGTTACTGAGAGTCCATGTATTTAAATGTTTTGAGTCTTCGAGGGAAGTTGCTTTGTGCATCCATTTGGATCCCAGAGCAGCAAGGAATGACATGTTAATTTCTTTATCAGTTAACACTTTACCAAGAGATAAGCAAGCATTTACTACCTCAACATATCGGTCATAGGTTTAACGTAGAGTTTCATTCGGTCGTCATGTAAAGATGCTGTATCTTCTTTCAACTTTGAACTTCTTGTTCTCCTTGCACAGATCATCACCTTCGAGATAGCTTTCAATAGAGTCCCACATCTGCTTTGCGGTTGTGCATTTGAGTACCTTCTGATAGGTAGATACTGATAAGGTTCCAGAAATGATGTGTCTAGCTTTGCTATCCAATGCAACATATTTTCTTTCTTTGTCAGTCCATTTCGTCTTCAACTTTTTAACTTCAGGAATTTCAGTATTTGTAGTTGGATCAGGATTGGCCTTCATTGGTACAAAGGGTCCATCATTTACACAATCAACCAACCTTTCATCTATTGACTCTAAATGAATTAGCATTCGAGCTTTCCAGATATCGAAGTGATCTTCATCCAACATAGGAATGTGTGAATAGTTAATCGTTGCCATAGCTTTTGAAGTTGCCATGATGAATCGACACCCAAGCTATTAAGCTTGAAAAACAAAGAATAGTTTTATAAAGGTGTTTTGCTCTGATACCACTTGTTAGTCCCAAAGGTGCAACAAGAGTATGAAAATAGCTAGAGGGGGGGGTGAATAGCTCTATAATTTTTTTTTACTCTATTAAAAAATTCAACCTTGGCTTACTAAGCTGAAAGTGTGGTCAACTAAAAATCAACTCTCAAGCTAAGTAAAATGCACAGCGAAAGTTTCTAAGTGTAAAAGCTTAGTAGTAAAAAGAGTGTGGTCGACCGCAAATGGTGAAGTGTGGCCGATCGTGCGGTTGAAAATGAGCTTAGGCTGATTTGTACTATAAACACAATTCAAAGTGCGGTTGGATAGATATGAAGATCAAATACAAGGAATAATAAGAAAACTTATGAACTTGAAATATAAAGTGCAGAAAGTAAATGACACGATATTTGGAGAGGTTCAATAGTTAATGATTTATGTCCTCTACCAAGATGGTTAGTCTTGGATTTTCTATGGGAGATAGTATATTCGATTTGAGTAGATGTTACAAAGGAATACAAATTGAGAATCAATCAATCTCAAATCTAACTATCTTTTTCTATGAAGCTAATCCTAGACAATAACCAGTGTATGTGTGTGTGTACAAGATTCAAGAGCTCTTTATAATGATAAAGATAGAGCTTGATGAATCTGGGAGTGGTTACAAGGCTTGAGAGTTTTCTGGTTAAGATATTCTTGAAAGCTTTGAAGTGTTTGAAGATTCGAAGGATTCTGGAGATATTGAGCTTCAACACTTTGAGGATTATAACAACGTCTCTTGAACTCAAGCTTGTCCTTCATGCTTGACCACAAGGTCTATTTATAGCCTTGGAATAAAATAGCCATTGGAATTTTGTGTTGAGCAAGCTTCAAGGACAATGTGCTGTTGATGATTGGTTAGAGCACATTCCCTTTTTGTCTCCACGTTGCAGAGTTAGTGGTGAGGTGGGATGCTAAAATGTCCTTTGTACGAAATATCCCAGCTGTCACTAATTTGAAATGCAACGGTATAATTCTGAGTTAACTCTGAGTTGAGATCAGAGTTAATTCCTAAAAGTTCAATTTGGCTAAGGAATGTGCGGTCTGGCAAGTCATGCGGTCAGGAAAGAAGTGCGGCCAGCCACGGAGTGCGGTCTTCCAAGCCACACGGTTAGGTAAGATCAATGCAGTTCTCATGGTGCGATCTTGCCAGGTTTTATGCGGTTTATGACTGCGGTCGAAATGGTACTGCGGTCTGAGGGTGCGGTCAACCGCATACATCATAAGCTTAGTTTTTTCTAGAGCCAAAACACTTAGAAAATTTTATCCTAAATTAACCTACTCAAGCCTAAGTAACTATACTATAAAATGAACTTAACTAAAAATTGAAGTTATAAAACTTCATACATAAGATCCTATAGTCCATATAAAATAAATTAGGTGATGGTATCAATCAAATCAAGTAATAGAAGGGGTTTATAATAAGCATACCCAACAATTAAAGTGTTATTTTGGGTTTGGAAGGAGATCTCACCAATATTGGTTATTTTCTATCTTACTAGGGTTTGATTTTTTTGGGAAAGTGTGTGATTTGCTTAAGGTGATTAAGAATGATAAAATTCCGACTTAGACAGAATGTCCGCTAATGCTCACTATTCTCAGATTTTTCTTGTCCCAAATGAAGGAGCAAGAGGCCTGTATTTATGGCCTCTGGAAATGACAAGGAGGTCCGCACGACAGACACTTCCTTTTGCAAGGTGGTCCTTGCGGACCAAAGTGTAGAGTCAGTATTTTTTTTACTTTTGTTATTCCTGCGAGGTCCTTTTGATGTTTTTAATGTACAAAATGTCCTTACTTGTTTTGTTTGGTCAATTTGATACTTGTAAAGTCACGAGACTTTGTGATTATGGATAAGTGAACCCTCGGTGTCCTTCTCGCATGCTTGGGATGAGAGCGGTCCGAATTGGGGTAATTACAGAAGCCCCTCGGCGATGTCACTTACGAAGGAAGTGGGGTTGTCGATAAAAGAATCCCGATCTAGATCGCTCGTCGGGAGTGAGAGATAAACGACCGAATCGGTCAAACGGCTGGACCCTTTGATAGGATTCTTACGTATCCCAAGTGGGAATCAAGCCAATCGTAGTTCGAGTATGAGGACAATTTGGAGGGGCCTCAAGCTGTGGGGAATGATTTGGAGGTATTCTTCCTAATTGAAACTATTTGGAGGGGTCTCGGTGTTTTGTGTAGGTGTCAAGAACCTAATGAGATTCAATGGCCTCGGGGGCGTTTGTGATTTCTTATTTGGAAATACTTTGCCACTTAGTTGGGGAGAGATTCGGGCTTACGTTGACTGCCGAGGAAAGGATATTCGGGCTTACGATGACTGTCGAGGAAAGAATATTCGGGCTTACGATGACGACCGAAAAGGGATTCGGGCTTACGATGATGGCCGAGTAAAGGATATTTGGGCTTATGATGGCGGCCGAAAAGGGATTCGGGCTTACGATAACTGCCGAAGAAAGTTATCCGGGGTTACGATGACGGCCGAAGATAGGTTTGAGGACCAAAGTGCATAGATTTGCAGGGGAGGACTTTTGGATAGCCAAGGGTAAAGGTTATAGGGGCAAAAAGGTCATTTTCCTGGAGTTTGCAAAGAATTCCTTGCGGCTTCACCACCCTTTTACAAAGTGGTCCGCTTGGATCTGAGAGGAAAACTGACGTTTTTTTAAAGAGATTCAGGTTTGGTAAGTTGCCATTTACCCAAAAAATTTGAACTTTCAGCCGCGGGAGAGAGATAGAGAGAGAGAAGGAGAATTTTCCCTTGCTTGAGCCAAGTTTTCTAAAAAAAATCATCTTCCTTTTGCTAAGCCTTCATCATGGCTGAGAAATTTAGGCAATTTTGTCATCAAAGGAGACAAGAAGTTCTTGAGAGGAGGTTCGATTTGCAAAGAAATTTTTCAAATTAAAAACCTTCTACAATCAATACGGATGAGTTATATCCGGATGTGCACAAGCACAACTCGAAGGGGAAGGCGAGAATGGAGGTAAGAAACCAAATTTTGTCTTTGAGTTTTGTTTTTAAGGATGACATGTTAGAGCTAGGGCTTGGTTTTTGCCAATTTGGGGATTTTGTTCTTACCATGATTGTGTTGTGAAATTGATGATGGATTATTGAAATTGAATGTACATGGATTATGGGTATGCAATTTTTATTGAAAAATAAGGAGTTTAGCTTTGATTTGTAAAAATAAAGTCTGTCTCCTTTGATATGGTGTATTGCATGCTTGAATGATTTGTACCTTAGGATGTTTTTTGATAAACATGGTGTTTTATGCAATGTAAAGCGTGAGTGTATGGAGCTTTGTTTGTAATCATCAAAGTGTGTCAAACAAATTGTTGAAATCGGGATGGGAATTCTTTGAAAGAAAACATGTTGTTATTGGAATGGTCCTTTTGAACATGGAGGGTGTAACATTGGAACGGACCTTTTGAGATAAAACGTGCCATGTGGAACGGGCCCTTTTTTTTTGAAATAAAGCGTGCCATGTGGGAATGTGATTTTTGAAATAAAAACGTGCCATGTGGGAACAAACTTTTTGAAGTAAAACAAGCCGTGTGCGAATGGGCTTTTTGAAATAAAATGTGTCGTGTGGGAACAGACCTTTTGAAACTTGAATGATATGTGTCATTCTTTTTTTATTTAGCGTTTATTACTGCTATGTCTTTCATTAGAGTTTATTGACATACCTTTGCTGTGTTTACCTGCAGGATTAGGCGCCTTTGTTGAGAAAAGCCAAGAAGATGAAGACGCGGGGGTCTATTGAGACCGCGGTAGAGGTTTAGATGAGTATGTCAGATAACTCATGGGAGGGGAAACATAGTCCTCGGAGACAAGTTATTGACTCGGGTCTGAACATGTTCGTGGAGAACTTAGCTGGAGTAGCCTCGACTAAGAAGAACAAGGGTGTTTTTCTAGCTTTGTATGAGTTTTGGTGGGATACCACACATTCATTCCATATTGGTTGGGGGGAGGTGACAGTGACTCCCACAGATTATACGGCCATCACCGATCTTGCCTTTAAGGGGAAGTCGGTAAAGTGGAGGGACCGTATATCTGACGAGCATTTGATCGAGCTGCTGGGATTTGAGCATAGGCCTCGTAAGGGTTTGGGCATACTGCATTCTGATGTCAAGGCAAAGATCTCTGTCAACAATTGGAGGTATCAGCGGGATCCCAGGGGAGTGTCTACGGAGCATTTGGCCTGCTCATTCTTGTGGTTTGCCCTTTCTTTGACCTTCTTCGCGAACCATGCTACTACGGCTCTTTTTCCTCTTCTCGAGTCTTTGGTAGATTTAGAGAGGGTTTGTGACATCGCCTGGGGAGAGGCAGGCTTGGCTGAGCTCTACTTCGCTATGGACAAGTTTAGCAGGGGCGCGGCCAGCTCATTGGGATGCTTCGAGTTTGCTCTGGAGGTATGATTTTATTGCTTTTTGTAGTTTCATGTCGTTATCATCCCTATCTTTCCTGAATGTTATATGCTTTCTGTAGTAGGTGTGGTGCTATGAGGTCTTTCAGTGCCATGAGTGGGATCGTCATGATGAGGTCCTGCTGGGATATCCCACTATGCTTTGCTGGACACGGCCTTAGAGGAAGAGGAGGAGTAGTAGGGAAAAGATCACGCTTAACTATGACGACGTGAAGAGGCACTTGGAGAAAGATAGCCCAGAGGGCTTCTAGCTGTATCCTTAGTCTCGGTATGACGTAGATGATCTTGGTGACACACCCCGGGTGATGAGGCAGAGGAAGCTCTTTCGGGGCCTTACTTGTGATGTGATGTTCTTGGGGGAGAGAGTTTTCTGGCAGCATTGGGACGGTGTTGCTCCTTATGCCCCGAGGGATCCTTGGTTCACATGTTGAGCCCTTCTGAGAGTAGCTAATTTGATATTTTGAGATATCGAGTTGGGGTGGACGCTGCAGATTATGTCTTAGACGGTGAGGAGTATGGGGCTTTTGTGAGTAGGAAGCTGAGGACGCCGCAGGTGCTGGCCAGGGAGATGAGGGGTGACTCATCGCGTGTTGTGTTTTGGGGTTACAAACACAGTGAAAGAACTTAGAAATAACATCAAAACCCTAGCCCTATGATCCGTCTAGCATGAAGAGATTAGAAAAATATATGAGATAGATTTTACATACCTTGAATGTGATGAAGTTTACTTGAAATCGAATCTGAAATCGAATCTCAAAGCAAATCTCAAAACCGTTGATGAAGGTTTTGATCTTCTCCTTGTTCTAGGCCTTGTGATGAATCAACGATTGAAGTCTTCAAGCTTTTGGTGATTAACTTATCACCCTCTATCGGTAATCCACACGCGAACGGACCAAGAACGCTTCTTGATTGATTGCTAGATGATCTCCGATTATTGAAACACTTTTCAATAATCAATGTCTATTTTGGAATTAAATCTAGGGTATTTTGATCTTTGATTCTCAATCAAAATCAAGGAATTTGTGTTTCCAAAACCCCTAAATTCGTATGTCTTTGGCTGAGGAAAAAGGGGTATTTATACCTTTTAAAACTCCCTAACACTTAGGGAAAAAGTCCCCTTTTCCTGGCAAAAAATGGAGTTACTGCCTTAGGGGAGCGCAGGCTCCAACAGAGGGGGAGCGGCCGCTCCTGCAAGACAGAAACTTCTGCGCGGTCGCCCCATTATTATGTACGATTGCCCCACCTTTCTGACCATTGGGAGCGGACGCTCCCCATGCTTGGGAGCGGACGCTCCAATCCGCCAGAAACTTACTCCGAGCCAATTTTCAATCCGTTCTTTGTGTGTGACCCTTTAGAAATTATATTTTATGTTGGTAGTGAGTTGAAACATCAACCTCACAAGACATAAGTGACTTCTAGCAAATCATTATGTCCACCCAATTAAATATAACATCAAAGCTTGATTCCTTGATAATCAAATGTCACAATCCCTTTGTCCACGATGTCCAATTGAACATGAGTCATGGTCTATGTCAATTCATTCTGTTCAATGCTTTCTCGATTTCGAATATGTTGATAATCCAAATGCATTAGATCTCTATCAAATCCCTTGAGTGTGGCCACACATTTCATCAACATCATTCATCGAGGGGCCCAAGCAAACATCTCTCTTCATAAGAGGGACAAATCCCGTCTTGACTTATCATTCTTCCTTACATGAATCCAATCGTGCTAATATAGCCCTTATTGCTATCCGATTAAAGGTAGTGTTAGACTATATCAAACACGATCTTTATCATGTGGAAGACGATGATAATCTCAGGTACAAAGGATTCAATAACACGACTATCATGAGATTTAATCATGACAACAGACCATGTCATAAATCTCATAAGTAGGTCAAGTCCAGTACTCGTTCTCTAGCAAGTACCCATAAGTGTAATGTGCATCTCCATGCATATAATCATCTCCATGATTATGCATTACCAACTTATACTAGTTGTTCACAACAACTAGGGACGCAGTTCAATATAATAAACATGCAAACATATAATGAACCAAATAAACATGTACTATATAATAAATGACAAAGATGATACATAACAGTTCAAGTTAGACATAACTATAGCCTAGGGCATTACACCAACAATCTCCCACTTGCACTAGGTTCCATCTATGCATCTAATACCCATGGACCTCACATGACCATCATGCTTTGCTTGTGCGAGGAGCTTTGTAAGCGGATCCCCAATGTTATCATCAGTTGATACTTTGCATATCTTAACGTCTCTACGATCAATGAACTCTCGAATGAGATGGAAGCGTCTAAGTATATGTTCGGATCGCTGGTGTGACCTTGGTTCCTTTGCTTGCACAATGGCACCATTGTTGTCACAATAAAGTTCCACCGGATTAGTGATACTTGGAACAACTTCCAAGTCACTAATGAACTTCTTGATCCAAACTGCCTCCTTAGTTGCATCAAATGCCGCTATATATTCGGCCTAAGTAGTAGAATTGGCAATAGTACTCTGCTTGGAACTCTTCCAACATATCGCACCTCCGTTAAGCATAAACACAAATCCCGACTGCGATCGGAAATCATCCTTGTCGGTTTGGAAGATAGCATCTGTGTAACCTCTTACAACAAGATCTTCTTCCATTCCTCCAAATACCAAGAACGCATCCTTAGTCTTTCTTAAGTACTTTAGGATCTTTTTGACTGCCATCCAATGGTTCTCACTAGGATCAGATTGGTAACGACTTGTCATGCTCAAAGCATACGAGACGTTGGGTCTAGTACAAATCATAGCGTACATGATAGAACCAATAGCCGAAGCGTATGGAATATCATTCATCCTCTTTCGCTCATCAATTGTCTTAGGACACTGACTCTTACTAAGAGTAACACTATGAACCATTGGCAAGTTTCATCTCTTAGAATTTTCCATTTTGAATCTTCTAAGAACCTTGTCAATGTAGGTACTTTGACTCAAACCAATTATCCTTTTTGATCTATCTCTATAGATCTTAATACCAAGGATGTAAGAGGCTTCGCCCATATCTTTCATTGAGAAACACTTCCCTAACCAAGACTTGACAATCTCAAGCGTAGGAATGTCATTTCCAATGTGTAAGATATCATCGACATACAATAAGAGAAATAACATAATGCTCCCACTGAATTTCATGTATACACAAGGTTCATCTTCGTTCTTGATAAAACCAAACTCTTTGATTTTCTCATCGAACCGAAGATTCCAACTCCTAGAAGCTTGCTTCAATCCATAAATGGATCTTTGTAACTTGCACACCTTGTTCGAATTTCTTGGATCTACAAAACCTTCATGTTGTGTCATATACACATCCTCTAGTAGTTTTCCATTAAGGAAAGCGGTTTTTACATCCATTTGACATATCTCATAGTCATAATATGCGGCTATGTCAATCAAAATTCTAACAGACTTAAGCATGGCAACAGGCGAGAAGGTTTCATCATAATCTACACCATGAGTCTGCCTATATCCCTTTGCTCTAAGCCTAACCTTATAAGTATGCACCTTCCCATCCATGTCAGTCTTCTTCTTGAAGACCCACTTGTACCCTATGGTTTTTACACCTTCGGGTGGCTCAATCAAGTTCCAAACTTGATTATCCGACATGGATTGTAATTCGGATTTCATGGATTCTAACCATTTATCCGAATCGGGATCGGACATCGCCTCTTGATAGGAAGTAGGTTCGTCATTCTCAATGACTTCTACTTCATTACTTTCCGACACGATAAATCCATATCTCTCAGGTGCGGATCGTTACCTATCCGATCTACGATGGACTTGTGGATCTTGAACCGGTTCCACAACTTCTTGTGGACTTGGTTCAGTCTCTACTATCGGTTCCATGTTATTTTCGGGTTCTTGAACTTCTTCAAGATCAATTTTACTCCCACTAGATGCTTTATTGAGAAACTGTTTCTCAAGAAAAGTACCATATTGAGCAACAAACACTTTGTTCTCAACGCGGTTTTAAAAGTAATACCCTTTGGTTTCCTTAGGGTAACCAATGAAAATAACCTTGTCAGATTTAGGTGCTAACTTATCAGAGACAAGTCTCTTCACATAAGCTTCGCAACCCCAAATCTTCATGAAATACAAATTAGGTTTTCTTCCATGCCACATCTCATGTGGGGTCTTAGGAGCCGATTTAGTAGGGACTCTGTTCAGTGTGAATGCAGCAGTCTCTAATGCATGTCCCCAAAAGGATATAGGAAGGTCTACTTGACTCATCATCGAACGAACCATATCTAATAGGGTTCTATTCCTCCTCTCGGAAACACCATTCCATTGTGGCATTTCGGGTGGAGTCAACTCTGAAACAATTCCACAGTTTTTGAGATGATTGTCAAACTCTTGGCTCAAATACTCACCACCACGATCGGATCGAAGTGCTTTAATTGTTTTGCCAAGTTGATTTTGTACTTCATTTTGAAATGTTCTAAATATCTCAAACGATTCACTCTTTGACTTCATTAGATAGACATAGCCATATCTAGATAGGTCATCGGTGAATGTAATAAAATACCGAAATTCTCCCCTAGCAATGCTGCTCATTGGTCCACATACATCAGTATGTATTATGACCAATAAGTCACTAACCCTTTCACTACTCTTAGTGTAGGGTGGTTTGGTCATTTTTCCCAATAAACAAGATTCGCATATCTCATATGATTCATAATCATGTGAGTCTAACATTCCATCTTTGTGGAGTTTAGAAATGCGTTTCTCGTTTATATGACCAAGCCGGCAATGCCACATGAACGAGTTGTTCACGTCATTCGGTTTAGACTTCTTGTCTACATGATAAACATTTTCAAAGCTATTTTGTTTCTCATCAACATCAAGAACATAAAGGCCATTAAATGAATTTGCAATACCATAAAGCATATCATTTAAATAAATATAAAATTTCTTATTCTTAATAAGAAAATTATACCCTTCATTATCCAAACAAGAAATAGAAATAATATTCCTACTCAAATCCGGAACATAGTAACAATTGTTCAAAACAAGTACTAAGCCACTAGGTAAAGTTACATCATATGTCCCTACGGCTAATGCAGCAACTCTTGCTCCATTCCCCACACGTAGGTCAACTTCACCTTGTTTGAGCAGATTTCTATTCCTTAGTCCCTGCACATTTAAACAAATGTGAGATCCACATCCGGTATCTAATACCCATGAACCAGAAACAAAAAGGAAAATATCTATCATATAGATACCTGAATCAGCAACAATCATATTGCCCTTCTTCGTCTGTAGGCCTTCCTTATAAGCCTTGCAGTTGCGCTTCCAATGATCAACCTCTTGGCAATGGTAGCAAACCGCATCCTTTTGAGATGCCTTGGGAGCCTCTCCGGCAACGACAACCTTTGCCTTAGGTTTAGCAACACTTGCTTTACCTTTGCCATCTTTCTTGAACCCTTTGTCTTTATTAACCATTAACACAATATCGATTTTAGGCTTCTTGATATTCATCTCTGTGGTCTTAAGAATCGCATGCAATTCCGAGAGATTTTTATCCATGCCACTCATGTGATAGTGCATAATAAAATGACTATAACTTTCAAGCAATGAATTTAATATCAAATCCGTGGCTGTAAGTACCCCAATCTGAATCACCCTCTTCCGAGCACATGGGAAACACCGCAGACTCACAAACGCAGTCTCGAAGACCTTTGACACTCAAAACCCCCAAAAACCCCCAGCCAAACCCTGGGAGGAACCTTTCTGGGATAAAAAGGGACAAAAGGACCTTTTGAGAATTTTTCAGAAATCAGAAAAGCAAATAAGGTCCGTACGGACCTCTTTGTTTCAATGATTACTGAATCCCCTTAAAGTCCAACTTATTCCCTCAAATCCCGGAAGTGATCATTACCCCCCTACATGGTTGGTCCGTACGGACCTTTCTGCATGCAAGGTTGGTTCGTACGGACCTTATTGCAACCAGACATCATCATTTCAGAATCCTCTTAAAGTCCACATTATTCCCTCAAATCGAGAAAAACCAAAAAATTGGATTACCTAGAAGGTCCGTACGGACCTTCTTGCACCTAATCTGGCACTATAAATAGAGGGCTCCCCCTCCCTCATTTCACACATCTCCCTCTTCTCTCCTCTCCCCCCAGCCTTCAGGCACCCCTCTAAGACCCTTCGGGGCAATCCCGGCCCCTTTCGGATCCTTTCGAGGCCTTCCGAGCTCCCTTGTGGTGCTTCGAAGCCTCTCCGAGCGCTCCCGCGACGCTCCCGCGCTGCCCCAAGGCACTCTTGAGGTACTCTGAGGCCCCCGTGGTACTCCGAGGCCTTGCCTGGTCTTTCCCAAGGCGTCCCGGCTCTTTCCGAGTCAAACCGGCAACTGGAACGCACGCCGAACCTCTGCCCGAGTGATCCCTGCGATCCCAACGCACGCCGAACCTCTGCCTGAGTGACTTTTACCATCTCAATGCACGCCGAACCTCTGCCCGAGTGATCCCTGCGATCCCAACGCACGCCGAAACTCTGTTCGCAGACAACCGGCTCCTCCTGAAGCAATCCCGGTCCGTACCAGAACACTATTCCATCCTCAAACACTATTCCCCAGCGGAAGACAGACACGAACCAACATTGGTAAGGCTTCCTTCCTACACTATTTCAATACATTTCAATAAGCAGTGTACAATGTAGACATCCGATACAACATGCATTTTTAAAAGCACATACACATACACACACACAACAGTTAAAGAATATTAGGGGTATCTGAAAGACTCGTTTTTACGAGGCGACTCGGGTGAGCTCTAAGATTCTAATATTCTCTTCCCGAGGAGTCATCTGACCTCCGAACTCAAAATCTCATCACACAAAAAAAGTTTATTTTTAAACTGATGTCCTTTTTCAATGTTTTGGGCTTAATAAAAACGGCGTGGCGACTCTACAAAGCGAAAACACGGCGAGACACCTCCCAACTACCGCAAAACGGAATAAGCCAGATGCCGGGGCGCGAACGCGCTGCCTATCGGATCCGGGCCATTTCCGAAATGCGACGAAAATGCGAGATGCCAGGGGCCCCCGTGCGCGAGCCGGATCTCGGGTAATTTCAGTGGCGAGTTCAAAACTCATTAGATTACCAAGCCTTTTGAGACGCTCAATGTGACCCTTCATCTTAAGGATATGAGCTCCCACCGATTGCCCTTCTTGCATCTTGCAAGCAGTTAGGGACTTAACCACTTCATACCTCTCGTTTCTTGCTTGCACTTGGAACATTTCCTTTAAGCGCTCAGCAAGATCAAATGCTGCATCTATGTGCTCAAGGTCCTTCTGAAAAGACTTAGAAATAGTGGCTAGCATAAGGCATGTAACATCTGTATAATCATCATTATGTTTCTTATGTGCATCCCTATCTGCCCTAGAAGCATTTGGAGCAGGTTGAGGTGGAATGGGTTCATTGAGAACATACAGTTTCTTCTCTTGCTTTAGAACAATTCTAAGGCTTCTGATCCAATCAGAATAGTTTGTACCATTCTCCTCAAACTTGTCCTTCTCAAGGTTTGATCGTAGTGACAGGGATTGATTATTGTGATTAGCCATTCTACAATAAAATATGCAAACAATGAAACACATATCGACACATTTATCATCTAAGAGCAAATAACGTATTTCATAAATACTCCCACTAAATTATACACCTTCAAATACAAGCATGTATCATATAATCATAGTAGGCTAAGATCCATATTTCACTTGATTTTGGTTTAACTGAGTCAATGCCCGAAATCAAGCTATTTAGGTAGAAACATCAATCATATCACTATATGACTCTTAGATATTTTATGAGATTTCCTTAGACATCATATGTCAAAAAACATATTTTAAATCTCATTTATGCCTTGAGTCAAATCTCATTTGAAAGCACCAATTAAGTCAAAACCTTTTTCAAACATGTGAGACATGGAACGATGCACCTAACTGAGTCAAAACTACATCAATCATTATCTCACCTTGATCACAAATTAAGATATAAGATGCACCCAACTGAGTCGAAACTACATCAAATATCCTAAAGTATCACAAGTGTTCTAATCAAGGAATGGCATAAGACTTAAATATTTAGAAGGTTTTCATATTGTAACAAACATCGCATGGTTGTAACATAGATCTCATGTGAACATAACCATGAACATAGGGCTTCACAAAATTTCATACAAATAATTTGATTTTAATTTTGGGAAATTACAAATCCAAATAATCATATTAATAGATTAATAACCTATGTGATAAACTAATATAACTAATTTATCATGAATCATGAATATGGCATATCTCATATATACTTGTTTTTCATAAAAACAAAACACATGGAATCTAGATCTATTTCATATAGCATGGTAACAAATAATCAAATTAAATCTAGCATGCAATGTCAATCCTAATCATGGCAAGACAGGACTTTGATACCACTGTTGGGTTTTGGGGTTACAAACGCAGCGGAAGAACTTAGAAATAACATCAAAACCCTAGCCCTATTACCCGTCTAGCATGAAGAGATTAAAAAAATATATGAGATAGATTTTACATACCTTGAATGCGATGAAGTTTACTTGAAATCAAATCTGAAATTGAATCTCGAAGCAAATCTCAAAACCGTTGATGAAGGTTTTGATCTTCTCCTTGTTCTAGGCCTTGTGATGAATCAACGATTGAAGTCTTCAAGCTTTTGGTGATTAACTTATCACCCTCTATCGGTAATCCACACGCGAACGGATCAAGAATGCTTTTTGATTGATTGCTAGATGATCTCCGATTATTGAAACACTTTTCAATAATCAATGGCTGTTTTGGAATTAAATCTAGGGTATTTTGATCTTTGATTCTCAATCAAAATCAAGGAATTTATGTTTCTAAAACCCCTAAATTCTTATGTCTCTGGCTGAGGCAAAAGGGGTATTTATAAATTTTAAAACTCTCTAACACTTAGGGAAAAAGTCCCCTTTTCCTAGCCAAAAACGGAGTTACTGCCTTAGGGGAGCGCGCGCTCTAACAGAGGGGGAGCGGCCGCTCCTGCAAGAAAGAAACTTCTGCGTGGTCGCCCCATTATTATGCGCGATCACCCCACCTTTCTGACCATTGGGAGCGGACGCTCCCCATGCTTGGGAGGGGACGCTCCAATCCGCCAGAAACTTATTCCGAGCCAATTTTCACTCCGTTCTTTGTGTGTGACCCTTTAGGAATTATATTTTATGTTGGTAGTGAGTTGAAACATCAACATCACAAGACATAAGTGACTTCTAGCAAATCATTATGTCCACCCAATTAAATATAACATCAAAGCTTGATTCCTCGATAATCAAATGTCACAATCCCTTTGTCCACGATGTCCAATTGAACATGAGTCATGGTCTATGTCAACTCATTCTGTTCAATGCTTTCTCGATTTCGAATATGTTGATAATCCAAATGTATTTGATCTCTATCAAATCACTTGAGTGTGGCCACACATTTCATCAACATCATTCATCAAGGGGTCCAAGCAAACATCTCTCTTCATAAGAGGGACAAATCCCGTCTTAAATTATCATTCTTCCTTACATGAATCCAATCGTGCTAACATAACCCTTATTGCTATCCGATTAAAGATAGTGTTAGACTTTATCAAACACGATCTTCATCATGTGGAAGGCGATGATAATCTCAGGTACAAAGGATTCAATAACACGACTATCATGAGATTTAATCATGACAACAGACCATGTCATAAATCTCATAAGTAGGTCAAGTCCAGTACTCGTTCTCTAGCAAGTACCCATAAGTATAATGTGCATCTCCATGCATATAATCATCTCCATGATTATCCATTACCAACTTATACTAGTTATTCACAACAACTAGGGACGCAGTTCAATATAATAAACATGCAAACATATAATGAACCAAATAAACATGTACTCTATAATAAATGACAAATATGATATATAACGGTTCAAGTTAAACATAACTATAGCCTAGGGCATTACACCAACATCGCGACCTCGCGATGTCCCTGTGCCGAGAGCAGATTTCTGCTATGTTCGCGGGGATTCTTCTAGGAGGCGGGTTTTTGTTCCCATCCCAAAGCAGGTTCCTCCTGCTTATCGGGTTTATCTGGATGCTTCTGTGAATGTTATTCTGTCTTTTAACATTTTAATCCTGTTTTCTACTTCATTTATCTTTTTTGTGACTATTGTTTCTTTGTCATGCAGATCTCGGGGTGGACCGTGGACTTGATCACCCGCCAATATCTAGGGATGAAGGCTTTCGCGAAGAAGCTTATACGGGGGATGTCTTGCGGGTCGTCAAGAGGTGTGGTGGTTCATGAGCCAATGCCTTTGAGGAGATCGGTGGCATCTCAAAAAGATGTTAAAAAAATTCACGCATCGCTACAGTGGTGACTCCGCTCGGGACAGTAAATATAAAGAGGCTTAAACTTGCGTCAAAAATAAAAGAGAGGTTTTCAAAAAAAATAGTAAATAAATTCGATTTATGTATCCAGGCCAAGCATATCTCGCACGAGACAGCCTGTCACGTGCGAGATATTGCTTCGACAATCTGGTGTCTTCTGGTTTTCCCTGTTCGTCTCAAGGTCCAAGACGAGAGTCGAACATGCAAGGGGGATCCCAGAGTTCATTATCTGCAGAGTTCCCTCATCTTAAGGCCTCCCTTAAGATGTAGAACTCGAATCCGTATTTGGTTTAAATAATTGATTGTTATTTATAAACTGCGTGTGATTGGGTTTTCTTTAAATTAAAACCCGGTCCATTGGGAATTCGAAAGTTGTAATTGAATTATTCTTCTCTCTCTCTCTCTCTCTCATTATTTGGAACTACGACGGCCTGAGTCTTCCTAAATTGGGAGAAACGTAGGCAACCACTTGGTGTGGTCACTATCTGTTTTCTTTTATTTTTTTAAAAAAAATCTCTATTTTTTTCTATCACCTAGATTGACTATCACATACGCGCACTCATATTATATCTGTCATTGCACTACATATCCCGATTAACCCGGGACCCACACTAAGGACGGATGACGGTAACCACCTAGTCGCCGGTCTCTCCGAAGTTGGATCATCCCACTCCGCATATTCAATCCATCTAGATTGTCATATCGCGGGGAGCCTAGCCTTCCAGCCTGCATCGCCACATATCATGTAGATTGTCTTTTTAGGAGCACTCCGTGATCGATCGGTTTGACTCGATGATCTTTTCTTGTTTTTGACCAAAATAAAGCCATGTAAAATTGACAATAAAGAAGGACTCGGAACAGTCCCTTCGGAATAGTCCCTTTGGAAAAAGAAAAAGTCCCTTCGGAATGTCCCTTTCGGAAGTCCCTTTAAAAAAAAAATCCTTCAAAACAATCTTACATGGCTTTGTTTTACAAAAATCGGACTGATTACTTAGTCGTTAGGTTCTGATAAAGGCCTTAGAAACCCCTCAAAACGGATTCTCCGTTCCGACCAAAAATTAGGTCTAATAAAAATCGACTTTCCGTGTGATTGTCTCGTGCGTGACTTCTTGTCTCGCGCGAGATAATGCCCCAGTTTGCTGTGTTTGAGCCCGAACCGTTTAAACCTGCTTCCGACTCGTTGGGCCTAGATTTGATCCTGACACCATCTCTGCGTCTCTTCTGTTAGTTTTCCGAAGCTACTCAACCTCAAGACTCCCAACACAATGTCTACAGAAAAGTACTTCGTCACTGAGAAAGACCTTAAAGAGGAAGACTTGCAGAACATGACCAAGTCCCTTGTCACTGAGTTTGAGCATGTGGAAGGTTGGAAAGAAACTTTTGATATGCCTATCACTCGCATTGCTAGAGATTTTCGGAAGATGGAAAGTGACTCCGACAGCGGGCGATCATCCGTGCAAGAAGAACTAAGTGACATTAAAGCTCAACTTGCCAAAGCCCTGCAGCAAATTGACAACAACGATGCATGGCACAACTTGGAAGAGTCCATCCAAGCTGACAAAACAAAGATGCTGATTGAAGAACTCGAGGAGGTCAAAAGCGAACTCGAGGCTATGACCCAAAAGTGTAGCGCCCTCGAAGCCCACATTGAAGATGACATTGATGAGAGGGTCAAGTATTGCCTCAATACTCTTTACCGTGATCTCAAAGAACAAATGGAAGCAGAATATCAGTCTCGCCACAACGTCTTTGTGCAAATCTACGAGAACCATATTCGAGACCTCCATAATCAAATGGCTAAACGAAGGAAGGGAAGAATTTTCACCGACATTGGAAGGATCTCTCTCGGTCATCTCTTCAGAAGTCTTCACAAGGATGGAATGATGAGCCCAATGGAAGGCTACCAACCTAAGAAGGAAGGTCGAGCTCCACACCTCTACTGCTACTACCATCAATGCCATGGCCACCATACCGATGATTGTTTCAACTTGAAGAATGCAGTCCAAGACTTAATTGACAACGGTACCATCAAACTTGCTCCTAGCGGAGGCGCCCTTGGTTGGATTAAGAAATGAGAGCTCCTTTTCTTTTTCAGTTATTTACTTTTATTTGTAAAGAGAAACGATTAGTAGTCAAGTCTAGCTTGGGTAATACTTGCCTAAAATCCTCATTTGTGGGCAAGAGTATCAAGTTTGCTTTTCAATAATAGTTAGTCAGTATTTTTCCTTTCAATTCTCTGATTGATTATTTAAAGCACCGTGAATGTCATAGAAAACTTGCAACGAAAATAACTACTCTAAAGCACTTCGGTTTTCTGGAAACCTTCCTGTTTGGAGAATGATGCAAGCAAAAGGGTACTTTCCTGGTTTGGGACTCGGAAAACACTTGCAAGGGATAACGGAACCACCACCGGTTCCCCCACCACACATGAAGCATGGCTTAGGATACATCATTTCCATCCACGATGGAGATGACGAAGAAGAGTGGGACTTCACTCAAGTCAAGTGGGAAGGAAGCACGTACAAAGGTCACAATGATCTAAAGGTCAAAACTGCAACCTCGAGCCATATCGAAAGACACTCAATGGCTACTTCGTCCGGGAAGGGGAAAGCATCCCATACTTTATCTTTTCAGAAACATGGACTGACGATAAAGGAAAACGCCAACTGGGCTTTGAAATCTTCAGCGACTGCGATGCTTCACCAGATGAAACAGAACCCGTTACACTAATCCCTAAAGATTTGTGGGGCACGAAGGCAGAAATGACCAGCAAATGGGACTTTGTGTTGGGAGAAGATATGTTGCGAAAATTTGAAGACCTGTACCGATTAGAAGACAGCCAGATCCATGCAATCTCCAAGGGGGACGCTCCAACTATTGATCACACAAATCTAATACAGAAATGTGATGAGCCAATTCTAAATTGGCACGTCATCGGAGGACCAGTTGTTGACGAGGACTTCATGATCAAAGAGCTTGGTTGTACTCCCCATCCCCACTGGAAGATAGGCCCTGTAACTTTCACTTTAGAATCAGGCTCCACCTCTGATAAACTCACTCAAGAGGAAATCGAGGTGGTGGCCGAACATGTATTCCCTTACTTCCTTAATGAAAACTTTGATCTTTCCGAGTACCCTGAGATTGCTAACATCGTGAATGATGAATTAACTAATAATAATCAATATAACGAACAAGTTAATAATGAATCATACGATGAGATAGACCGAGAAAACGAACAAATTTTAAAAGAAATAGCAAAGCAAGTAGGTCGTTGTGGAAAGAATGGCCCGTTGACAATGAGGAAATGCAAACGGTTAATCTCGGGACAACAGAAGACCCCAGAGAAACAAAGATCGACAGCTTCTTCAAGGGGGAAGACAGAGAAACCTTGACGCAGCTCCTCAAAGAATATGTCGACGTCTTCGCTTGGTCCTACAAAGATATGCCTGGGTTAAATCAGTCGATTGTAGAACACAAAATAACGTTTCTACCCAACGCTAAGCCAGTTAAACAAAAAATGCATAGAATCAAGCCCGAATGGTCAATGCAAGTGAAAGAAGAGATTATGAAACTCTTGAACGTAGGGTTTATCAAAGTGATCGAGTATCCGGAATGGCTGGCAAACACGGTACAAGTAGCCAAGTCGAACATGAAAATACGAGTCTGTGTAGATTTCAGAGACTTGAACAAGGCATCCCCTAAAGATGACTTCCCACTACCAAGCATAGACATGTGGGTCGACGCCACAGCAGCATACGAAGTCTGCTCATTCGTCGATGGCTTCGCAGGGTATAACAAAATCCTCATGGCAGAGGAGGATCAGCACAAAACAGCATTCACCACACCTTGGGGAACGTTCTGTTATACGGTCATGCCGTTTGGTCTCAAGAACGCTGGGGCTACTTACCAAAGGACAGTCACGACACTATTCCATGACATGATCCACAAGGAAATAGAGGTATATGTGGACGACATGATTATCCACTCAAAAGGGACAGATGGCCAGCACTTCAGAGATCTCAGAAAATTCTTCAATCGACTATGACAACACAAGATGAGGCTCAATCCCGCAAAATGCTCATTCGGAGTGGTCAAAGGGAAAGTCTTAGGGTACATAGTCACCGAGCATGGCATAGAAGAAGACCCCACCAATATAAAGGCCATCATAGACATGCCTCCACCCAGAACACAGAAAGAAGTAAAGGGATTCATGGGCAGACTCCAATACATCAGTCGATTCATCAATCAACTGACTACAATGTGCGATCCTATCTTCAAGCTACTTAAGAAAAACGCACCTCAAGAGTGGACCGAGGAATGTCAAGAAGCATTCGAGGAAGTTAAGCACTACTTAACTTCCCCACCCATCCTGGTTCCACCACACAAGGAAAAGCCCTTAAAGCTATACCTCACGGTTACTGACAACGCGCTAGGGGCTATGCTCGCTCAAGAACAGCCTGCTTCACACACAGAGAATGCAATCTACTTTGTCAGCCGCAGATTCCAAGGAAGTGAAATAACCTACTCTCCACTTGATAAATCTTGCGCTGCTCTTGTCTGGGTATCACAAAGATTAAAGCACTATATGGAAGCCTTCCCGATTCGTCTCATCGCAAGAATGGATCCTTTGAAGTACATCCTAGACAAACCAAATTTGTCTTCGAGACTGGCTAAATGGTATTTCATGCTCGCGGGATATGATATCACTTACGTCACTCAGAAATATGCCAGGGGCAGTGTATTCGCAGATCAGTTGGCCGAATTTCCTTGCAACAAAGTGAAGGGGGAAGACCCGCGATTCCATGATGAAGACATCATGAGCAGAGAAGACAAAAATAAGTGGCAATTATTTTTTGATGGCGCGGCCAACAAGAAAGGGTTCGGCATCCGAATGTTGTTAGTAGATCCTAATGACATCTACACTCCACTGGCAATACGTCTTGACTTTGACGCCACCAATAACACCGCAGAATATGAAGCTTGCATAGCGGGGCTTGAGGCAGCCCTAGAGCGCAACGTGATTGAACTTGAGGTATTTGGGGACTCCCAGTTAATCATCAATCAGACACTGAAGAAGTGGAGGATCCAAGATCCAACCCTTCAAAGATACAATGCCCACCTCCAAGATTTGGTGCAACAATTTTAGGATATCTCGTTCCACTATCTTCCCAGAGACAAAAACCGGTTTGCGGATGCATTGGCTACACTTGCCTCCTTGGTTGAAATCCCCGCAGGAAAGGCAGTCAAACCTTTCAAAATAACCGGCGCGTAACTACTGCCTACTGCGCCGTTATAGATCTCCATGACTGCAAAGACAAATGGTCATCCGAATGTGCCACCGTTGAGGACTCCGAAAAGAATCCGTGGTACCATGACATTTGGCATTTCATCCTAGATGGAACCATCCCGCCTGAGACAGACCATAACACTCAGATTGCCCTTAAAAGGCTGGCAGCTAACTTCGCCATCATTGCTGGCCGTCTATTCAAAAAATACTCCCAAGGAAACCTCCTTTGTGCCACCGAAGAAGAGGCCCAAAAAATAATGGGCCATGTTCATCAAGGTATATGTGGAACCCACATGAGCGGAAACATGTTCGCCAAAAAGATCATCAGACAAGGGTACTTTTGGCTACCCATGGAAGCCGACTATACCAGAATGGTCAAGAAATGCCATAAGTGTCAGATACACGCCAACCTTCAGCACGCGCCGCCTTCCTTACTGTACCCTATGACGTCTCCTTTGCCGTTCTCAACATGGGGCATAGATGTGATTGGAAAGGTCACGCCCGCAGGAGCCAATGGACACTGTTTCGTCTTAGTAGCCATCGACTATTTCACTAAATGGATCAAGGCCGCCTCCTACAAAGTTTTGAATGCCAGAAAGGTAGCAGAATTCATCAAGCACAACATCATCTGCCAATACGGGGTCCCGCAAGAGATGATATCCGATAATGGCTCGCACTTCGAAAAAGAAACCGATCGCCTCCTAATAGAGTATAAAATCATGAGGCATAAGTCATCTCCTTACAGGCCTCAGACGAATGGAGCAGTTGAAGCCGCAAACAAAACAATCAAAAAAATCATCAGGAAAATGGCAATCACTGGGAAAGACTGGCCCGACAAGCTACCCTTCGCACTTTAGGGATACCGCACCTCAGTCCGAACAGCTACAGGGGAGACTCCTAACGCCCTCACATTCGGAATGGAGGCTGTCTTGCCGATAGAATTAGAAATACAATCAATAAGGGTTCTCCTAGAAAACCAAGTAAACGAAGTTTACTGGCTAGAAAGCAGATACGAAGAGTTAGCCTTGCTGGACGAAAGGAGGCTGAAAGCAGTCGAGCACACTCAAGCTTACCAAAGAAGAATGGCAAGAGCTTTCAACAAAAAGGTCAAGACAAGGAATATCAGAGTAGGCGACCTGGTTCTCCGTGAACATCGTCCTGGACCTTTCAACCCGTTAGGAAAGTGGGGACCAAGATGGATAGGACCCTACATCGTGAAGAAGATATTCTCTGGGGGAGCCCTTCAGCTGGTGGACTTAGACGGAGATCAGCTACCGAAGCCGGTCAACATGGACAAGCTCAAGAAATACTTCGCGTGACTTGGCCTCTTAAAAAAAAAAGGAAAAAATGCTCGCTAGGTTGAAAATCCCGAAGGGGACGGCCTAGGTAAAAATTAGAGCTTGCACAAGAAAAGAAGCCCGCTAGATTGAAAACCTGAAGGGGCAGTCTAGGGAAAAGAAAGGGTGTGTATAAAAAAAAAAGGCCTTGTCCCGCGCGAGACTGTCCTTCGGCCTAAAGCCATATTTTGTCCTTTTTCTCTCAAAAATGAACTACGTTACACCTGAGCCTCTTATTTAATTTATGTAAAAGAGGAACGTAGGCAGCCTTCGGATTCGGTCTAATCAAATAAATAAATAAAATTTTGTCCTTTTATTAATCAAATGCATTTTATTAATGACAAGGGGGAAATCCTAACCACAACGACTAATTTACTAAGCTAACAATCTTGAAAAAATAAATATAATAAAACTATTGACCTATCAAAGCAATCTCTTGGTACTCTTTAAGATCTAGCCTTTCATTGACTTAGTCGGCCGGAGGACATGATCACCCCCGTCATCGCAATCTCTTTTGCGTTTTGGGCCCTTTGAAGCATAACATCCCTCGAGGAGTGAAAACGGACTCCGTAAGCCTCTTGAAGACATTGGGCCTATCTAAAGCTTGCATCTTTCCGAGCATACCCTTGCCTCGCCTCTCATACCAATCCCCATCAAGAAAATCCTGGGTTGGATCAGTCCGTACATTAGCAGGATCAGACTGAGCCTCACTCCTTCGCAAAATACTGCTAGCTACGAAGGAATCCCCTAACAGTGAAAGCCGCAGATCATCAATCTTCTCCACATTAGGGTGACCGGTATGAAGGAACCAATCCAAATACTTGTCAGATAAGAAGACGCTTGCATCAAAAGTCCGAAGGTTCGACCAGCGGTCTCGATTAGTTCCTTCACCCCATGCTTGAGCTAGCACCTTCGCAAACTCTACACCAATATAAGACACCTCACGAGAGGCTCCTTCGAAAAGATAAGTGTCCTGCTGCTGGCCAAACTGACGGAGCACCCGCTTGGGAAAATAAAAGGAGGAATCTCGCAAACCCGGGAGAACAACCCTGTCAAAACCCTTGGTATTGGCGACATACTTGTTCAATCTCCAATAAGGTGGACACCAAATGATATCTGCAGTGGCAGTCTTTGCAATCAACTTGGCCCACTCATCCACCGAGAGATCCTTGATCAGCAACTTCCTCATATGGTATGTGAATGGGGAATACTCCAACGGGGGACCTACCAACTTGAGATGTTCCCTAAGCCAAATAGTCAATAAAAGAGGACTCCCTTGAGTCATGGCACCGGTCTTATGCAACTCATCAAGACCATGCAGGGTTTCACCCAAGATTAGCGAAATGATGTTCCTAGAACGTTTCCTAGCCTGCAGAACAATTTCCACCAATTGGGAATCAACCAAGCCATCCCTGCACGTGAACAAAACATCTCCGAAAAGAGAAAGGGCCAGAAAGTTCCGTTTGTAAACATGGAAGGCATCATCATATGAATCTCCACTGAAGAGTTCAGGAAAAGAAGAACAATCTACCCACCTGCGGTGAACCAACTTATAGAAAGTATCTAGAGGGATCCCTATTCATTTAAAGCCTCTGAATGATTCCTATTGTATTTAGGAACAGTAATCTCACCAGTCAATGGCATATCCAAGATAATGGCGAATTCCTCAACAGTAGGCACCATCTCATTAAGAGAAAAATTAAAGAGATGAACTGAAGGATCCCAAAATTGAGCAGCACCCTGCAAAAGAATCCAATCTGGTTGGAGGTTCTTCAAGGTGAAAAGGATTCTGAATCCGAATTTTGCTATAAACTTATTTTAAGATTGTTTGCGAAATGACCTCACGAAATCTCTTGATGCTTGCTTGAATGCTTCGACTACGTCAGACGGCAAAGAAAAATCATCAACAATCATGGACGTTGGGACGATCTCCTTGGAAGCCATGAATCACAGGGTTAGAAAAGAAGACAAGAATTCGACCCTTACAGAATATATCTAGAGTTTGAAGGGCTGGGATGAGTTATCTGGCCGGACTACGGGGTGTTTTTATAGGGAAAACTGATAGAATCCTATTCAAAGAAGGAAAGGAATTTCCCCTGGGTAGCGTGTCTCGCGCGAGATGCCTTGTCCCGCGCGATACATCTCTACGGCAAATTCAGCAGCAGTCCTGCACAAACAAACAATCTAGCCCCGACTTGACGAAGCAAGTCTCGAAAATATGCACATACAGTTCCTAATATGCAGTACAACACCAAAACCAAGCTCAAAACTGTGACCCGAATGGTCATTTCATTTCAAATCACGGAAGTCGAGAAAGTTAAAAAAATTAATTAATTAATTAGACCTAGGACTAGGAATTAAGAAAACCTTGTTTTTGTGCTACCTAATGCTAACAGGTACCAAAAAGAAAGAAAAAAATTGTCTAGGCCCACACGGCCAATATTTACAAGTTCTCAAAAAATAAATGGGGAGAAAAAGGGGGATCACGCCATCAAGTCACTCGAGCCGCCGGCACCTCCGCCTTCACCACCATGGGGGCTACCATCCCTCCTCGACCGTTTGGCTCCACAAATTGGGGTCACCGCAGAGGCTACCGTCGAAGCTGCCAAAGCCGCCTTTTGAAACAGCCGCTCAGACAGGTCCGACACCAAGGACATCAATCCCGCCATCCTGCTCGCCCCACGGTTGTAATCAGCCGCGGACATGGTAATCTGACAACAGAAAGGATCAGATGAAGTCGGACATATACACATATATGGACGAATACGAGAAATAGTATGAACAGAAACATATCGACGAGATATCGGATGGGAGGCGGTAACCCTCAGGAATATGGTCCGGGATCGGGATGTGGCCCACCATCGGCATGCTCCCCATCATATATGTGTAGCTCGGAGGACCATAATCTGGCGCAAAAGGCATAGGACCCGCATACTGGGAAGAAGAGCTGGGGGCTGACGAACCTGAGGCTGAGGCAGAGGTGGAAGCCCGAGCAAATGACCGCCTAGCACCTACCAAGAGGGGACCCATCAGGCGAGGCAAGAACTCCGCATATGAAGCTCCCCGGACAACGCAATCCGTCGCCGCACAACCCTCCACAAGATCAGCATAATCATCATCAGGAATGAAGTGGGTGGGGCATATCGCCCTCGGAGGATCCGCTGGCACCCTATATGACAGTGAACTCCGGCCATGCTGAGGGAAGACTCCCTCGCACAAATACATGGTATTCCCGTCCAGAGATACCAAGATCCTCTGCATCATAGTATCATCCCAAGCACGGTGAACCTACCGTTCCACCAAGGTCCACGAATAAAGGTCCAGCCGCTCAAACTCAAAAGCGTCCAGCATGGCCCGCGCCTCTGTGACAGTCAGGGTCCAGTCCTGCTCTCCCTCCTCCTTATCTACAGTCCGATAGGGGTGGATCCACCTCCTGATATCCGGAAACAAAGGGTCCCGGCTATCCAGCTCAAACTTGTACAATCCGAAGACGACATATCCCCATATCTGTACAAGTAAACAGAATAGATTCAGTACAAAACACAGACAAAAGATACAGATAAAAGACAGACACGAAATCAAAAGCATACCTCCTAAGCATAAGAATACCCAGACATAGTATCCTTGGTGTGCCTACACGCCTCATCCATGGCGTGATAACAGAAGGCTAGCCCGGCTGAGCCCCAGTCATACGTCTCCACAACATCCAAATC
Organism: Adenophora triphylla var. japonica; assembly: GCA_022495995.1. Lineage (NCBI taxonomy): Eukaryota > Viridiplantae > Streptophyta > Magnoliopsida > Asterales > Campanulaceae > Adenophora > Adenophora triphylla. The sequence goes on from JAFEMH010002673.1 coordinate 89,547, forward strand.
ATCCAGCAAACCCAAGAGAGCAAGGCGAGCCGTAGAAGAATGGTTAGCAAAGATGGTCTCTGACAGAATGTACCAGAAAGAACCCCTTACCAACCGATCGATATTCGGATTTGGTTTAATCGCAAAAGCCTCAAGCTAAGCACGGAGGGGTGACAACTCAGCAGCAAACCCCTTAACCTTGTTAGGGGCAAAACCAATCAGCTGCCTCCATACGGTTGGACTCGCAGGCTATCTGCAGTATTCAGGAGGGCGACATCGGTAAACTCCAGCCCCGTGATAGCAAGAAAATCTGTCGGGGTCATAGTGGCTTCCCCGAAATAAAGATGCACTATGTGGGTAGTGTCCCACCACCTCTCTCTGATTGCTTGAAGGACCTGGGGAGTCTGTCTCATCCCCTGGATGTTGTCGACAAAGGTCAGAAGCCCCGTTTGAGCCATCCTAGCTCGAACGCCATTTAAGCCCTTGATTTTGTCCCATAAAGCCTTGGCAAGCTTCGGACTCCCACGACAATTTTTGGTCGGCTTGTATGACTACAAAACAGAGGAAAAGCAAAAGAGCAACGTTAGAAATCATCCCATGGCAAAAATTCAAAGAAATAGAAGAAAATTCTCATTGAGGCATTTCATCGAACACTTGGCGTGCGCACAAGAAAAACATGCCCAAAGATGCATTCGACTACCCGAATCAACCCCTCCTACAATCCATGATATGTAGGGGACTCATACGTACACAATACAACGTCAAACAACCAACAAATTCAACAAAAATGAAGCATGCATTAAGGAAGAACCAAGTTCTAGACAAAAGAGAAAAACTACCAATTTGATGAAATTGAGATTCAAGAAACGGATTCGAATGCAATGCAACGCACGAAACGAGAAGTGAGGGAGAAGCTCTTGCCAAACCCTCTCGAACAGCATGAGAGATATGCATATCCCTATCAAAAGTGAGGTCGTCACAGGGGTAATCCTTGCCAAGCAAATGACTCCCAAAAGTTGGATTTTTCCTCTCTTACGCCATCGATATTGGAAGGAGAAGGGATTGAAGGTTGATGGAAAGAAGAAATCAATAAAGCAAAGCACCAAGAAATCTCAGAAAATCGCATTGGCTCGAGCTGGGAAAGAAGATTTGAAAATGGGTGTTTTTCAAAATAAACAACAGCTGCTGTTATATTGCCTCGAAAGTAGATATATCTCCCTGAGACAAGCTATCTAGTGCGAGATAATCCTTCTGGAAATGTATGAAATTTTCCTCGACAATAAGCGTCTACACAACGTCAAAATTCGAAATTTTGACACATTTACCCTTGGAAGTGATACACTAGCAAGGAAACATGGAAAAATCGGCACCGCAAGTCACGGAACGAGCCGAACGTGACACCCGCACAATCGCCCGATACGGCATCAGTCGCCCGAAAATGATTGATCCAGAGATCAATTCATCCCACACGATTCAGAGCCCAGACAGGTGAATCGTCAAATCAAAAGCCCGATTCAGAGCCCAGACAGGTGAATCGTCATCACAAAAGCCCGATTCAACGCCCAGATAGGTGAATCGTCAAATCCAAAAGCTCGATTCAACGACCAGACAGGTGAATCGTCAAATCAAAAAACAAAAAAGCTCAATTCAACGCCCAAACAGGTGAATCGACAAAAAGCCCGATTCGGAGCCCAGACAGGCGAATCGTCACAAAACCGACAGGATTCAAAGGACCAGACAGGTAAGCCTTTGTTTTCTAACATATTTTCCCGCAGGTTCGGAGCCCAGACAGGCGAATCTTCAGACAGGCAGGTATATTCAGAATTGGGTCTTGATTTGATTCCTCAGTATGAATTTACCTTTTCAAAAACAAAATCTCCTCGATTTTCAAAATGATTTTCAAAATACCTAAAGCAGCCTTTTCGTGTTTTGGAGTCGAACTATGTTATGGTCTGATTCTCCGATAGGGATTCGTAGGAAGCCGTGCGGCCCGACCATCCCGATGTTCAGAATGATGACTTTTCTATCGTCGACATGACTTCTTCCATAAGACTTGTCGATGAGGGGCTCTGTAGATACCCCATTCTGAACCCATCGGAGCACATTTATACCACTCTAAGTCTTGCCTTGAGTCAAGAAGTAGAAAGCCACCATTTCATCATGTTTCATTAAGTTTTGACTAACACCGTTTGTTTGTCAACCTTGTTGACTAAACCATCGAAGCTCGAATCAAGGAGGGACGGCCTTATCTCCGAGTCAAGGTTCAACTCTAAACTTGAGTCGAAACTCTTTTCGAATCACTTTACGCAAGGTAATCTTCCTTTCCCTTTCTAATTGATTGTTAGAGTGGTATAAATACATTGAATCTAGGATCAACCTAGAGCCTCCCCAAATCATGGGGATGGTCTCGAAGCAATCGATCCTATATTCCGTTTAACCTCATTAAATGGATCTTTATTTTATTTATTATTTAAAATGTTTCTTTTCTTCGAAAACCTCTCTTTTACTAGCAAGACCGATCTCCGGATTGGGTGGAATGGGTGCTCCTTGACCTTCCCATTCCATAACCTAAGCCCCGAACCCAAAATCTATTTTCAAATGGTTTGTTTTTTATTTCCAAACGAATAATATTGGTGGCGACTCAAAAAGATGTTAAAAAAATTCACGCATCACTATAAGTAGAAGCAGCAAACAAAACCCTTGAAAGGATCATCAGAAAAATGACCACACGAGGACGAGATTGGCCCGAGAAGCTGCACCTGGCACTTTGGGGCTACTGAACATCAATCAGAACCGCCACGAAAGAAACCCCATTCGCCCTGACCTATGGGATGGAGGCAGTACTGCCCGTTGAATTGGAAATTACATCACTCCGAGTGTTGCTGGAAACGAGATCAACGAAGTCGAATGGCTCCAAATCCGAAACGACGAATTGGCCCTGTTAGACGAGTGCCGATTAAAGGCCATGGACCACATCTGAGCCTACCAAAGCAGAATGGCTAGGGTTTTTGACAAGAAATTCAAATCCCGAGACATCAGGGAAGGCGATCTGGTACTCAAAGAAAAGCCTCCCACTCGAACTAACCCACTTGGAAAATGGGAACCAACATGGATCGGCCCGTTCGTGGTCCAAAAGATATTCTCCGGAGGTGCCATGAAGCTGACAGACCTAGACGACAATCCCTTCATGAATCCAGTCAACGGAAGCAAGCTTCGCCGATACTTCGCCTGAAGAAAATCGACTTTCCTGTCTCCCCGTCACTTCAAAAAAGTGTCGAACTACGGAGACCTGAGCCCCTCAGTCCGGGGGGAACATAGGCAGCCTTCATTAGTTCGGTCTACAAACACACAAAAACAAAAAAAATTGGATGCCAATCAAGACTCAGATCTATCTAAACATAAACACAAAATCCAAAAAAATGGATGCCGTCAAGGCTCAGACTGGTTTTGCTCTACAAATGCAACAAAGTCCAAAAACTGGACGCCGCCAAGGCTCAGACAAAAAGCAAGCAAGAGATCTTGCGTCTCGACAAAACATTAAAAGTAAATCACAAGTCACTAACGATTAAAACATTTCTTGATAAGTACAAGCACTGTCTACTCTCAAGCTCACAACATGCTAAAAGACAGCTTAATACATTTAAAAAATAATGTGTCTGCAATAAAATGAATGGACACATAAGAGGTTATTCCGGGCCACTCGCGCTTGTCCCCTCACCATTCTTCCCTTTCTTCCCTCGTCCCCGGCGAGTCTTCTTTTGCTCCACGTGAGCCAACTCTGTCTCTCTCATTTCGAGATCAGGGGTCCTCCCCGTCAAGTCAAACAATCCAGTAGCTAGCAGAGCTTCATTTGCCCGTGCCTCGGCCCAGATCTCTTCCCTGCCAGTATGCAAAAGGGGAGCTCTCTCCGTCAGTCGGTCAACTCTGGTCTTGTAGTCAAACAAAGCGTCTCCCATAATATTCTGAGGGTTAGACCAGGCTTCTGCACTCCTAAGGCTGTAGCTGAGACGGCAACCTTGCCCCAGAATAGCTTCACGCCTGCTCCCCAAAACCACTTGGGTCTGCCTGATATGCTGCTCATACCAATCTAGGTACTCAGTGGTCAACATAACACTCTCCCGATGTCGAAGGATCACCACATGAGGGAAAGCGAAATACTTCCATACCCTCAGAAAGTACAAAAAGGCATCTGAATCTGTCATAGAAAAAGAAGCTACCTCCATATTGGCAATGTCGTTCCAGCCCAGCAAAGGCTCCTGCCTCAATCCAAACTGTCAAACAACGAGCGAAGGGATATAGAAAGAGGACAAAGACAACCCCGGAACTCTGACAACATAAGAACCTTCCTTAAAGGCCCTCCTAGTCTCAATCCCCCAGTGAGGAACCCACCAACGGATCTGATGTGTACCCAGCTGTGCCATCCATCTCTCCTAGGCAAACTGATCCATATCCAATACAAGAGGCTGCTGAGCAAACGTCCACGAACTAAAAGATGTCGGAGACTCAGGCATAGCTTGAAGCCTCCCGCAACCACAAAGTGAGCAAAATGGGGCTTCCCCCTCGCATGAATCTATCCCCCATCGCCAAGCGATCAATGCCGTGAAGGGTTTCCTCCAGAACCAAAGAAGCAATATCCTCACCGGCTCGGCAATGCCTTACCACATCCAGCAAAGCGCCATCATATACCCCAAGGGAGCTGACCATGAAAAGCGTTGCTATCACGCATAAAGCATACACGTTCCAAGAGACATCACTCTCGTCATCACCCATAAACCGCTCAGGCAGCGCAAAAACATCAATATGACCAGAATCAAAAGTCATACCTTGCTCTTCCTCCAACGAAGCCCGAAGAAATTATGCGAGCTTCACGCTCACGGTCTCACCTCCGATCAAAGGAAGCGAGATGGCCTCCACCTCCGGTCCTCCAAGCAAAGCCCAAAAATCCTCAAAGGTGGGCGTAATCTCATTGTAGGAGAAGCTATACACTTGCCTCCTAACATCCGAGAACCTTGCGGTAGCCCGCAAAAACTCCCAATCAGGAACTAACTCCTTAAGGGACTCAACCGAGCGGAGTTGAAATCTCACCTCAAAAGCCCGTTTATTGTGCCTCATGTGGTGCCTCATCCACATCTTGAGCCGCTCAAGAAAGTGTGCTTGCCTCTCCTTAGAATGCCTCGATGAAATTCTCGGAACAAACGAAGAATCTATGGCAAAAATGGAAGTTTCTTGAGAAAATGAGGAAGAAGGCTCGAAATGACTGCAAATGGGAAAGGGTAGATAAAGAAAATCCAGATTTTCAGTTGACCTTATCCCCTCTCCAAAAGCAAGAAGTGTCCGCACAGACCACTTTGCATGCATGAAGTGTCCAGGCGGACCACTTTCCAACCTGGCTAAATTTTCAGCAACTACAAAATAGTTGCTGCCCGCGGCAAGAATTTGCACCCGACTGCTCAAAAGCCTTGCCAAAGCCATTTCCGGCCCCCATACACCAAACAAAAATGCATTCCCAGCTCATGCGACATGCACAAAAAATAAAATAAGCTAGAAACACTTCCTAGGTCAGTCCCCGGAATTACAGACAAATCACTACCTCACAAATAAAATGCTTCGCTATGCCAAATACGAGTATTTTATTACATATAAAATGTCTGTTACAATACAAAATAAAAAACAAAAAAGGGGAAAAAGAAGGAGTCCTACTCCGAATCCTCATCATCCTCACCCTCGCCTGCCGAGAACTCCTGCATCTCGAAAAACCCGGCGGTCACCTCCTCGTCATCAGAAATCTCGACCCCCTCCTCGATCGAGTACTCGAGGTAGTCCGAAGGGTCAAGCCCAACAAAAGGGTCGAAGAAGGGAAGCGAGGATGAAACCTCACCCTGCGAGTCCGACGGAGGAAAGAACTGGTGGAAGGTCTGCGGCCTCCTCGAAGGCATTGGCTTGAAAGCCACTGCACTCCACAAAGACCCGCAGGACATCTTCCTCAAGAGATTCTTTGTAAAATCCCTCAACCCCACATGCCGTCGGGTAAGCAAGTCGACAGTCCGCCCTGAGAACTGCACAACAAACAACAAAAGAAACGCTCAGCAAAAGAGATACAAAAATACTCGACAAAAGAGAAAAATACAGAAAAGATGCCAAGATGGAAAAGAGTAAACAAATTCACCACAGCATCTGGGTCGACCCGATAGGCGGCAGGAGCATGCTCAGGGATCGGCACCGACACCCTCCTCCTCGAATCCCCGCGAACATAAGTAAAATTCGGCCCAGGCACCGGGACAACTGGAGGACGCGACAAGCCAGTCTGCATCTCCCTCGCCAGCACCTGCGGCATCCTCAACTTCCGCCTGACGAAGGCCGCATACTCCTCGCCCTCCAAGATGAACTCCTCGGCACTCACGCCGGCCCGGTACCTCTCGAACTCCAGCAAGTCCATATCAGCAGGACTCATCATGCGGAAGGGCGGATCCCTCGGAGCCATAGGGGCAACACCTGCGCCATGCTTCCAGAATACCCTCACCCCTAAATACATGGAGTCGCATGTAAAGCCCCGCTGAAGCTTCCACTGCCGTGTCACCCAGGGGGCACCTTCCAGCTCATCCTCGCCATACCGAGTCCAAGGGTACAGCTGACACCCCTCCGGTCTGTCCCTCTCTAGGAATCGCTGCACCTCCCCATATGTGATAGTGATCCTCCCCCGGCTCTTCCTCCTCTTCCTCGAAGAGCGAGCCCAACATAACATGGCGGGATACCCGAACATGGCCTCATCCTGCCAGTCCCACAGCTGGCACCGGAAGATATTGTAGCACTACGCTTGCCGCAAAAAAGCAGATAGTGCTCAGAAAAAGAAAAAGAAAATGGAGAAATGATGAAATGCTAAACTACAAAAGAATGTAAACGCATACTTCCAGTGCAAATTCAAAGCACCCCAGGGAGTTGACCGCGCTCGGGCTAAATATGTCCTAGGCAAAGTAGAGCTCGGCCAAGCCCGCCTCTCCCCAAGCAATATCACAAACCCTCTCCAAGTCCACCAGACTCTCGAGTAGAGAGAAAAGAGCGGTGACAGCATGATTCGAGAACAACGTCTCAGAAAGGGAAAACCATAGAAACGAGCGTGCCAGCTGCTCTGCCGACACTACCCCACTATCCCGGTGATACTCCCCGATGTTGGCCGTAATCTTTGTCTCCACATCATGGTACACCATACCCAAGCCCTTACGGGGCCAAGGCGCAAAGCCAAGCAGCTCTGTCAGCAGCTTATTGGACATCTGATCCCGCCATTTCACCGACTCCCCCTTAAAGGAGAGCCCGATGATGGCAGTGAAATCCGTGGGAGTCACCGTCATCTCTCCCTAGCTAAAGTGGAAGGTGTGCGTGGTGTCCCACCAATACTCAGACAAGGCGAGAAAGACACCCTTGTTCTTCTGCGTCTTCTCCAGCCCGGCCAGGTTCTCTACGAACACATTGAGCCCAAAGCAATGACCAGCCTCCGAGGGCTAGGTCTCCCATCCCGTGAAATGTCAGGCATGTTCCTCCGCACCTCAACCACGGCCTCGAGGGATCCCCGCGACTTCATCCTTTTCGCCTTCCCAGACGAAGGCACCTCATCCTACAGGTAAACACAGCAAAGGTACGTCAATAACGATACTTAACAAATACTCCCTCCGTCCCACCGTAGTGTAGACTTTTGGTCAAATTGACCAAACTTTGACCAATAATTTTAGCCCAAAATAATTATCCTAATGAAAATCTAAAACTTGAAATCGAAAATAATCTTAATTGTGATACAATAACCATTTTTAGATTTTCGTTAGGATAATTATTTTGTGCTAAAATTATTGGTCAAAGTTTGATCAATTTGACCAAAAGTCTACACTACGGTGGGACGGAGGGTAGTATACAAAAACAAAATGATAACACATATCATTCAAAAAAAAAAAAATACAGAAGTCTGTACCAACACGGCACACAAAGTACAAAAGGGACCCGTCCCTACACAACACTTTTTCAACAAAAAAGGGACCCGTCCCTACACAACACATTTCCAACACAAAAAGGGATCCGTCCTTACACATCGTTTCCTAAAAATGGGATCCGTCCCTACCATTTTCAACACAGGGGATCCGTCCCTACACACATTTTTTCCAAAAGGGATCCGTCCCTACACACATTTTTTCCAAAAGGGATCCGTCCCTACAAACACTTCTCCAACAAAAGGGATCCTTCCTTACACACAGTTTTCCAAACAAAAGGGATCCGTCCCTACACACAATTTTTCAAACAAAAGGGATCCGTCCCTACACACATTTTTCAAAAACACAGGGGATCCGTCCCTACACAAAACTTCTCCAACAAAAGGGATCCGTCCCTGCACACAATTTTCCAAACAGAAGGGATCCGTCCCTACACACATTTTTCAGAAACACAGGGGATTTGTCCCTACACAAAACACTTCTCCAAAAAAAGGGATTCGTCCCTACACACAATTTTCCAAACAAAAGGGATCCATCCCTACACACATTTTTCAAAAACATAGGGGATCTGTCCCTACACAAAACACTTCTCCAACAAAAGGGATCCATCCCTACACACATTTTTCAACACAAAGGGATCCGTTCCAACACAAAACATTTTCCCAAAGGGATCCATCCCTACACAAAACATTTTCCCAAGGGGATCCGTCCCTACACGACACATTTTCAAACAAGCGTCCGTCACAAAAACACGGCACACATAAACACAAGTTCTCCACACAAAGTCCGTTCCTACACGACAATTTTTTCTCACAAAAAACCATGTACATACAAAAATAGCATCAAGGTACAAGTCATCAAAGCATTCATTTCAAGGAGAGGCACTTTATTTTCACAAATAAGAGCTAAACTCCACATTTTCGAACAAAAATCACATACCCATAATCCATATTCACCCAATTTCAACAATTCAACATCAATTTAACAAATTGATCATGGCAACAACAAAAGCCCCAAATTGCGAAAACTAAAACCCTAGTTCTAGCATACACCATTTCAAAGCAAGAATCAAAACAAAATTTGATTTCTTACCTCCATTACAGTTTTCCCCCACAAGGTGTGAACCCTTGAATCTGGATACAACTCATCTGGGTTAATTGTTGAAGGAATGTAGGAGAAAAAATTCCTTTGGAGATCCAACCTCCTCTCTATGGCCTCTCGACCCCTTTGACGACGACCTCGCCCCAATCTTTCTGCCATGATAGCAATCTAGCGACTTGGAAGGATTTTCTCAAGAAAATTTGGCCCAAAAATCGAAATTTCTTCTCCTCTTTCTTCTTCTCCCTTGGCTGGAAATTGGAAAATGAAAGGAAATGGCATTTTTAAAATCTGATTCTGGTTAAGAAAACCAGATTTGCAAGGTAAGTGTATCCGCACGGATCACTTTATAACCCAGGCGAAATTCCTCTTTTGCCCTTGGCCGTCCAAAGGCCATTTCAAACAAAATCAATGCAGTTTGGTCCCTAAACCAACGAAGATAACCCCGACCGTCATCGTAAGTCCGGATCTCGCCCACTAAACGGCAAAACAAACCCCGACCGTCATCGTAAGTTCGGATCTCGCCCACTAAACGGCAAAACAAACCCCGACCTTCATCGTAAGTCCGGATCTCGCCCACTAAACTTCAAAACAAACCCCCGCCATCATTGTAAGTCTGGACCCCAAGGCACAAATGCCTTCAAACACAAATCCCAAGGCGCAAACCCCTTCAAACACAAATCCCAAAGCACAAATGCTTTCAAAACAAATAAGTCACTCCCCCGACAACCATCGTAAGCCTGAACTTTTCCCCAGCGGACAAAACACAAGGCAAACACACCTCCCCAAAAACCAACACAAGGCAAGCACGCCTCCCAAAATCAAAATGCAAGGCAAGCAAGCCTCCCAAAATCAAAACACAAGGCAAGCACGCCTCCCAAAATCAAAATATAAGGCAAGCACGCCTCCCAAAATCAAAATACAAGGCAAACATGCCTCCCAAAATCAAAACACTTGAGCACGAGCGCCTTCCTCTCAAGGCGAAAACACTTTCATCCCCAGCTTAGGACACCGACACGTCCACACACACAAAATATCAGTCAGAGGATACCACCACGTCCTCATACATGACAAACACATCTTTCTATAAGATTACCCATCTTCTAGTAAGATTACACACCTCTTCGTAATATTACCAAATCTTTTTGAACTACGATCAGACTTGATTTCCATTCGGGATACGTAGGAATTCTGCTAAAGGGTCTAGCCATCCGTCCCAAGCGGTCACACCACAGGACACCACCACGTCCACAACCATCTGACCTTAGCGGTCACACCTGGACACCACCACGTCCTCACATTCGACCTTAACGGTCCCCTCACACACGAACTTCGATCACGCTTGATTCCCATTTGGGATACGTAGGAATCCTATCACAGGGTCCAGCCATTCGACCAAAGCGGTCACCTTAGGACACCGACACGTCCACCTCACCTCAGGACACCGACACGTCCACCTCACATCAGGACACCGACACATCCACCTCACCTTAGGACACCGACACGTCCACTCACCACGTCACCTTAGGACACCGACACGTAAACCTCACACCAGGACACCGACACGTCCACTTTACTAGGACACCGACACGTCCACGACTCACCATTTTGCCTTAGAACACCGACACGTCCACTCACCACGTCACCTCAGGACACCGACACGTCCATTTCACCAGGACACCGACACGTCTACTCACCACGTCACCTTAGGACACCGACACGTCCACTCACCACGTCACCTTAGGAAACTAACACGTCCACTAACCACGTCACCTTAGGACACCGACACGTCCACCTCATACCAGGATACCGACACGTCAACTTCACCAGGACACCGACACGTCCACCACTCACCATTTCACCTTAGGACACTGATACGTCCACTCACCACGTAACCTTAGGACACCGACACGTCCACCTCACACCAGGACACCGACATGTCCACTTCACACCAGGACACCGACACGTCCACCTCATCTCAGGACACCGACACGTCCACTTCATCTTAGGACACCGACACGTCTACCTCACACCAGGACATCGACACGTCCACATCACCTTAGGACACCACCACGTCCTCACACCCGATCAACACTGTCATCTTCTCTCTCCCGACAAGCGATCCAGATTGGGACCCTCATCTTTATCGATGACCCTACTTCCTTCATAAGTGACGTTGCCGAGGGACTTCTGTAAGTACCCCAATCCGGATCGCTCCCCATCTGAGCACACGGGAAACATCACAGACTCACACAAACGTGATCCCGAAGACCCGTAACCTCCAAAAAGTCCAAAACCACCAACCAAACCAAGGTAGGACCCTTCTGAGATAAAATAAAATAGAAGGACTTTTTAGGAATTACGAAAAATATTCAGCCTGCAAAAGTGTCTGCACAGACCACTTTGCATGGTGAAAATCATCATTGCAAAGTCCCCTTAAAGTCCACAATATTCATGTAAGTACCCAAGCCACAAAGACCATACCCATTCTGCCTCTACCACTAGTTTCCAAATTATTATAACCATTTCCACAGATGCCCCTCGGACCAGAGCCATAGGACCATATGCAATGTTGACCAAAACTCAAAATTCAGTGTGAGTATGTGAGTTCAAATAGTCATAAACAATTAATTCAATCTTCAACAGGAAGCCAATGAAGTATGCACTCAAACTCCAGCTGAAAAAAAAACTCCTCCTTGGACCCAATCACGACCACCAAGCATCTATTGTTAGCATATTTGTTCAGCCAAGTATTTAATTAGTCTGGTCCTTTGGGTGGCAAAAAAATAATAATTCATTGAGACATTTTATCGAACAGGTTGTGAGCAGGAAGCCTAAGCACACAAGATTTGTTAGAACAAGCTGCTCTTGTACCCAATCAGCACCAACAAACAACCATTTTTGACTGAATTCTCTGGCACAGAAACACCATTTCCATTGTTTCCCGTCGAACCTTCTTGATTGTTGCTGTTGTTGTTCCTAGATGGGTTTGCACTTGTCGCCATCAATAACCATGTCCAGGCAACCAAAATCTGAGGTCCAACAGCCCAAGGCCCAAGCCACCACTCCGCCACTCCGGCCCAACACGAGGCGGCCGCCTGGAACAAGATGAGGCAGGCGCCTCACCACCAGAAACTCGCTCCGTGATTTGCCAAGGTGATGCTGCCGCATGGACTTAGCAAATATATGTATTACAAGGCACTGCTGCTCAAATGTAATTTTATAACCAATAAATCATCTCAACTTGCCTGATTATTGCACAAGATCTCTATTGAAGGTTTGAGCTTTTGCCAAGGCTTCAACCCAGACTTAAAAGAGCCATCTCCTCCAACAGATGAATGTTGTGACTACCCTCTAGCCAGCCCAGCACCAAAACCATCAGAACTGAGCGAATCCAATGGCTTGTCAAGAACCATATTTTCTACAACAAAATTAACAACTTTATGTATTCTCACATGGGTGTAAATAAAAGCTGCACTTGGTATTTTCACGGGGTGACAGGATTTTTTTTTCAACGAAGGAATTAGGCACTGTTTCGCTTCCGTATCCGTCTCCACTGCTTTAAACTACACAACACCAAAATCCAAAAACCTCAATAGCACCAATTCTACACATAAAAAAAATATATAAAAAGATATAAAAACAAAGAAATTTCCGGGTTGCCTCCCGGTAAGCGCATTTGGTTAAGGTCGTTAGCCCGACCGAATTCTCACTTCAATGGGGATTCGAGGTGGCCACCTTGTTTTTGGTCTTAACTTTTCTTCCCTTGGCCCACCTCGCACCTTCTCGACCACAAATACCCATAATTTTCCACACATAAGTACCTTTCTTGATTAAATCGGGTGGATCCCAAGAAATTTTTGTGGCCTTTTTCTTGGCCTTTATATTTTTCTTCTTTTTCTTGGGTACCTCCCTAGGAGTTTTTGTGGCCTTTTTCTTGACATTTTTCTTCTTTTTCTTTTTATTGGGGACCTATCCCCTAAACTCACTCGATGCCTCGGTATTATCAACATCAAGCACCTCAGTAAGGCTCATCACCGCCTCCTTCATCTCATCAGAAAGATCAAATTCTAACTCTACAAATTCTAAAGCATTCTCCAACACAGATTTCATGTCATCAAAAACATTAAAATTCATTCGTTGTCCATCACCCTCCATAGTCAAACAAGGTTAAGAAAAAGATGACATAAAAAAAAACTTAACAAAAAGGAAACAAGAAAAAGAAATAGATTAAGAAACAGAATAAGTCTGTAAACAATTACACCGTTCCCCGGCAACGGCGCCAAAATTTGGTAGGCTTAGTCTCACGCCTACTAAATTAGACCTAAACTCGGCCACTAATAATGTAATTAGGGCAATTCAGGGACGATCCACGAAGAACAGTGATTATTTGCGAACAGTCACTTGACCAGATTGGGGGTTTAATTGAGATTTTTAATTAATTCCTAAGACGAGAAAAATAAACTAAGTGTTTGAAATAATAATTTAAAGAAACTTCAGACTTGATAATGTCACCGGATTTTAATTCTAATATCACTGATAATTCTTTTCCTGGTAATTTTTATTCACTTGATTACGAGATGTATTTCAATCTCTGTCTCTTCTTTCAGTTTAGTTTATAGCAGTGGCACACTCACTATAAACCCTTATTAAAATTAAACCTAAACTGGCACAGAAAAGGTGTAAAGATTAATTGATGATGTTTTAAGAGACTAAAATCAAGAACGCTTTCTAAGGTTAATTAGATAATCGTCTAATCTTGCCTACTATCCGAATTGCTATGGCACATACACAATTCATGAAGATGCTACAATGAAAACCCTAATTCTGGCACAGAACGAGTAATCTAGCAAAGATCAATAAAGAGGACAAGTGAATTGGCCAAATCCACAAACCCTAGAAATCAATCTAAATAAATACAAGCAAGATTATGAACAAGAATTAATTAGAAAAAAGAAATACCTCAATAGAAATAAAAATCTGAATCAAGATCTCAAATCCAAAGCAATGGAGTTAGGCTTCCATGGAAAAGCTCAACTCTCTCTAGAAAAAATAAACTAAAAAGATGAACCCTAAAATAATGTTAAAAGGAGTATATATACTCCTCCATCCAATAATACAAACCTAAATAATAATAATAATAAAAAGGAAAAAGAAAATAACAATTAAACTCTTTCACACGGTCAAACGCACGCCACCTTGGACTTCACACCTACGTGCAACAAATTGATTTTCTTACTTTCGAGTTTCTACTTTGGTCCTCCAAGTTTCCATAGTTTCCCTCTGGTCCCCGAACTCTGCTTCTTTGCAGTTTGATCCCTGCAGTCTTTTAATTCTTCACATCAATCCCTGGACTTTTCAACAATGCAGAACAACATCTCACCTTCCAGAAATTACAGTTTGAACCTATACTCCTCCGCTTCGGTTGACTTTGACTTTGTATTGACTTTAACTATTCTTGATACTCGAGGCATGACTTTGAAGCTCACCCAAAATTACATCTGGAAAAGTAACTAAATAAATACGACTATTTTATCCCCGAATTACAATAAAAGCTCAAATGATAAATAATGCCCCAATTACATCAAATCTAGTCTATGTACATCAAAATGAATGAAAACACATAGTAAAATGAGGGAAATAATATATACAAAATCCGCTACATCAGTCCAACTTCGATCCCGACCTTTCACGGTCCAATTTTTGATATCGACCTTTCACGGTCCAACTTCGATCCTGACCTTTCACGGTCCAATTTTCGATCTTGACCTTTCAGGGTCCAACTTCGATCCTGACCTTTCACGTTCTAACTTCCGATCCCGACCTTTCACGGTCCAATATTCGATCCCGACCTTTCACGGTCTCATCTCCAATCTCGACCTTTCATGGTCCAACTTCGATCCCGACCTTTCACGGTCCAATTTTTGATCTCGACTTTTCACGGTCCAACTTCGATCCCGATCTTTAACGGTCCAATTTTTGATCTCGACCTTTCAAGGTCCAACTTTGATCCCGACCTTTCACTGTCTCATTTCCAATCCCGACCTTTCACGGTCCAATATTCGATCCCGACCTTTCACGGTCTCATCTCCAATCTTGACCTTTCATGTTCCAACTTCGATCCCGACCTTTCACGGTCCAATTTTCGATCTCAACCTATCACGATCCAACTTCGATCCCGACCTTTCACGGTCTCATCTCCAATCTTGACCTTTCACGATCTAATTTTCGATCTCGACCTTTCACGGTCCAACTTTGATCCCGACCTTTCACGGTCTCATCTCCAATCTCGACCTTTCACGGTCCAATCTCCAATTTCTGATCTCGACCTTTCACGGTCTAATCTCCGTTCTCGACCTTTGACGATCTAAACCCCAATCCCGACCTTCCACGGTCCGATCTGCGATCCCGACTTTTCACAGTCCAATTCCCCTCGACTTAAAGATGCCATCTCCTGTTTTGCGCCAAAATTGGCTAGGTCCATTCCTCGACCTCAAAGAGGCCATACCTCTTCAACCAACGGAACACCCTCATTCGGATCCTTAGTCGTTGTGTTCCATCTCCATCCTCAACCCTTATTCTAATTTCTCTCAAATAAAAAAATGAGCTTTGTAAATTGATCGCGACTTAAACTTCATGAAATGGCTTTGAATTTCCTTTACAATTTGTCAATCGTCAATCACACGCCATGTCTCTGGTGACCCTCGATTACTCGACAAAGAAGCTCGTGGCCCAAGAGGAGCGTCATCGCCGTGAAATGCAAGCCATGCTCTAATGACAAGAAGAGCATCATTTGGATAATGAGTGACAAATTGGGGCTCTTTTACAATTGGACAAATTGACAAGCTTTAATATTTTGATGATGGTCCAAGTGTCATCACTTGATACAACGTGGAGCACCCTCGGGTCTAGTTCTCCCCCAACAAAGACAAATTCTTCACAATGGTCTGCTAGGCTAAGGGCTACAAAAAAAGAGTCATACAGTCAAACCTCGTAGGTTCTAATACTTTTCTCATGCAATCAAGTCCTCCTTTGACATTGTAGTTAAGTCTTTAATTACATGAGTCTTCTTTCTTTTCTTGCTAGACTTGAGACATTATTTTGCACCCCACATTACATTTAATGAAATGGTTTTGTTCTATATGATTACTTGCATTGCTCAACAAATAATTCCTCAAATGATTAATGTTTTGATTAATTGGTGTGAGAAAGTCAACCGATAACTCCCCATACACTTTACCATACCCCACACAAATGCCTCCATCAAGCCATACACTTTCCAAATCATATCCCTACCATCAACTTGACCAAGTCAACAACGGTGGCAACATCATGGAAGAACAAAAGGTTACTCAGCATTAAATGATTGTCCTCATGTCGACAATAAGCTAGGGGCTTTCCTCTCCCCTCATATGTATCAAATAAGTTCAAGCAAGGCCAAAAAAAAAGCCAAGGACCTAGTACCGCTAGTCATAAGCTCAACAAATGGACAAATTTAAGGCTCGAAGAAATAGAAAATTTCAATTCTAATGAAGCAGTTTAAGCAAAGGCAAGAGCGTATCATGAGTCCTTGAGCTATATTCAAATTCTTTCTCTTCCAGTGAGAGCAACGATCCAGAAGCAATGGAATCAATGAAATAACTGCTAAATGCAACTTGTCAAGGAATCATCTCAAGGCTCCAGCCTTATCGTCTAACCTTCCGTCCAATACTTTTCATCAAAGGAACCACGAATATTCATATTCTTGCCCCATGGCCAAGCACAGTTCAGCCTCACCTACAACAACCTGAGCTCCTTACCTTAAGGAACGTGGGCAATCGGAAATAGTCCAGTCATTAAACACACACAAATTCATAAACCCGGTCTCATCAATGACCTCTCCTATACACAAGCCTTCTTTCACACCTAACCAAATTCGATCCTTGATACCGGTTGACTTTTCCTCGTGATTAATCAAAACATTTCATCATATCGAGTTTAATTGTTGAATAACCCGAACATCAGTATTAAGCAATCTTGTGATCATCGTGAACAGAACAAGTTTTCAGATGTATCGACAAGTCTTCTTTTTTCTACAAAATAGGAAAAATGGAGCTAAACACTGATTTTCTGTCAGCAAGGGCTTTCATACACTTTTACAAACCTTATGCACTTATACTCTCTCAAAAGAGTCAAACCCAAAAGCATATTTTTTGCGCCTACATCAAATAAGGCATTCACACCAAAAAAAGGGCTCGTTCCCAACTTTCAAAAATAAATATATGCCCTTGCAAGTGTAAATTACAAGTAATTTCTTTTACATCATGTTTGATTGATTGATTAAAAAAAAAAGTTAATGATGGTTGCCTCGTCTGGCCACATAAAGTTTAACTTGGATTGGGGCCGCGCTGGATACACTTCAGGATTTCCTCAAGACCAAACAGACTGGGGGTTGTACCGATCATTTTGGACTCAAAGTCAAAACACTTCTTCAAACAGGGGCTTCCAAGTCATTTTCTTCAAGTTAGAGCTTCGCCAAGAGACTTCTGCACACCGGGGCTTTGTTTAGAAAAGGAGCTCGGAGCTTCGTCAAGTTATTTCCTCGGACCGAGGCTTCGTCAAATCATAATCATCTCGAGCCAAAGCTTATCCATCTCAACTCTTCCCTAAGACAAGGTGAACCAACGCGATCGGACAAAATGCAAACAAACTCAAAGCCTAATCAAAGACTTTTAAATTTAAGTTGCAAGCAATTACCAAAGTTTTTCCCTGGTTTGACCATTCAAAAGAGATCAATATTCCTTCTTGAGATTGCCACTCGTTATCTCCTGAGTGCGATCTTTCCGTCATCTTCCCGCAAGAATTCTTATTGAGATTGCCTCTCGTTATCTCCTGAGTGAGATCTTTCCGTCATCTCCCCGCGAGATTCCTTATTGAGATTGCCTTTCGTTATCTCCTGAGTGAGATCTTTCCGTCATCTCCCCACGAGATTCCTTTTTGAGATTTCCTCTCGTTATCTCCTGAGCGAGATATTTCCGTCATCTCCCCTGAGATTCCTTCATGAGATTGCCTCTCGTTATCTCTTGAGTGAGATATTTCTGTCATCTCCCTACGAGATTTCTTATTGAGATTGCCTCTCGTTATCTCCTGAGTGAGATATTTCCGTCATCTCCCCGCGAGATTCCTTCTTGAGAATGCCTCTCGTTATTTCCTGCGTGAGATCTTTCCGACATCTCCCCGCGAGATTCGTTCTTGAGATTGCCTCTCGTTATCTCATGAATGAGATCTTTCCGTTATCTCCCCGCGAGATTCCTTCTTGAGATTGCCTCTCGTTATCTCCTGAGTGA
This sequence comes from Adenophora triphylla var. japonica, assembly GCA_022495995.1. Classification (NCBI taxonomy): domain Eukaryota; kingdom Viridiplantae; phylum Streptophyta; class Magnoliopsida; order Asterales; family Campanulaceae; genus Adenophora; species Adenophora triphylla. Next base: position 107,923 of record JAFEMH010002673.1, read on the forward strand.
GATCTTTTCGTCATCTCCCCGCGAGATTCCTTATTGAGATTGCGTCTCGTTATCTCATAAGTGACATCTTTCCATCATCTCCCCGCAAGATTCCTTCTTGATATTGCCTCTCGTTATCTTCTAAGTAAGATCTTTCCGTCATCTCTCCGCGAGATTCCTTCTTGAGATTGCCTCTCGTTATCTCCTAAGTGAGATCTTTTCGTCATCTCCCCGCGAGATTCCTTTTTGAGATTGCCTCTCATTATCTCCTAAGTGAGATCTTTCCGTCATCTCCCCACTAGATTCCTTCTGGAGATTGCCTCTCATTATCTCCTAAGTAAGATCTTTTTGTCATCTCCCCGCGAGATTCCTACTTGAGATTGCCTCTCTTTATCTCTTAAGTGAGATATTTCCGTCATCTCCCCGCAAGATTCCTTATTGAGATTGCCTCTCGTTATCTCCCAAGTGAGATCTTTTCGTCATCTCTCTGCGAGATTCCTTCTTAAGATTGTCTCTCTGTTGGGTATGCATGTTTTAACCCTCCTATTTTGTATTAGATTTGATTGATACCATAACCTCCTATTTATTTTAAGGACTTTAGGACCCTATGTAATGAAGCTTAGACTTCAATTTTTTAACTAAGTCCATTTCATAGAATAGGTTAAATTTAGGCTTGAAGACTGGCTCAAGAATCATTGGATTTTAGGATTGCAGTTTCAAGGGTTCCTGAACCGCCTTTTTCAGAACCGCTTGGCAGAACCACCTTTTGCCTTGAGATTCCTCTCATCTGAAACCGCTTGATCAATCAAGTGCAAACCGCACTTTTGGAAATCCTCTTCTGGTGGAACCGCCTTTTGTCAAACCGCTTGCCCCAGAACCGCCCCAAAGGTTGACTTCTTGAAGTGATCCTTTTATCCCTTGGAATCCACGTCAGCAATATTAAATGTCAACCACCATATCTTGTCACGTGACCCAATGTCAGAGCAGATCTGCAAAGATCTCATAAAGGTGACAGATGTCCTAACCACCTTGATTGCAAATGAGGTCCGATCGCCTTTACCGCACCAACAAACTCTAAAGGACAAAAGTGGATATCGGTGGACCAATGGGAAAGCATCAAGTACTGTCCTTGAACAATTGTGTCCAACGGCTATATTTGAGATGCTTGGGTATAAATACCCCAATCTTCACCATTTGAAGATTGCTTGAAAATATTGAGAAATTGCTTTGTGATCATCGAAGTTGAAGCTCGCCCGTAAATTCTTAGTCCTTTGAATCTTCATCTTCATACTTCAAGAAATATTCCCCAGCCCAGAAATCAAGCCTTAACACATTCAAGAATCATTGTGCTCTACATCTCACAGATTTAAAGAGCCTTGATCTTGTTCTCACACACATACCTCTCTTGTCTAAACACATAGTTTATTCATTTGAGATACACTGGTTATAGTTTTGGATTTGTTCTTCATAGAAAAGATTTTATTGTACTTTGTAATCTCTCAAATACTCAATATAAAATCTCTCTTAGAAATCCAAGACTAACCATCTTGGTAGTGGACGTAGATCGTTTATCGATTGAACCACTCCAAATATTGTGTTCTTACTTTCTGCACTTTTATTTCTTGTGCTTACTAATTATCTACCTTTCTCTGTGTTTGATCTTATATAGTTATCCTTTATTGTGAAATTGTGTTTGGAGTTAACATAGTCAAAAGCACTTTCGGTTTACAACTGCTCAGAAAATTGCACTAAAACCGCCTTGCAAAACCGCCTTCTCAAAACCGCATTTTATCAAGTTTATTCCGCTGTGCATTTTACAACTCTACTTGCAGTTTCTAATACACTGCAAGAGGTTTTGTAAGCGTAGAAGTTTAGTTTTAAAATTGAGGGCGAAAAATTTTAAACAGCTATTCACCCCCCCCTCTAGCTGTATTTTCACCCTTGTTGCCACCTTTGGGACCAACAAGTGGTATCAGAGCTTAACACATTTTAAAACCACTGTTTTTCAAGCCTAACAGCTTGTGTGCCGATTCGATATGGCAACCTCAAAGACAATGACTACTGTTAACTATTCACATATTCCAATGTTAGACGAAGACCACTTTGACATCTGGAAGTGCCGAATGCTTATTCATTTGGAAACCATAGATGAGATGCTGGTGGAATGCGTGATCAATGGCCCTCTAATTCCAATGAAGGCTAATACTGATGCAACCACCAATGCTGAAACTCCAGAGGTCAAAAAGCCAAAAGATGAGTGGTCGGATGAAGAGAAAAGATTAGTTGCCTTGGACAGCAAGGCGAGGTTCATCATTTCTGGAACCCTCCCCGTATCAACTCTACAGAAAGTGATGTACCTCAAAACCGCAAAGCAGATGTGGGATGCCATAGAGAGCTACCTCGAAGGTGACGAAGAGTGCAAGGAAAACAAATTATACACTGTTGAAAGATCCTACAACAACTTCAACAGAAAATCCAACGAAACCTTGCGTCAAACCTACGATCGCTATGTTGAGGTAGTTAATGCGTGTAGATCTCTTGGTAAAACTTTAACCGATAAGGAAATCAATATGACTTTCCTATACGCTTTAGGTTCTAGATGGGTAAATAAGGCTACCTCTCTAGAAGACTCCAAAGTATTGGGTACTTGGTCATTAAGTAACTTGTATGCCAATCTTAGAGTCTATGAACTTAAACTAAATCATATTGAAGAGATAGAAGGAAAAACCAAATCACTTTCTATGTCTGTAGTGGAACATGAAGAGAAACCATCCACATCCAATCAAACCACTGATCCTTCCATATCAACCTCATCACTCATCGAGATGGATGATGATGATTTTGCCATGTTTGTGAAAAGATTTCAAAAATTTAGAAAATCCTCAAAACCTTTCACAAAATCATTTTCAAAAGGCAAACCTCCTGCAACATTTTCTAGGGCTGCAGATACAAAGAAGAAGAGTGACTTGGTATGCTACAACTGTAGGAAACCTGGCCACTTTGCATCGAGTGTCCACGGCCTAAATATGAATATATGAAAAAGAAAACTTTTCCTTCGAAATTTTCTCATCGTAAGGGAATGGTTCTGAGGAGGAAGAGAATTCCAAGGAATTAGCAACTTGGATTGAAACAGTTACGAGGATGGAAGTGACGGTGAAACCGAAGAGGTTAACCTACGCTTAGTTGCGGACACTTCGATGACTCAGTTACGAATCATTTGAGTTGCATGATATGGAGGAAAAGGAGGTTTTTGCAAAACTTCCAAATTATAAATTGGATGATGATATTAAACTTCCTCCTAGCGTTAAGATAGGAAATTGTTCGTATTCACGTCCCATTTTCTCATCTAAAAAGCTCCACCTTCAAAAGCTATTCCAAAGAAAATTTTGAAAAAGGTGGTGGAAGAGGTTTCTCCCATGGAACATGAAAAGATGTTCAAGGAAGCTGAAATGGTGATCCATCAATTCTCAAATCTTAAGAAAGCCTTAAGCTTAGCTCATGATGAACTTAATGCGTACAAGACGGAGAAAAGCTGTGATGAGGTCTGAAATCTCTAATCTTAAGGACCAAATCAAACAGATGACTCCTCTTCTTGATCAAAACCGCATCCTTGAAACTAAGGTTGCTTTGCACTTCAACTCGGGAATGATGACTTGGTAACCCAAATCGACGATCGTCAAAAGATTATTGATTCGTGGCTCAAGTCTCAATCCACCAAGGATAAAATCTTGGACTTCCAAGTTCCTCCTGGAACTAAGGATGGTCTAGGGTTTGGATGCGAGGAAGAGGAGAAGTGTGCATCCTCGAGTGAAAAGGATGAGGAATTTTGGAACTAACTAAAGAAATTCCCAAGGGGAAGCATGCTAAAGGAAAGGGTAAAGGAAGACAAGTAAATTATGTCTACCCTAAAGGAAAGCAATATGGGAAGAATTACGTGTTAAAACCTAAGAATTACGTGGAAGCATCTGAAGAGGAAATGGCTTATGGAATTGGAAGAATCCTGCTCCAACCGCTTACGGTGGAAAAGGCGGTTACTGCTAACTCCAGTGCCGACCGCGCTTCTTCTTCGACCGCTCCTCCCGCCTTCAAAAGCGGGAATAGCGTTCCCGGAAAATACGTGGTCAAACCAAAGCCTGTTCCCTTCGTATCATTGGAATGTTAGCCGGAACCGCTCCTCCCAAACCGCTTCCTTGTCCAAAACCGCATGCAACTCCTAAGAAGAGTAAGGAGTTAGTAAAACCTCATGAAGCTTGTAGCTATTACAAATGTTCGCTGTGTGATGGTTCAGGTCACAAGGCTGCAGAATGCCTTTTGCGGTTCACATCCAATGCCGGGAAGAGCAAACCTCCTTCGTCAAACAGTGTGGGTCGTAAGGGTTGCTAACTTCAGGACCCAAGAAATAAAGGGGGACCTCGTTCTTAATGTTTACATTTCAGGTCCTCGCTTCATGGTGGTCACTCCAAGGATAATGAATGGTATCTTGACGGTGGCTGCTCAAGACATATATTTGGAGATAGATCATTACTTGAAGATGTCGTTGAAGCAAGTGGTCCATCTGTAACCTTTGGTGACAACAACAAAGGCAAGACCATTGGATATGGTGTGATAAGGAGAGGAAACCTAACTATTGAGAAGGTTTCTCTTGTCGATGGACTCAAGCACAACCTCCTTTCAATTTCTCAATTTTGCGACACAGGAATGCTTTGCAACTTCACGTCATCAAATTGCTTTATCAAAGATAGCATTTCCGGCGTCACCCTACTCACAGGATTCGTAAGAGTAATATTTACATTATTGATCTAAATTCGCATGTAGTATTACTAATCTCTGTTTTGTAGCTAAGAATGTGAGCGAAAATAGTTGGCTATGGCACAAGAGGTTGAGCCACTTGAACTTCAAGTATCTTGCAAAGATTGGTAGGGAAAACCTCGTTCGTGGTTTACCCAAAGTGGCTGACCACCATCCTGAGAAATGCGGTGCATGCCGGCTTAGTAGCGGTCCGCGTCGTCTTTCACCAGCAAGACCGCTCCTTCAACTTCAAGATGCTTACATCCGCTTCACATAGATTTATTTGGACCCGTAACCACTTTGCCCAGTATTGGAGGAAATAGATATACCTTAGTGGTGGTGGATGATTACTCAAGATATACGTGGGTTGAGATGATGATTTCCAAAGATGACTGCTATGAGATTCTCACCGCACTTTTTAGACGGCTCCAAACTCAAAAAGAAGACGACATCGTTAGTGTTCGATCAGATAATGGAACAGAATTCAAGAACAACGGTGTTGCTCAGTATTGTGATGACCATGGGAGTGATCACAATTTTTCTACATTTGGTGTTCCACAACAAAATGGGGTTGTGGAAAGGAAGAATAGGACGTTGATTGAAATTTGGAAAGACAATGATATACGAAGCGAAGCTACCTCAGTATTTTTGGGCTGAAGCAATCAATACCGCATGCTTCACTCAGAACCGCTCCCTCATCAACAAAACCTATAATAAGACTCCCTATGAGCTTTGGCGAGGAAGAACCCCCAACATTGCATTCTTCAAGATCTTTGGCTGCAAATGCTTTGTCCTCTACAACGGAAGAGAAAATAGAGGTAAATTCGGAGCCAAGGCCGATGAAGGTATTTTTGTTGGGTATGCTAAACATTCTAAAGCTTTCCGTGTTTTCAATAAAACTAGTTTAAAAATAGTAGAGTCTGTCCATGTTACTTTTGATGAGCATTCTCTCCTTGAGCCACATTTGGCTCCAAATGTTGCTGATGATTTTGTTGAGCATAATGAACCAGGTGAACCTCAAACCGCACCTGAACCTCAACCGCAAAATCCAGCACCCTCAACTGAAATTCCCCAAAACCGCAATTTTGAAACCGCACCTGAAGAAACCTCTCCAGATGCAACTCCTAGGGAAGAAGAAGTTGAGAATTCCCCTATCCAGCTTATAGAACCTCTTCGTCAACTTACATTCCATGACTTCGCTGAAGGATCTAACGATGTTCCAATCGAAGATCTTCAGCAAACCTCAGTCCAACCAGACTTACCCCCGGAGGTTCGTGAAGTCAGCAGTCACCCCCTCACAAATGTGATTGGTGATCTGTTTTCCGGTGTTCAAACAAGGAGATCAAATTATGATGAACATACTTCTCTTTTATCTCAAGTTGAACCCAAGAAGATTGATGAAGCACTCAAAGATTCCAGTTGGGTCGTTGCTATGCAAGAAGAACTCAACCAGTTTGAAAGATGCAAGGTCTGGACTTTGGTGCCTAGACCTCAGGATCAAGGAGTGATAGGAACTAAGTGGGTATTTAGGAATAAGATGGATGAGAATGGAAGCATCACTAGGAATAAAGCAAGGTTGGTTGCACAAGGATATAGGCAAGAAGAAGGAATTGATTATGATGAAACCTTTGCTCCAGTTGCAAGATTGGAAGCTATCAGAATCTTCTTAGCCTACGCCTCTTTCAAGCATTTCAAGTTATATCAAATGGATGTTAAGAGTGCATTCCTCAACGGCGAACTGCAAGAGACCGTGTATGTTGCCCAACCACCTGGATTTGAAGACTCCAAATTTCCCAATCATGTCTACAAACTCCAGAAAGCTTTGTATGGACTTAAGCAAGCTCCAAGGGCATGGTATGAGACTCTTTCTAAATTTTTACTAGAAAAAGGATTTAAACGCGGTAAAATTGATACAACTCTTTTTATTGCCAAATATAATGAGCATACTTTACTTGTTCAAATTTATGTTGATGATATTATTTTTGGTTCTACTAATGAGTTACTTTGTAAGCGTTTCGAAAAACTAATGAAAAGCAAGTTTGAAATGAGCATGATGGGAGAATTAACATTCTTCCTCGGGCTTCAAATCAAGCAATGCGAAGAAGGTATTTTCCTCAGTCAAGCCAAATACACCAAGGAGTTAATAAAGAAGTTTGGATTAGAAAATGCTAAAGCATATGATACTCCTATGGCCACCGGCAATAAGCTAGATAAGGATCTCAAAGGTAAGAAAGTTGATCAGACTTTATATCGAGGTATGATCGGCTCATTACTTTACTTAAGCGCTAGTAGGCCCGATATCATGTTTAGTGTACGTGTATGTGCACGCTATCAAGCGAGATCCTAGAGAAGCACATCTTATTGCGGATCAGCGTATAATCCGCTATTTATACGGAACCACTAACCTTGGACTTTGGTATTCCAAAGATTCGAATTTCGATCTTGTAGGTTATTCGGATGCAGATTATGCGGCTTGTACTATTGACGAGGAAAAGCACTAGTGGTACTTGTCATTTCCTCGGGAATAGACTAGTTGCTTGGGCGGCAAGAAGCAAGCTTCGGTTTCGGTGTCAACCACGGAGTGAGTATATTCTTCTTTGGTAGTTGTTCTTTGTAAAATCCTTTGGATGAAGCGGCGGTTGGTGGACTATGGAATCCATGAAGGAATTGCCCCATCATGTGTGACAACACTTCAACTATTTCGGTCTCCAACAACCTGTCATGCATTCCAAGACCAAGCATATAGATATCAAGTATCATTTCCTCAAAGACCATGTGGAGAAGAGGAATATTCATTTAGAGTATGTGGGGACAGACAACCAGATTGCTGATATCCTCACAAAGGCTCTTGACTCCAAGAGATTTTCTTTTCTCAGAGGAGAAATGGGTATGCTTGAACTTAAATAAATTCCATACTCTTTATATGCTAACTTGTTTGTTGAGATTAGGTTGAAATTCCTTTGGAATCAAACCGCCTCGGTTGAAACCGCCCATTCCAAAACCGCATGGCAGTCAACCGCCGCATACAACCGCAAGTTCCAAACCGCTCATGCGGTCGACCGCTTGATCAAAACCGCGTTTCAACATGAAGTAATCTCTGTCTATCTTTTATTGCTTATCTTTATTTCAAAAAAAAAAAAAAAAAAAAAAAAAAAAAAAAAAAAAAAAAAAAGCATTCAAATTCTTTATTTATTTTTAATTGTTATTTTGTCATAAGGGTATTTTTGCAAATATTTTCCCTCAAAAATTTAAATTTTTAGAGCATTTAATGCTAAGGGGACATGAGCATTTAAAGCCCTCATGTCGTAGTCATAGAGAGATGTGCGGGGAGGTGAAAGGGTGTAACAGTTGGTTTAATTCAATCATTCTTTCTGACCAACTGCCTCCACCCCTTCACCCTATATATACCCTGTTTGGTGAAACCTAAACCTTTTACGCAAACTCTCTCGCTCACCGTACTTCTTCTACCAACTTTCTCACTCTCTCTTTCTAAAACTCTCTACAAACTCCTACTTTCAAAACCTTAAGCGTTAATGGCTTCTTCATCAAAACCATCAACTTCAAAACGCCAAAGAGCTTCTCACATTCCAAAAGGTCCCAAGAAACCTATCTTGGAAATGGTAAACAATTTCTAACCCTAGCTCTTAATTTTCTTTTGTCAAAACTGCCATGGATGAACATAGTCTGTTCGTATTCTTCAGTTCATGACTTCTGTTGATTTTGATCTTGTTTCTTGACCATTTTTGTTGATAATTGTTGGGTTTTGCTCGGTTTTGTACATGGATTAATTATATATAACTTATTTCATGATCCATCCATGCTATGAACACCTATTTTGTGATTTTCAGTTTTTATGGTTCGAAAACCCACTTTTGATTTTTGATGTTTATGACTGATTCTGGGTAAAGGTTGTAATTTTAATGATATATTGTTGATCTCCTTCCCAATGTGATCATTTTGATATGTTATTTGTTGATTTTGGTTAAGTTTTGAAAATCTCTGTTCTTGGTGTTCATGAATGTTCTTCGTGTTCTTCATGAAACCCATGAACTTTTCTTGAAAAATCACATGTTTTGGATGCCTTAAATCTGAATAGTGTTTTTCAAACACTTAGAAAATTTTCCAACTTTTTCAGATTTTTGGATTTCCTTTGGGTTTGAAACCGCTTGTATGCAACCGCCTAGGATTTTCTGTTTCAAACCGCTCCTCTCTTAAACCGCATGTTCTAAAACCGCATTTTCAAACTTTTAGAAACCGCATGCTGTTTATTCCCTTTCCAAATTTTGAGATTTTCTTAAGTATATAGGCTGGACACCATAAAATTCCTCTCTAAGCACCGCTTGCAGTGTGGGATAAAATTGGATTACAATGCCACGTACTTAAGTAATACTTGTTCTCAAAACTCCTCATTTTCTTTAGTATTCATAAATTACTTGTGGTTTGAAATCTTCATTTTCAAAACCGCACCTAAAGCTAAACCGCTTGGTGCTCAAACCGCTTGTAACTTATGAATACAAAAATGGATCTAACACTTACCATTATTCTTTGTAGGATCCTACTACTTTCCTTCCAGGTTGGGAAGTGAATGAGGCAGAGCTCAAATCTGATGCTCTAGGAAGGGAGCTGCTGAGGAAGCTGAGAGTATCAGGAATCCTACCGCTGTTCACAAAGAAGCAGGATTTCTTTGTTCCATCTATTGTGGACCAGTTCTACTCAACCGCGAAGAAGGATTCCAGAATTCTGAATGAAGGCCAAAGAGTTTCCTGCCTGACCGCTGTTATAGAAGGACAGAAGCTCTCCATTGACTACATTGACATCAGAAGGCTTTTCAGATTCAATGTTGGTGGAGCCCCTATAGAGGTTGATCAAGTCATTCAGGACAATGCTGCTCTAGCAACCGCCAATGTTGGTACCTTATCCAAGAAATACAAGAAGATTGCTAGGAAGGATTTTGGTGAACTGATGAGCCACATTGGTCATCTTGTTGGGAGGACGATGCAGTGGGAAGACTGGGAATCATAATAACTTCACTTCCCAACAATGGATATATTGTTCTGCCATATTCATGGAGATCAAGCTGCACTGGCCAAGGATCCTGTTCTTGGAAATTAAGAACAGTGTTGAGACCTACCAGGCCAAGGTTAGAGGTGAAGCTCAGAGGTGGAGACCATTCAGCAGGATCATAACCGCACTTTTGATGGACTATGAGCATGTGGATGATTTGGTCACAAAGAATCCTGAACTGATGGTAGATTGCTCTTTTGATTCTCTGGGAGTTCTTGCTTGCCATACCTTCAGATACGCAAATGGAGATGCATTATACAAATCCTTGTATGATGCAGATACCTACCCCAAGAAGGAACCTTATGAGTTGAGAGATCCCTCAACCGCTCCAAAGGCTAAAGGAGCCAAGCGGCCCAGGAAGCCCCAAGCAAGAGCTGAACCGCTTCCCAAGAGGACTAAGACCGCTCCGGCATCCAAACCGCTTCCTGCTGATGATGGAGCTGGTACAAGCAAAAGGAAGAAAAAGTCCTCCAAGGAACCTGAGACTGAAACTTTTCAGTTGGTGGATGAAGATAGTGAAGAAGAGGAAGAAGATCCAAGTATTCCTGACTTGGTATCTAGGGCAAAAAGAGCCAAGGATAAGATGGATGGATTGACTGTTGAGGAACAGATGAAAGTCCTCCAAGATGAAATTAACAGATTGGCCAAGGAACAAGCTGAGAAGTATCAGTCCAAGGGCAAAACAACTGAAGCAGGAACCGCCTCACCCAATGAACCGCATCCAGAATCTCAACCGCCCCCAACCAATCAAACCGCTCCTGCCCAATCCCCAATACAATCTCCTGTCCAATCACCTAATATATCCCCTTCCAAATCCCCATCAAAATCCAAATCCATAACCCCTTCCCCCAACAAAACCGCACAATCTCAGGGGGAGAAACCAAAGAGAAAGAAAATGGCAGGCAAGAAGCAACCCTTCAAGAAATCCAAGCCTGTCCAACCCTCACCCACTCCTTCAAATTCCCCTCCTCAATCACCTCCTCAAAATTCCCCTTCACCTTCCCCCAGAAAATCACTCTCACCCCTATCCTCTCAATCACCTTACAACTCACCCCAACACTCCCATTCCATAAATTCCCAACACTCTAACCCAACTCCTACCAGATCCCAAGCCTATCAACAAAGGCAGTCTATGCACTCTGCTGGACATGCCACTTCCAAATCCATTCGTGAAGATCCAACTCCAACCAATTCTCCAATCCAAAACCGCTCCCATTCACCTTCACCAAACCGCTCCAACTCAAACTCTCCTTCAAAATCCCCATCTCCACAAAAATCACCCAACCACCAAAAGACTCCTCCTCAACCAAATCCTCAAACAAATCCTCAATCCCAAACCGCTCCTAAAACCATTCCAACCCAACCGCCTCCTACTTTCACAACAGCTACAACCTCAACCGCACCTCCCACTGAATACTCCCAAATTCTCCAAACCCTCAATCTGATTCAAGGCCAACTGGTCATAAACCAAGGCCATGTCATCTCTTTGACTGCCTCCAATGAGTCCCTTCTTGCATCCAACCGCGCTTTACAAGCCAAGGTGGATTCTCACTCCCTTGAGTTGGCGACCCTTAAAGCTTCTTTGCTTGATGCCATTAAGGGGGAGAGATCTACAGCAATTCCTTCCTCCTCAACCGCCACTCCTGATCAAACCGCTTCCCTGATTCAAACCGCTTCTGAAGCCTTTCAGAAATCCCTTGAAGCTGGTTTAGTCAAAGCCTCTGAAGACAAGGCATCTGTTGAGCAATTGAAGAAGGAGTTAGATGTTCTTGGAGAAAAGCTCTGCACTTCCCTTGAAAAAGATTTGGGTATCTTAAGCACTAAATTCCTTGACTTTCTTCAATCCAGACCGCAATTATCTCAAGTTATCCAGACCTCTTTGGACTCTTTGCGTGAAGAAGTCTTGGAACAAATTGATCTTTTCAAGGTGGATTCCAAGGTGAATCTGGATACTGTGTCAGATGCAGTGAAGGCCAAGCTGAATGAGATCCAAGATGAATTCAACGACCGCTTGGACAACCTCAGGGAAGGATTCAACTCCAGACTTGGCTCAACAGTCAATGATCTCAAAACCTCCCTGAAGGTATCTGTGGATCTTGAACCTATGGAACAAGCTATTATTGCCCAAACCGCTTTAGTTCAAGAGGAACTCCACACAACTTTCAACTCCATTTATTCCTCTGTCAATGTAAAGCTTGACATTATCAAGGAAAACCTTGTGGAAAATACCAAAGCGGTTGGTGCCACAAATTCAACCTCTGCTCATTCTGTAAATGCCTTGAAGAAGCTTGAAGCTACTCTCACCAGAACCGCAGAGGAAGTTAGAAGACTGAGGAAAGCGTTTGCTCCTGACCAATCTAGAGCTGGGCCAAGTGGAGCTGAGCATGAAGTGAACAAGCCACCCCAGCAGTAAACCGCTTTTTCCTTGTAATTTTTGGTAAGTTTGGACCGCATTTTCTTTGTATTTTATTTTGTCCAACTTACTTCATTTTTGCTTTTTGTAATCTTGTAATTTCCTTTCATTCCTGTACTTGTAATCATCTTAGGAATTAATGGAAATTGCATCATGGTTCCAAAAACTTTGTTCATATCAAACTGCTTGTTTGTAGAACAATGAAACCGCTTATGGTCTTAAACCTCATTCAAATATTTTTCAACTTAAAAATCACTCTTTTGAATTGATGTTTAAACATTCGATTTAAAGCTGCACTTTGAACTTAAACTCATACTTTTTAAGTGCCTTTGAATGCATTTCTATACTCTTCAATTTGTAAGTTTTTATTCTTTCAAAAGTATAGAAATCTATAGCTTAAGCTAGTGTGTGCATTGACTTGGGACATGACTTACCATGTTAATTCTTATGGACATGTTTTTACCAAGTACAATGATTGCTTTTCTTTGTAGTAGGTAATGGCATCAATCAAATAGGGGGAGATTGGTGGGTATGCATGTTTTAACCCTCCTATTTTGTATTAGATTTGATTGATACCATAACCTCCTATTTATTTTAAGGACTTTAGGACCCTATGTAATGAAGCTTAGACTTCAATTTTTTAACTAAGTCCATTTCATAGAATAGGTTAAATTTAGGCTTGAAGGCGGCTCAAGAATCATTGGATTTTAGGATTGCGGTTTCAAGGGTTCTGAACCGCCTTTTTGAACCGCTTGGCGAGAACCACCTTTTGCCTTGAGATTCCTCTCATACGAAACCGCTTGATCAATCAAGTGCAAACCGCACTTTGGAAATCCTCTTACGGGTGGAACCGCCTTTTGTCAAACCGCTTGCCCCAGGAACCGCCCCAAGGTTGACTTCTTGAAGTGATCCTTTTATCCCTTGGAATCCACGTCGGCAATATTAAATGTCAACCACCATATCTTGTCACGTGACCCAATGTCGGAAGCGGATCTGCAAAGATCTCATAAAGGTGACAGATGTCCTAACCACCTTGATTGCGGTGAGGTCGATCGGCTTTCTTGCACCAACGGCTCTAAAGGACAAAAGTGGATATCGGTGGACCAATGGGAAAGCATCAAGTATCTTGTCCTTGAACAGTGTGTCCAACGGCTATATTTGAGATGCTTGGGTATAAATACCCCCAATCTTCACCATTTGAAGATTGCTTGAAAATATTGAGAAATTGCTGTGATCATCAGAAGTTGAAGCTACGCCGTAAATTCTTAGTCCTTTGAATCTTCATCTTCATACTTCAAGAAATATTCCCCGGCCAAATCAAGCCTTAACACATTCAAGAATCATTGTGCTCTACATCTCATGATTTAAAGAGCCTTGATCTTGTTCTCACACACATACCTCTCTTGTCTAAACACATAGTTTATTCATTTGAGATACACTGGTTATAGTTTTGGATTTGTTCTTCATAGAAAAGATTTTATTGTACTTTGTAATCTCTCAAATACTCAATATAAAATCTCTCTTAGAAATCCAAGACTAACCATCTTGGTAGTGGACGTAGATCGTTTATCGATTGAACCACTCCAAATATTGTGTTCTTACTTTCTGCACTTTTATTTCTTGTGCTTACTAATTATCTACCTTTCTCTGTGTTTGATCTTATATAGTTATCCTTTATTGTGAAATTGTGTTTGGAGTTAACATAGTCAAACTGCACTTTCAGTTTTACAACTGCTCAGAAAATTGCACTAAAACCGCCTTGCAAAACCGCCTTCTCAAAACCGCATTTTATCAAGTTTATTCCGCTGTGCATTTTACAACTCTACTTGCAGTTTCTAATACACTGCAAGAGGTTTTGTAAGCGTAGAAGTTTAGTTTTAAAATTGAGGGCGAAAAATTTTAAACAGCTATTCACCCCCCCCTCTAGCTGTATTTTCACCCTTGTTGCCACCTTTGGGACCAACACTCTCGTTATCTCCTAAGTGAGATCTTTCTGTCATCTTCCCGCAAGATTCCTTCTTGAGATTGCCTCTCGTTATCTCCTTAGTGAGATCTTTCCGTCATCTCCCCGCGAGATTCCTTCTTGAGATTGCCTCTCGTTATCTCCTGAGTGAGATCTTTCCGTCATCTCCTCGCGATATTCCTTCTTGAGATTGCCTCTCGTTATCTCTTGAGTGAGATCTTTCCGTCATCTCCCCGTGAGATTCCTTCTTGAGATTGCCTCTCGTTATCTCATAAGTGAGATCTTTCCATCATCTCCCCGCGAGATTCCTTCTTGAGATTGCCTCTCGTTATCTCATAAGTGAGATCTTTCCGTCATCTCCCCGCGATATTCCTTCCCGAGACTTAGCCTCTCGTTATATCCCAAGTGAGATCTTTCCATCATCTCCCCACGAGATTTCTTCCCGAGATTTCGCATCTCGTTATATCTTTGTGAGATCCTCTCCCGAGATTTTCCATCTCGCTATCTCTTCGTGAGATTCTCTCCGAAGATTAAGCATCTCATTTTCTCTGTTATCTTTATTGAGATTCTCTCTCAAGATTTCACATCTCGTTATTTCTTTGCGAGATCTTTTCCCGTTATCTCCTCGTGAGATTTATCCCATTATCTCCTCGTGAGACCCTTTCCTGTTATCTCCTCGTTAGATTTATCCCGTTATCTCCTTGTGAGATCTTTTAGTTATCTCCTCGTGAGATTCCCTCCTGAGATGTCGCATCTCGTTATCTCTTAGTGAGATCTTTTCGTTATCTCCTTGATAGATTCCCTCCTGAGGTTTCGTATCTCGTTATCTCTTAGTGAGATCTCCTCGTTATCTCCTTGTGAGATTCCTTCCCTTTATCTCTTTGTGAGATTCTCTCTCGAGACTTTGCATCTCGTTCTCTCCTCGTGATATCCTTTCCTAAAAGTCCTTCCCATAACAACTCCGAATCCAGGGACAATTCTCTAAGGGACCAAATGGGTTTGATCTTGCATTTCGCCTCAGATTCGTTTCAATATTTATTCCATGACTAAAAAGTCAACAAAAATCCTCACGGACCTCCTTACAAGATCAGGGCAATTGACTTTCTTGCCCCTATAATCTTTGCCCTTGGCTGTCCAAAAGCTATCCCCTGCAAATTCATGCACATCTTATCTCAAAAGTCCGCTTCCACAAGGTACATTTTATCTCAAAAGCCCGTTTCCACAAGGCACGTTTTATCTCAAAAGCCCGTTTCCACACGGCCCATTTTATATCAAAAGTCCGTTTCCACACATCGCATTTTATATCAAAAGCCCGTTTCCACACAGTGCATTTTATATCAAAAGCCCGTTTCCACACGGCGTATTTTATCTCAAAAGCTCGTTTCCACACGACGCATTTTAACTCAAAAAAGCCCGTTTCCACACGGTGCATCATCTTATCTCAAAAGCCCGTTTCCACGCGGCGCATCTTATCTTAAAAGCCCGTTTCCACGCGTCACATCTTATCTCAAAAGCCTGTTTCCACGCGGCACATCTTATCTCAAAATCCCGTTTCCATGCGGCACATCTTATCTCAAAAGCCCGTTTCCACGCGGCACATTTTATCCCAAAGCCCGTTTCCACGAGGCACATTTTATCTCAAAAGCCCATTTCCACGCGGCACATCTTATCTCAAAAGCCCGTTTCCACGCGGCAAATCTCATCTCAAAAGCCCGTTTGCACGCGTCAAATCTCATCTCAAAATCTCGTTTCCATGAAGCACATCTCATCTTAAAAGCCCGTTTCCACGCGACACATATCATCTCAAAAGCCCGTTTCCACGCGTCACATCTCATCTCAAAAGCCCGTTTCCACACGACACATTTCATCTCAAAAGCACGTTTCCATACGTCACATTTCATCTCAAAAGCCCGTTTCCACGCAGCACATTTTATCTCAAAAGTCCGTTTCCACACGGCGCATTTTACCTCAAAAGCCCGTTTCTACACGACACATTTTATCTCCAAAGCCCGTTTCCACACGGCACATTTTATCTCCAAAGCC
This sequence comes from Adenophora triphylla var. japonica, assembly GCA_022495995.1. Taxonomy (NCBI): domain Eukaryota; kingdom Viridiplantae; phylum Streptophyta; class Magnoliopsida; order Asterales; family Campanulaceae; genus Adenophora; species Adenophora triphylla. The sequence continues at coordinate 124,173 of JAFEMH010002673.1, forward strand.
TGTTTCCACACGACACATTTTATATCAAAAGCCCATTCCAATGCGGCACATTTTATCTCAAAAGCCCGTTTCAAATATGGCCCACTCCATATTCGAAAGAAACGTCTCAAGGACGGCATGTACTCCTTCAAGAAATAAAAAATAAAAAAATCTCATCCCACTTTCGACAATTTTTGACACAATTTGATAATCAAAAGCAAAGTTCCATATACTCATGCTTCCCATTGCATATCGAAAATGCACCATGTTAATCAAATCATCATAGGGTACAAACAACTCAAGCCCGTAACAATCATCGGCTATCATCGTAAGCCTGATACCTTTTTTCGGCCGTCATTGTAAGCTCGATACCTTTTTCGGCCGTCATCGTAAGCCCGATACCTTCTCTCGGCCATCATCGTAAGCCCGACACCTTTTTTCGGCCGTCATCGTAAGCCCAATGCCTTCTCTCGGCCATCATCGTAAGCCCGATACCTTCTCTCGGCCGTCATCGTAAGCCCGATACCTTTTCTCGGCCATCATCGTAAGCCTAATACCTTTTCTCGGCTATCATCGTAAGCCCGATACTTTTTTTCTGCCATCATCGTAAGCGATACCTTCTCTCGGCCGTCATCATAAGCCCGATACCTTTTCTCGGCCGTCATCATAAGCCCGATACCTTTTCTCGGCTGTCATCGTAAGCCCGTTTCCTCTCCCGAGGTTAAATTCAATCCCTCTCCCGAGGTTAAATTTTTCCAAACAATTTTTCAAGAGCCCTCTCCCGAGGTTAAACCCCGGCCTCCAAAGTAAGACCATCTTCCTTCAACAAAACTTAACAAAAGTCCATTCCCTTTCTCATTTTAAACCAAGGCCTTCAAAGTAAGCCCGTTCTCCTTCAACAGAACTTAACAGAAGTCCATTCCCTTTCTCATTTTCAACCCCGACCTCCAAAGTAAGCCCGCTTTGCTTAACGAAAGTCCATTCGCTTCCTCATTTTCAACTCTGGCCTCCAAAGTAAGCCCGCTTTGCGTAATGGAAGTCCATTCCCTTCCTCATTTTCAACCCCGGGCTCCAAAGTAAGCCCGTTCTTCTTCAACAGAACTTAACGGAAGTCCATTCCCTTTCTTATTTTCAAACCCCGGCCTCCAAAGTAAGCCCGTCTTCTTCAAACAAAACTTAACGGAAGTCCATTCCCTTCCTCATTTTCAACCCCGGCCTCCAAAGTAAGCCCATCCTTCTTCAACAAAACTTAATAGAAGTCCATTCCCTTCCTTATTTTCAACCCCGACCTCCAAAGTAAGCCCTCTTTGCTTAACAGAAGTTCATTCCCTTCCTCATTTTCAACCTCGGCCGTCATCGTAAGCCCAAATACCTCTTTTCGGCCGTCATCGTAAGCCCGAATACCTCTTTTCGCCCATCATCGTAAGCCCGAATACCTTGTTTTGGCCATCATCGTAAGCCCGAATCCCTTTTCGACCATCATCGTAAGCCCGAACCTCTTTTAGGCCGTCATCGTAAGCCCGAATCCCTTTTCGGTCATCATCGTAAGCTTGAATACCTCTTTTCGGCCATCATCATAAGCCAAAATCCCTCTTCAACAGTCATCGTATGCCCGAATCCCTTTTTGGTCATCATCGTAAGCCCGAACCTCTTTTCGGCCGTCATCGTAAGCCCAAACCTCTTTTTGGCCATCATCGTAAGCCCGAATACCTCTTTTCGGTCATCATCGTAAGCCCGAACCTCTTTTCGGCCGTCATCGTAAGCCCGAATCCCTTTTCAGCAATCATCGTAAGCTCAAATTTTTTTCCAGCTAAGAGACAAAGTATTTCCAACCGAGCGAGTTTGCGGTGATGAAGTACGCCTTCGTTAGTCGAGTACATCTTCAGCAACAAAAGTACGCCTTCGCCGACCGAGCAAGTCCGCCGTGATGAAGTACGCCTTCGTTAGTCGAGTATATCTTCGGCAACAAAAGTACGGCTTTGCCAACCAAGCAAGTCTACGATGATGAAGTACGCCTTCGTTAGTTGAGTACATTTTCGGCAACAAAAGTACGCCTTCGCCAACCGAGCAAGTCTGTGGTGATAAAGTGCATCTTCGTTAGTCGAGTACATCTTCGGCAACAAAAGCACGCCTTCGCCAACCGAGCAAGTCTGCGGTGATGAAGTATGCCTTCGTTAGTCGAGTACGTCTTCGGCAACAAAAGTACGTCCTCGCCAACCGAGCAAGTCTGCGGTGGTGAGGTACTCCTTTAGCAAAGAAGACCCCCCATATCCCTGGAAAGGTCCGAACTATGATCGGCTTGATTCCTGGCCAGTGGCCTCGCTGGAAAGAATAGTTTCCAAGTAAAAAAGTAAATTTGACTAAATAGAAGCTGCCAAAATGCTTTTCTGCAAAAATCAGGCACGCTGACGATTTTGTCCGCGCGGATGAAATTGTCATGTCAAATTTATCCACGCGGATGAAATTGTACCCCCGGCTAAACTATAAATTGAGTCCTTCTCCTTCATTTTCAGGGGAAACAAATTCACTTCCTTAGTGCTACTCTGCCAAATTATGCTCTCTAAACAGCCTTAGACACAAAACCAAATACAAATCCAACACAAAATCATACATAAGCCTTGAACTCCTCAAGCCCAAACACTAAGCAAAGAAGATAGGGTGTAACCATTGGTAAATCCTCCTTCTCCCTACCTAAACCCTCTTTATTCATGCATCTATTCCATGTCTAAAATGATATAATCTTGTTGCCTTTTGATTACTTACTTATGGTTCATCCCCTTCCTTCTTGTCCTAGGATCTAAGAGGATCTCCATGGAGGATTCTCTACAAAAGATTCACATTTTTACTATTTATTTCATCTCCCATGTCCCTTTACTTTACAAGTATTTGCTCCCTTTTAAATGTCCCTTCCTAGTCTAAGATACTCACCTTGTAAACATTTCCATGGATGAACATCATTAAGACTCACATGTTGGTCAACCAAGGATGTAGTTGATACACTTGAGCCTAGATCTCAAGGATGGTCACTTCTTATGACCACCTTAGAGATCTACTCTAAAAGTTGATACATCTTTGACCTAACTTTATTTTACATGTCAATCCTTGTGTTCACTTTACATATTTACTTGCTTACATGTTAATTCCCCATCCCTTTGCAAATGAAATGCTTCAAGTCCTAATGTACCCCCATGATGGCTTGATATAGTTGATTCATCACTAATCACTCTTAGATGATCACTAATCAAGTCTAGGGAGAGAGAGGACAAGCATGGATGCTAAAATTCAAAGATTCCTTGCTTTACTGTTTTTCCAGTTACAGTACCAGTTTAAACTCTGTAAATCCAGTTAACTTTCTGGAAATTACAGAGACAGACTGAAAAGCTATAAAAAAGTCAAACTGCAGAGTGATCCGCGCGGATGAAATTGCACTTCAATTTCATCCACGCGGATGAAATTATAATATGCATACATTTTCAGTTTCTTCTATTTTTTCCAGTTTCAGCACTATTTTGCACTATTTTCAGTCCAGTCCAGTAAACATTTTTTATTTTCAGAAAGTCCTTTAAGTCAAACCTCTTGTAAAAAAAAACACACACACATTATTTTCAAGTTTGGAAGACTCGTCTTACGAGGCATTCCGGATGAATGCTAAACGTTCTTCCCGGAGTGTAATGTGACCTCCGAACTCATTTATCTATTTTTGGGCATTTTTCAAAGTTTTGGCCCTAAACTAAAATGGCATGGTGACTCCGTTTGTTTTTAAGTCCGATAAGATTGACCCAATTCCAAAAATTATTTGAAACTCCAAATTTTTGGCCAAATTGTACCGGGGTATATCACACTATTTATAGGCTGAAATGGTGATGATTTCTAAGAAAAATGATGTCATCAATGATGTAAGCTACAAGCTTTAATTACATGATAAATACTACATTTAATATAATGAGTTATCCAAAGACCTTCCAACTTTCCAAGAGTATGTGCTTAATTTATCTACCTTATCTTCACTCTAGAATCTTCATGAGACTTGGGAAATTTGGATTCCTTCTTGGGCTGACTTGGAAACACTTATTTTGGACTCAGTTTGGGCTCCAAATTGTGTTTACTCATTGGGCCAACATTCTCTTCCATGAAACTCCATGTTGCACTTACTTGGGTCCCATTTTCTATGCTTTTGGGCTGGAACAAACTTGATTTTCAACTTGGATTAAATTCATTTGAATTGCTGAATTCCCTCGAGTTGTATCTTGAGCTTGGATCCAAAATGTTTGAACTAATACATTGATGGGCTTCATGAATTCTTTAGACTTTGACCTAGTGATAGGTCCAATGTGCCATTGCAACGGGTCTTGTTCGTCTGGACTTGAGCTCTCCAATGTAATTATATTATTCCCTCCTTCTTGAGAGTGATTTGTCCTCAAATCGCTACCTGCATTAAAATGAGTCAAATCAGCAACATTGAAAACATCATGCACGTTATACTCACTAGGCAAGTCAAGTCGATAAGCATTATTGTTGATTCGCTCAAGCACTTGAAATGGTCCATCTCCCCTTGGTTTTAACTTTGATTTCATCTAGACTGGAAATTGATTCTTTCTCAAATGCAACCAAACCCAATCACTAGGCTCAAAGATAACCTCATGTCTTCCTTTGTTCGCCTTCTCTTCATACTTTTTGGTCCTTTCTTCAATATTCAGCCTTGCCTCTTCATGGATTTGCTTCATGAACTCAGCCTTCCTTTTCCCATCAAGATTAGCCTTTCACTTATAGGAAAAGGATTTAAATCCATAGGAGATAAAGGATTAAAACCATAAACTATCTAAAATGGTGAAAACTTTGTAGCAGAATGCCTCGCACGATCATAAGCAAACTCAACGTGGAGTAGACAATCTTCCCATGTCTTGGTATTTCTGCAAATGAATGTTCTAAGCAAACCAGAAAGAGTCCTATTAACAACTTCAATTTGACCATCAGTTTGTGGATGACAAGTTGTAGAAAATAATAATTTTGTTCCCAATTTTCCCCACAATGTTTTCCAAAAAGTAACTCAAAAAATTTGTGTCACGATCTGACACGATTGTCCTTGGCATCCCATGCAACTTGAAAACTTCAGTTTGACCATCTGTTCTTCCTTGGTAAGAGGGTCCATTATTTCGCTTAACTTCCAATTCCACCTCTTGTAGAATTCTCCTACTGGCTCATCGTCTTTCTGCTCGGTGGCTTGCAGGTCATGTCGGTTTGTCTCTCATTCAAGATTAGCATGATATATCTCTTAGAAAGACATCACTTATTTGTTTCTAGGTGGAACGGTTTTCTGCCTTCATGTTGGGAAACCACCTCAGAGTCATGGATTTCAAGGAATGTTGGAAGTGATCTGCCATTTGCAGAGGGGTAGCACCCTTGGCCCTCATACGTAAGACGTAAGTATCGATGTGGGTCTTTGGACACTCCGTCCCATCGAACTTTTCCATCTCTGGCATCCTGAACATTGGGGGAAGAGGCATTACCTTGCTTGGATCCAAAGGCATGAGCGAATCTTTTTTAGAACTAAACATATTTCCTTGCATCTCTTTCACCTGTTCAAATAACCGAGCCACATGGGGATCATTAGGTGGGGATAGATTGCCATTTCCTGGGGTGGAACCCAAAGATGGAGGTGGATTTATTAATGGAATCGCCACTCGGGAATCCTGTGGAGGCAAGTGGGTGTATACATGTCCATACCTTTGATTGCCACTTGTTCAAAGGTATGGACATGTATACACCCACTTGCCTCCACAAACAGAAATTAAACTAATTAAGAATAAAAACAATAATTTCGAAACACTTCAGATTTGATTCCGTCCCCACCTAATTAGCCAATTATCATTGATATCTCTTTTCAATGTCACCCTATTCACCTGATCACGAGATATATTTCAATTTCTGTTTCTTCTTTCAGATTAGTTACTAGCAGTGGCACACTCACTAGAAACCCTAATTAATAAATTAATCTAACTGGCACAGTCTAGATCGCAGAATTAATTGATGAACGATTTAAGAAACTAAGATCAATAATGCTTTCTATGATTGTTTCACACAGATAATCATCTAATTTTACCCACTTCACAATTTACCATGGCACATGCATAAATCTTAAAGATGCTACTCATGAATTTCCTACACTGGCACAGTCATAGAAAACTCTAGCTAAGATTCATAAAAAGAACAAGTGAATTGATCAGGTTCACAAACCCTAGTTATAAATCTAAATTAAGCACAAGTAAAATTATGAATAGGGATAAACAAATAGAAAAGAAAATACCTCAAATTGATAATCAGGGGTTCAAGAAATCAAATCCAAAGCCAAGAAGTTTAAGCTTTCATGGAGGAATTTTTAATCTCTCTAGGAAAAAGAAAACTCAAGATAAAAGATGATCCCTAAAAGAAAAGTTAAAGGAGTTTATATACTCCTTCTAAACTAAACCTAAAAAAAAAACTAATAATAGAAAATAAAAGAAAAGGGAAAAGAAAAGAAAATTAATTCCAAAAACTCTCCTTCAGTCCATGCGGTCAACTAAACTGTTCCTTGATCCCAGCGCCGACTTGGATTCCACACACAGCACATCAATTTCAAATTCTTGCTTTCTGATTTTCATAAACTTTTGCAGGATCATCACAAAGTCACTCAAAATATGTCTCAAAATTACAATGAGATACCACAACTTACCAATTCATAATCTATTCAAAATTACATCAAAACTAATCTAAATTACATTAAAATAAGGATAAAATGTCTAGAAAATTAGGGAATTACATATAGTGAAATCCGCCACATCAAATTCCCCCACGCTTAGACCATTACTCGTCCCTGAGTAATATCCTATCCCCACTCTAAGCACCGGTCTAAACAGATAGCATGGGAGGAAAATGACCCCTAATCTCCTCTACTCCACCAATCCAAGTCAGTCGAAAACAATACGGAATATAAATGTTTCCGTCGCCTTATCACTCCTCAAAATCATATGAAAACACGGCCCTAGCTCGATACCAACTCCAACATGTAAATGGTCATCCGAACTAGGGCCCACACATAAAAGCCAAGGGGAACTAAATATGTCCTATGTTTCCCCCACGCTTGGCTCACACTGCATACACCCTCATAAAAAAAATCAATGTTAAGGTTGCGACCCTTAAACAAATATTTACCTCATGATAAGCACCAGCACCCCTTATAACTCCAATAGTGAACGAGGGTTTCTAAAACCTAGGCACCACTATCCGAACCTCCTACTCCAATAATGGTCCTACCCGATACTCCAAAACCTCCCTTATGTCTCCACTCCGGTGATGTAAATGATAATCCATCTCAAAACATCACATTTTGCCTAAGCGCCCTTTCGGATTTTCACTTAGCCTCTCTTTTTTTTATTATTTATTATTATTATTATTTTATTTTTTTTTCATTTTTCAATTTTTTTATATATATATATTTTTTTTATATACAAGAAAGCAAACAACTAATATACAACAAAATGTAGGTACCCCACCCCCTCAATAAACAATGCATAGTCCCATATGCATCAATACGAAACAAATAAGGGATAGGGTTACCTTTCGGGACTACTGCGGCGGTGGAAATCAATCTAGCCCCCATGACGGTCCTTGGCCAGAGTTGCACCCAAATTGTTGTTACTCCGCTATGTAGATCGGAAAGAATCACATGAGATGAGCTCCAATCATAAGTTTTAGAGGCTTTGACCAATTAATCCCCCAAACAAATAAAAACGACCTCTAAGGACTAACATTATCAAAACTCGCCAAAAAGCCCCTGAATTTTTTCTGGACCAAATTGCCCCTCACACCTCTCTCACGCGAGCAGACGCCACAAAATTGCTTAGCGCTAAGCGCAAGTAGTAACGTACGCTTTCTCTCTCTTTTCTCTCTCTCTCTCTCTCTCTCTCTTTTTTCTCTCTCTCTTCCTTTTTTTTCTTAAAATTTTTTAAAATGTAATATCTCAAAATCTAAAAGTCGAAAAAATAATTCGAAACCACTGTTTTAATCGCATCGCCAAGACGAATCAAACAAGTTTACTCATCATATATTTTAAATTTTATAAATAAAATAATTTTTTTCAACAAACGTGAAATAGATTTCACAGTTGTTCTATAAAAGAATAACATAAAACAGTGAAATCTATCACACAATTATGAAAATCATTACACATTTATTTACATCAAACCCAACAACCGTGAAACTTGTTCTATAGTTGTCCTAAAGGAACAATATAAAAATAACTGTGAAATGGAATTCACAGTTATGCACAATAACTGTGAAAATGATTACACATTTATTTACATTAAACCCAACAACCGTGAAACTTGTTCTACAGTTGTCCTAAATGAATGACACAAAAATAACACTCATAACTATAACTGAGAAATTGACCTCACAATTGTGCACAAACATAATTCTCAGCTTGAAAATGTGCAAATCATTACACAGTTATGCCTGATAAGCTGTGAAAATCATTACACAGTTATTTACATTAAACCTAACAACCGTGAAACTTGTTCTACAGTTGTCCTAAAGTAATGACATAAAAATAACTGTGAAATGGAATTCACAGTTATGCACAATAACTGTGAAAATCATTACACAGTTATTTACATCAAACCCAACAACCGTGAAACTTGTTCTACAGTTGTCCTAAAGGAATGACATAAAAATAACTGTGAAATGAAACTCACAGTTATGCACAAATAACTGTGAAAATCATGACACAATTATTTACATTAAACCCAACAACCGTGAAACTTGTTATACAGTTGTCCTAAAGGAATGGCATAAAAATACCACTCATAACTATAACTAAGAAATTGACCTCACAGTTGTGCACAAACAATCATCAACAACTGATAAATAACAAGTAAACCAAACATACTAAGTAGCAAGCAAAATAACTGTGAAATTGACCTCACAGTTCTCAGTTTAGAAAGGTCAACAACCAAACCATTTCACATTCATAAATAACTGTGAAACTGACCTCACAGTTTTAGAAGTGTGAAAAACATTTCACAGTTATTCACATCAGTTTTAGAAGTGTGAAAAACATTTCATTTGAATAACTGTGAAATTGACCTCACAGTTCTTGGATTGCTTTAAGTTCATCATGTTCCTCCTCCGTTGCCTCAGTTTCACCATTTGCAGCATCAATTGGCACTGAATCCCCAACAAGTTCTGTCATTGAATCCACACCAGGTTACCTACAACTTGGACTAGTCTATATAAGTCTTGCTTTTGATTAGTGCCTAATATCCTGATCCTCACAAATGTACCAACAACCTTATCTTGGAAATTTTCAGTATCTTCAAGTAGGTCCTCAACCAACTTCCTTCGCAGGTAAATTAAGCGTATGTTGTGGGTATCAATGGCGGCATACTCTCCACGAATAATTGAGGTCCTCGCCCATCACCTTTCCTGCGTGCTTTACGCTTCCTGGATTTGCTACTCTTGGAACTCATTGAAACATCCCTACAAGAAAAGAGAAATTCTTTAGGTGGAATGGATGAAGTACTGAGAAATCATTTAAAACTCACTACACAATTTCAGACACTGCAAATCAGGAAAAGAAACAATTAACAGAGACAAATACTAATTCTGCTCTTGGAGGGTATCTAGTGTCAAAGTACTTCTGAAAAACAAAGTTAAAAATGGCATTAATGGAATTGACACTCATGATAGGGTTCAAAGGAAGGCAACTGAGGAGCACTGCATACTTTAGATCCATGCACAACGACTCTGAAACTCTGCGACGAGCTTTTATAAAGTTGATCCAGCTTCTCTCTCCAAGTTGCTGCCTCATTATCCTTTGGAACAGGTTCAGTAAAAACAAGTTTTCCTGCACAAATAAAACAAAAAAGTGTTGGCCCGAAAACCCAAGAATGTAAATTAAAACCCTGCAATGGTTGGAGGCTCATGCACTGGGGTGCCTCCGTCCGTCCCTAAGAAAATGACTCACCAAGTTTTTTGTATATTTCTTCACATTTTTCCAAGGACATTAGTTTGATTCCAAGAGCAACTGCAAGCATACCACCGGTTGATGTCCCACATATAAGATCAAACATCTCATGAATGGGTTTCCCTGTACCCTTCTCGATTTCTTTAAGGATCTGCACAGTAGCAAGTCCTTTCATGCCACCTCCATCCATTGAAAGTATGCGTAATCCTTGCTTTGGGACCTGCCTCCCTCTGATAGTGCGACGCAGGTTTTCATTTTCCCCTATAGTGGCATGCAAATAACTCGAATTAGCATAAGACCTCATCAATTTTTTAATTTTTTTACGGGAATATCAAAGACAGAAATCAACCAAGAATTGCCAAGGCACGAGCAGCAGCTTTTCTCACACGTGGCTCAGATGCAACTGTCAGCCGCAAAAGAAGATCACGCAAACTTTCAGAGGTAACAAGAGTACGTCGATTCTCCAAACAGAAGCCTAAGTTTCCCACAGCTAGGAGAGCTAACCTTTGTACCTAATGATAGATATCAACATTCAGATTACAATGCATTAAAGTACTAAAAGTCTAAAACACAGATATTCAGAAAGTAGTGGGCTTGCCTCTGGATCTCTATGGACACATAGCACTTTTAATGATTTCACAACATCCCTCGAAAGCATTTTTTGGGCTACGATATCAGATATAAAGCCCAACTGAGCAACAACTTGTAAAACAGATTTTAGTTCTTCAAGGCCAACAGACTTTAATACTCTTTCGATCGGTTGCATTATGTCACATTTCATCAACTGAATAGCCACAGTAACTTCAGAGGCAAGAGATGTAAGTGCAGAGCAAGCTTGCTCAACCTGAGACAAAACAAAGCTATATCAATAAACTTACTGAAACTGAGAATAAACATATTACAAATGTAAATAAGCCCAGCAAGATGTAGAATTAACTTCGTTAGCAGGTAGCACTAATACTTGTGGCAAGGCAACAAAGTGGCCAAAAGGGAATAAAAAGACAAGAGACGGTACAGTAATGATAATCTAACAACAAATAAGTAACCTACCACATGCTGATTTTCACTACTGATCATGCTTATGAGTTGTCGCACTGCATTCTCGTCTTTACCAATAACCACACGGTTTGCTTCGTCTTGCATCATCTTTCCCAGAGCAGACGCGAGAAATGGATGGTGACACGAAGAAAACCGAAATATAAGAGAGAAAAACGCGCTGAAGGAAATTCTAAGCCTCTTTTTAATAGAATTATTTTTTGCTGTAATTCTTCGCCTAATTCTTACTTTCGAATGGCTGCTTCAGCCTCAGCCTTCTTCCAGTCTGGAATAAATTGAAATAAACCAACATTTGTCCAAACGGAACATGATCAAGAAAAATACAAAAATTACAGGAATAAAAGGTACTCACCTGCAATGTCTTCTTGTGAGAATTTCAAACGACTTGATACAAGTGCCATGATTTACTGCTAGACACAAAAATGAAACTATACATTTAATCAAGCAGTTGGTGTGCACATGTGTTGATCAGCTATAAACTCTAACTGTAGATTAAAATTTCTTCCCCTAAACCTACAGAAAGAAACTGGCATTCTCATATGAAATTCAAATTCTTTTAATGATAACCGATGAGAAATTAAAGAAATCACCCAAGAACTTGTAAAAGAATAGGAGAGAACAAACCTTGGAAGAGGATAATCTCGTTCACGAAGCCAAAGCCAAGTCCTAACAAACCGATTAGCGCCACTAATCCTTCTCAGAACATCAATCAACAACCCCACAGCCAAATCTGCAACATACTCGGAGAAGATTCGAGGAACACTAGCGATTTGAATTCCACGGCGGCGGCACTCGGGAAGGTCAATGTGGTTAACGCCGAGGCTGGTGGTGAAGATTAGTCAAAGCTCAGGCAAGTTGGAGACGACATCGGCGGTGACGGGAGTGAAGGCGGAGCAGAGCATGGCTTAACGGTTGAGAGGAATTGGAGGAGAGGAATTGTTGGAGAATGATCCCATGGTTGAGAGGAATTGGAAGCTCGCCATGGAAGGAAGCTCGTCCGGAATTGCGTATAGAGAGAGAATTAGCGTTTAGAGAGAGAGAATGAGAGGGGTAGTTTGGGATTATGAAATATTTTAAACTGGGCTAGGGGTTTATTGGTAAAATGGATTTCAATTTATGGATCCTACGGTAGATTATGATATGTGGTGTTTTTTTTGATAAATTCCACCTTCTAATAGGGGTTTAATGGTAAAAATCCCTAAGTTTTACTGCTTGATCCACATTTTTTTTTCAATAAATATTTTTTTTTCAATAAATAATTTTTTTTATATATACAAGAAAGCAAACATATTACTTCCTTGTACTTGTACGAAGAGGCAGTAATCAAAAGAGGTCCCACTTGGAGCAAAGCAAAACAAACACACAGTCCTTACTCCACTTCATCAAAGCAATAAAGTAATCAACAAAAAAAATCCCACCTCAAGAGCCACGGCATCTCGGTTCAAATTCTTCTGGGCAACAAACATTTCAATCAACAAAAATCCCATTTCCTAAATCCCATTTCCTGTTTTAGATCACCACAACCTTAAGGTGAGGGGAAAGATATTTGTGAAGGAAGGTTGGTGAGTGTACAGGGAAGAAGGGGAGAAGTCGCCGGAGAGAAATGAAACTTGGCCGGAATTTATGGAGGGTTTAGAGAGAGGAGAGAGAAACTGGTGGGTTTGGTTGTTGATAATGGGTAATTGGTAAATCACGACCCATCACGACCCATCCTCCTTTAATACTTTGTCCCAATCTAACACCCAAACCGACCCGAATTTGGACTCAACCCGTTTAATTCCGTTGCAGTGTCGAATTCATGGGCTCGCCGGGCGGGCGCCCATCTGAGAGTGGGGCGTGCGCATCGGGACCAGGAACATGGGCATTGGCTTGAAGAGAACGAGGCAGACGCTTGGAGATGATGAGGCGGGCGCCTCGAGGACCGTAACTCCACAAAAAATTCACCCAATTTGAGGCGGGCGCATGAGAAGATTTGAGGCGGACGCCTCCCTTTTAGTTTGATAATCTTGGTTTTGGGCAATTTGGTGCGGCCACCTGGGCAATGTTTGGCGAGCGCCTGGTTTTGAGGTGGAATTGGCCCCAAACGCCTGCTCTTGAGGCGGGCGCCTCATCAACTTTGAGGCGGACGCCTGACATTGATCTTACTTTTTTTTTTTTTTTAAGCAGTACAGGACCCAGGCATTTTTGCTCCTCTCCCCATGCTTTTTCCTGCACAACACTACAAAATAAAAACCTTCAGTAGCACCGATTCTAGATATCAATAAAAAGAACAAAAAAATTAAAAACATAATGTACAGAATGACTAATAAATTAAGCAATTAAATCCCGGATTGCCTCCCGGTTAGCCGCCCTTCTTTACCGTCTTTAGCTAGACCAAATGCCGGGTAAGCCCCCGGCATAGCATATGACTCATTCATCCTTCCCCCGCACTTAAACAATAATTACGGGACAATAAAAATGGGAAAAAGGACACCAAGGAATAATCAAGTAAGGGGACGGGAGGCCCCACAAACATGGGCCTCATCAATGTAAGGGGAATGAAAATAATCTTCACGAGTTACCTCTAAAAGATGATTCGGATCAAGGACATGTCTCCCTGTTGGAGACCATTTCAGCTTCCCCTTCTTCTTTTGCTTCCCTTCTTTCTTCCTCGGTGGTTCACCTTTCTTTACCTCCTCCGGCTTCATTTTAGAACACTTCACCTCATCTATCTTGACCTCCTCCTTGATAATCGGCTCCCTCAAGTCCATGGCACAAACTTTACGAATATTGTTCTTAGGAAAATTCTTCTCATCAAACACATCAAACCCAATTTTCTTCCCATCGAACTCCATTGTCAAATAACCATTAGCCACATCTAGCTTGGTACGAGAAGTAGACATAAAAGGCCTCCCCAACAGAATAGGAGCATCAAAATTTGTCTCCATCTCAAGTACATAAAAATCTGCCGGGAAAATCAAGTCACCAACCCGGACTTCAACATCCCTCACTACCCCCTTGGGGTATGCGTTGGACTTATCCGCCAACTTGTAAGTGCTCCAATTTGAGCTTGTTAGAATTTTCGTTAGAAAATTAACGAAAGTTATAACATTTCTAACAATTCCTAACATTCCTAACATTTCTAACCAAGTAAGGGTAGATTAGGGATTGCCAAAAAAAGATAAACCAAGAAAAGGAATCAAAAAAGCAAAAGAAATAAGAAAAACCAAAAAAATAAATGGCTGGAAACAAAATCTGGCTGGTTAATTTGAATTTTAAAAAAGATTATTCCTTGTGTCCAAAGCCTGAAGCAGCATTTAATGAACAGTGCACGCGACTGATCCCATCCGCGCGGACATCTTTGTAAAATTCAGATGGCTATAAATTGAGCCCTCCAGTCACAAAAATAAGGAGGAAGAAGAACACAATTCACAGTATTTGGCGAATATACTCGAGAAAACAGTGAGAATTCTATATGAATTGTCACCTTTTTCTCTTGAATCTTCCCAACTTTCACTCACTCAAATCAAACCCAAACACTCTTACATTCAAAGCCTCAAACACTCATACATTCAAGCCAAAGCCCCAAAGCACAAAGAAGATAGGTATAACCTCCCTCTTCTTACCCTAAATCTCTCATCCATGCATGCATTTTCAAACTACAAAATGTAGTTCATTCATCTTCTTGTCTTAGATCCAAGAAGATCACCATGGAAGTTCATCTCCATGGATGATCTTCTACAAGGATCAACATTATTTTCAAGTTCTCTTACTTTCTTGCAAAGAAAACTCATTTTCAAAACCCTAAAAACATTTTCAAGCATCAAATCTCATTTTCAAAGGATAAAAATCCCCTTCCCAAGCAAATGAAGTGCTTAGTCCTAATGTACCCCAAGGATGGTTTGGTATAGTTGACTCACCACTAAAATGTCAAGTGATCACTAACCAAAACCTAGGGAAATGGGGACAAGCATGGATGCAAAACCCCCTTTAAAATCATATTTTCTTTCTTGAGAAGTTGCTGTCCAGTAACAATTTTCCAAGATCCCAGTCCATTGTCCTAATTTTTGGACACAGATAAACTTGGAATTTGGTGTTGACTACAAAACACTTTTTGTAGCCAACATCCAGAGCTTTCCAGACATATTTTTACTTTATTTTTTGGGTGAGTAAAACTCCTCTTTTCAAATTTTCTTTTAGAGGCTAGTTCATCAGCTTCTGGAAATCCAGATTGCATATCTGAGATTTCCAGAAGGTTTTGACCCCTCAAATCTTCTCCAAAATGGAAAATTCCTTCGTAAAAATCTTATTTAAGGTGTCTGGAACAACTTTCATTCTCTGAGTTTATTCTGGCAGAAGTGACTCTCAACTTCAAAAGGTCTTTTGAGTACCAAATCTCAATCCAAAAATCTTCCAAAAAATCATGGGATCAGTTTAAAGTCTTAAAAAGATATCCCAATTTTTACTTTTCTGAGTTTCAAATTATTTTGGCCAAAACACACACACACACACACACAAATGATTTTCAGCTTGGAAGACTCGTTTTACGAGGCATTCCGGGTGCACACTAACGTCCTTCCCGGCGTGTAACATGACCTCCGAACCCAAATTTCTGATCTCGGGCATTTTTCAAAGTTTTGGCCCTTAAAATAAAAATGGCGTGGCGACTCCGTTCTTTTTCCGGGTTTTATTTGGTTTTTTCAAAGAAACGCAAAAAATCGAAATTTTCCCGCGAATGGCGACATCATCACAGTGGCGACTCCGCTGGGGACTAAGCTTTTTCTAAAAAAAAAATGGTATTTGGTATATTGGTGGAAACCATTAAACTTCCCGTTACCGCCTCCTAACACGAGTCGGGGATAAATTGTGGTTTAACAATCCCACGTACCGGTATCACCGTTTTCAAAAAAAAAGAGAAAAAGCTTTTGAGGGTCAAGCTTCCGTCCCGGCTTTGAAAATCATTTGTGTGTGTGTGTTGATTTTTGCACATTTTTCGTGTTGTTTTGACCGCCTCGGAAAAAGTTAAAATTTTGACTGTCGGAATCATGTCCCTAACTGTCGGAATTTTCGTGCTTACGTGCTTAGGTGTTCATTAAATTTCAAAAAAAAAATTCAAAAAAAAAAAGGAAAATTTTCAAAAAAAAAATCATGCATCATATTTTTAAGACACATAAAAAAATTTCTATTTTACTCAGAAAAAGAAAATAGACTGCTTGCACACTACGCGCACGTGACCGTACACTGCACACTACGTCCCTAACCCGGGGAAATCCTTGTCGCGGTCCGTTTGGTCTTATTACGCCTCTCGGACGAGCACAGGACTACCCAAACATCCCATGGAGCCTCGTGTCGACCATGCACTTGTCCGTGACACACTTTGTCCGAGACCCGGTTGGTTTTTAGTCTGGTCTGTGTCATGCCCTGTCTGTGTATAGACCTTTCCTTTCAAGCCTTTGTCGGCATACCGACTCAATATCTTTCGGGGACCCTAATCAGTCGAAGTTCTGCCGGTTTTCCGCCGCAAACTTTGACCAAGATATTGACCGGCGCCTTGACTTCGGCTCGGCGGCACAAATTATACACCGACTCCCAACATTGACACCGAGTCATCAAGGATTAATGATTATTTCATGCCTAATTACGGCTTAACTGACGACAAGTCAAGATCAATTGTGGACGCTTATCAGTCCAAATCATGCCGACTTTTCGTCGAGCCCTCGGACATGATCTTGACTTTGACGTCAGCTTTGTCCGTAATTTACATCGAATGCTCGTTAAGACTCGATTACCCGCCAGACTTTTAGGATCGTTTTTCTTTCGGTCGGTGGGACCCGCTTGCCCTATAGGACCCTCGCCCGGGGCTGTCCACCCTGGGAGGTCGAAATACAGGTGGAATACGAGGGGCTTATAGACGTAGTGACGGGGCCCACTGATCCAGGATCCAGAGTAGTTTGCGAAAAAGAAGAGCAATCTTTTCCAACCGATTAGGTTAATAAAACATGTTTTAAGTAAACGTGAACAAATAATCGCATGTTGCATGAGCCTAAAGCCCAAACACCTACCCTCCTCCATTCCCAGACATCTGAACCTTCGTGTCCTTTCCCCCGCAGCTCCTCACAAAGCTTGGTTTCGGGCACCGGGTCATCGTTTGATTAGTTGGGAAGAGTCCAGCGCGTCATCAGCTTCACCGTTTGTTCAGACTCCGGGTTTCAGAATGTCTGCATCAGCCGGTAATGATGGGGACAACGTCACTCCGCCTCCCGGGACCCCTCAGACGGAACAACAGTGGAATCAGTTAGCAGAACAGATGAGGTTACGACAGGAAGCACAGCTGAATAGCCTTATGGAGGCTATTAAGAGCCATGGCCTGGCCGCCAGCCTCAATCCAGATGGCACCTTCACCGTGGAAGAAGACGAGGATGCCAACCCCACTCTCAGTCGCCCTGACTACACCAGGATGCCGCCACCCACCTCCTATGGTGCCACTACCAGAACCCATGCTCCTCGATTTTCGGGTCAGCCAGCTCCCCAACCACAGACCACCGGATCCATGCAGCCCGACGGCACAAATCAGTGGGGACAAAGTCAGTACGGAATGTCTTCTCATGGTTGGGGCTATCTCGGAATGCCACAGCTAATCGGGATCCCGCCACAGTTTGGAACCGATCAATCCGGGCCTTCGCAGCAACAGTTCAAAGGGCCACAACAGCCACAGTTCGGAATGCCGCCACAACTTGGTTCTGGGCCACAGTCAGGAGCCCCTCCTCAGAATAGTACTGGTTCAACTGCTCCTCACACAAATCCGTTCCTCACTCAGACTTCTATGGGTTACCAAGCCTCCATCCCGGTGTCATCCGAATCACCAGGACCGCAGTACCCCCCGGGTTATACACCCTCGCCTCAGCCGGCCATGCAATTCAACAGTCAGGGACAGCAGCCCGCACCTAAGCCTACTTACGGGCCCCACTCTGGAAATCCAAGTTATCCGGCTACATCGGAGCTGCCTCCACCTACTTTGCCAGTCGAAAATCAACAGCAGGCCGCAAGGTTCTATCCCTTCGCCCAAGCTCCTACTCATGCTCCCCAGGGTAACTCAGCCCCAGGACAGGTTTTCACCTACGTCCCCGGATCGGCCGTTCCCTCCACCAGTCTGCCTCCAGTGGTAGCTCCTCTCTCTAGCTCAGCCACTAGCCTGAATGCCATGGTTCCACCACAAGACCCTCACTTGGCCTGGTTCATGGAACAACACAAGGAAATGAAAGCGCAGATCGCTGAACTGACTGCCAAGAAGTCTGCCTTCCGGCCTACAGACCCGGACTCCATTGTTCCTCTGCCCCACAAATTCGTGATGCCTAATCTGGATCTCTTTGATGGGACTGCATGCCCGAAAACCCATTTGGACACATATACCTTGGCGATGAAGGCCAAAGGGTGCACCAATCAGCAGTTAGCTGACTATTTCAGTCTATCCTTGAAGTCCAGTGCCTTAAAGTGGTTCTTCCGTTTGAAACCTGAAGCCAGGGCTACGTGGGACCAGATTACCAATGCCTTCACAGAGAAATATAAGGCCAACTTGGAGTGGGAAACAAATAGAGTTGACCTACAAACAACAGTGCAGCGTCCTGATGAGAATGTTGGGGACTTCTACAAGCGGTGGAATCTGAAACTCAGTGAAATGGCCATCCCTCCTTCCGAAGAGGAACAACTGGACATCTTCCAGTCATGCTTGAAACCACATCTGAGAGCCTCCCTCAGTCACTTCCCATACTCAGACTTACGGGCCATGGTTAACTCTGCAGCTAAGTTTGAAAAGGCCTACAATCAGCAACCGGCTGCTGCGCCTGCTTACAGATATCGGGCTCCTCCTGCAAACACCGCCCCTGCTCCTGCTAAAGGCAAAGAAATGATTAACTATGCGGGACAGGAATGTAATAACACAACTCCTTTTGCCCCCAGAAAAACAGCCGAGCCCAGACCACGGGTCATGAACCTCGAAAACTTTGGAATGCCCCTGAACGACATCTTTAGGGGACTGGTGAAAGAAGGCTTGCTGCGGCCTTTGGAGAATTTCCAACCCAGAAATCCGAATGCTCCCGTGGATACTACAAAGTATTGTGCTTTTCATCAAGCTCACGGACATCTGACTGACAACTGCTTTACTCTGAAAAAGGCAATCCAGGGGCTAATAGAGCAAGGAAAGTTGGAAGGCCCCGAGGGGCCTAATACAGTCAAAAATCCTCTGCCAAGGAACCATAATCAGGTGAATATGATTGAATGCGGAGAATCTTCGCATGCCCAGGAAGATGCTGATGAAGGTCCCCAAATACCCGTGGCCAACCTCGTCGAGGATCCTGAATTCGGATTCCCCCTCAGCCTTGAGGATATTGAACGGATCAACCCATCTTGGTCTCATGTCAGAGACTCCTTGCAAGAATACGAGGCCCGCTATTTCTCGGATGAAGGGAAGGCCAATACTGAAGAGCTGGGGCTGTTCCGGTCAAAACATGAGAGGACCATTTACACAAGATGGTTAGAACAATCGAGAAGAATTGAACAAGAAAGCTTCCGGCGAGCACCTGTACTGGGGCTTATCAGCAAAGAGGCCGAAGAGCATCTGGAGCTAGTACACTTCCACAAACTGGCTATTGGAGAAGTCAAATACGACCCCGAAGGCAGTGAAACTGAAGAATCGGAAGAGGAGGACTCCTTCTACATTCTACCCGGTGTCAAATACGTGCCACCCCCTCTCACTCTTCCCCCGCAGTTTCTGGGAGGAGAAGCTGAGTCACAATTACCACTTCCGGGAATGGGAGCATATGACAATTTCTGCGGCTGCACGCACCCATATTCCCCTAACGGGTTTGATCGGCGTTCCCTCTCCGCCGAAATCCCGGTAGTATGGGAAGAAGATTCCGATGACAGCGATGATGATGATGATGACGAGAGTGAAGAGTCAACTGAGGCCCCAGATCCGGAAACAATCTGGAACAATCATGCCGGAAATGAGCCCATGGGAGCCAGGCACAATGGTTGGTTGTCAGCAAGCGACGACGAAGACACTTCGGGAGACGAATATGAAACCGAGGACATGAAGGCCATGAAGTTTCCTGGATCTGAGCACGTGGATGTCTTAGAATTCAACACTGCCTACCATGCTTTGGGGAAAGGGTTTTCAGGCGTCCGATCCAGGCTGATAGTCGAAGATCTGATCGAAAGAGGAAAATTAACTCCCATCCGCCCAAATGAGAAAATAACCATGGTTAGATCAAATCCACCCCAGAACAAAGTAACACTCCTTGTCAGGGTTACCCAAGAAGAAGTCACCTTCCCCGAATGTATGTCAGCTTTCAGAGAAGTCCTAGAAACTGGCATGATACCGGATGCGCCTCCCACACAGAATGCTATAATCATCTCCAACTCTGAGTATTACAGAAAGGAACCAGAATGGTTGCACTATACCGGGGATGAGATCGAAAAGCCGCCGAGTCCCGACAATAGCGACTCTTGTTGCATGATAACTATGAGCCAGGCAGGCTATGAAAGTGAATCGGAGGACGCCCTAGCTCTGTGGGCCATCCAAGGGGCAACAACACAACCCCAGACTCAAAAGCCTGTGACTTGGGAAGCAGTTATAAGGGCCGCCCAGGAAGGAGCCAGTACAGCTCAGCCCCTCACCATTGCTAGACTCCGTCAGAACCAGTGGCCGATAGCCAAAAAGGCTCCCCATCGATTCTAGCAAAGACTCAAGAAATCCAGTCAAGAGACAACTGAGGAGGAAGTTAACCTGTTGACCCGATCCGGACAGATCTTCCAAGGGAATCCCAAGGCAGATAAGAAGGCCACAGATCAAACAACGAAAGAAGATCGCCGCCCCTATGCTAAGACAGCTGAAACTCCAGACCCCGAAAAAGAGGATCCCGTGCTCACCCAGTTGAAGCAAACACAGGCCAACATTTCCCTCTGGTCTCTACTCACTTCGTCCTATCCCCATAAGCTGAAGCTGGAAGAAAGCCTGGCTCGCACTCTAGTGCCTATTGATGCTACTCCCGATGATGTGGTACAGCTAATTGGAAACATCCATTACGGGAATATAATCACTTTCACAGATCTCGACCTCCCTCAATTTGGGGCTGATCATAACGAGCCTCTCTTCATCACAGTCCAGTTGGATGAACGACGCCTCCCTCGGGTCCTGGTTGATAATGGGTCCGGAATGAACATTCTTCCGGCAAAGATCATGAGCCTGCTTGATATCAAGACTACAGACTTGAAGCCTTCCTCCCTCACAGTCAAAGCTTACGACTCAACATCTCGAGCAGTCCTTGGAGTCGCTACCTTGGACCTCTGGTTTGGACAGAAATTGATACCTGTGGAATTCCAGGTTATTGACATCCCGATTACTTTTAATGCCTTATTGGGAAGACCTTGGCTGCATCAGGTCAAAGGGGTCGCCTCAAGCCTCCACCAGTGTGTGAAATTCGTCTCGAATGGGGATCTGACGACCATTTACGGGGATTTAGTCACTTTGGAGGGCACAGATACGGGCGGAATACCTATTCTGGAAATCAAACATGACGAAGAAGGTCTCATGCTAACAGGCTTCACAGTCGAGCCTCCCAAAGCCCAAGTGTGCAACATAGATTTGACAATCACCCGGGATAAAATCCCTCCGGTCTTGAAAATGATGAGAAAGATGAGCTATCTACCTGGCCTCGGTCTGGGAAAGCACCAACAAGGAACTCATAAGCTCATCGAGGTGAAAGGACAGAATACTCGCCACGGCCTGGGATATGAGGCCTCCTCAGTGGACACTGCAAAAGGAAAAAGATTTGAAGCTGCCACAGGAAGGGTCCCGGTCGACGACCCTAAATCTCTCCCCTTCAGTCCTAATTTGGCTGACTACTTTGTAAAGGGTCCCACACAACCGGGTAACATCACAGAACCCACTCCTACAGAAGAATGGCTAAAGCTACCGGATAGCCTCAACAAGTTCAGGGGAGCCAAAGCCAACCCGGTCCGCAGAATGTTCCTGGACCTACCCAAGCTACCCGGGGCTACCACTACCGTGAGAAGTGAGTACACTTTCAAAGGCGTGCCAAGCCTAGTGGAACAGTTCGAGAAGCTCACAACCACAATTCCTACTGCCCATGAAGGTCCGAAACCTGAGTTCGAAGTGACCGTGCCGAAAGCCAAAGCCACAGAAGTCTTTTCAGATGATTGGGATGGCCCCATCATGCAGCAATTGTTCGGGGAAGAGATCCAGGTGCCAGATCTGATTGATTTCAGCTCAGTCAAAGAAATGGTAGCGATGATCGAGGGAGACAGCTCCCGAGTCATGAGGCCACTGACAGCAATGTCGCTAAAGAATCGGGAAACTCTCTCAGGCCCGTCCGCAACCAAAGAAGAAATGATCACCAAGCCTGGATTGGTCCCCCATCCCTTTGTGTCAACCTAGGAAAAGTCCTCAGAGTCTTTCATTGTTAAGGTCGAGTCTCTAGAGTCGTCCGACGGCCTTACGCCTGAAGACTACGAGTCTGTAGCAAGCGCTGTATTCCTTTTCGTTTTCAATGAAATGACGAACCTTTCTGAGTATCCCTTGATTGCCACTTTAACTAATGATGAATTAATTAATAAAAAATTTCAATAATAATTCATTAGATAAAGAAGCAGACACATTAAACAACAACAAAAAAAATCAAACAAAAAAAAGAAGAGGATCTTTAAGCAGGTTGTCCGGAAAGAGGAAAATCGAGCCCAAGCTGCCGAAGAGATTTTGACGAGTGTGAATCTGGGAACTGCGGAAGAGCCTAAAGAGACGCAGATTGGTGATTTCTTCAAAGGAACTGGAAAGGATGCTCTGCAAAATCCTACAAAATTCTCAACTCAAGGAAAGTTGCCCTCTTCATCAAAGAGAACATCATATGCAGATACGGGTTGCCAGCCGAAATCATCTCAGATAATGGATCCCACTTCGAAGGGGAATGCGACAGGCTGCTGGCAGAATTCCGAATAACCCGTCACAAGTCATCTCCCTACAGGCCCCAAACCAACGGAGCCGTCGAGGCAGCAAACAAGACTTTGGAAAACATCATCCGGAAAATGGCTGTCCAAGGCAGAGATTGGCCCAAGAAGTTACACCTGGCACTCTGGGGCTACAGAACATCAGTCAGAACGGCAACTGGGGAAACACCGTTTGCCCTCACATACGGAATGGAAGCCGTACTCCCAATCGAGCTAGAGATCCCCTCGCTCCGTATACTGCTGGAAAGCCAGATCAACGAGGTCGAATGGCTCCAGAGTCGCCATGATGAATTGGCCCTGCTAGATGAGCGACGATTGAAAGCCATGGAACACATCCGAGCCTACCAAGGAAGAATGGCCAGAGCCTTTGACAAGAAAGTAAAGCATCGGGAGATCCGAGAAGGGGATCTCGTTTTGAAAGAAAAGCCCCCAGTCCGTATCAACCCCCTCGGCAAATGGGAGCCTGTATGGGTCGGGCCATACGTCGTCCAGAAGATCTTCTCCGGAGGAGCCATGCAACTTGCAGACCTCGACGGGAATCCCTTTGTACACCCAGTGAATGGTGACAAGCTGCGCAGATACTACGCGTAAAACAAAAAAAAAGAGTGCTAAAAGAGTAATACCCAACTAGGTTGAAAACCCGAAAAGGGCGGCCTAGGTAAAAAACAGGGTTGCACCAAAAAAAACAACAAAAAAAATATATTGGGTTGAACTACGAAGACCTGAGCTCCTCAAAATGAGGGGAACGTAGGCAGCCGGAAACGGTTCGGTCTAAAACACAAATAAAAGTCATACTTTGACATCAATACACTGATCAGACCATGAAAGCGTCTCGAAAAACTCTAAAGCAATTCAAATATTCATTACAAGTTAAAAACTTTTTGATGAGTCTAAGCCCGGTTCATTCCTACAACCGGCAGCCTGCTAAAAGAAACTAAAATACATAATCAAACTAATATGTCTGCTACGACAAGAAAGGGATACTCGGAAACCTCGAAGTCACTCCATGCCACTCGTACTGGCCTCTCCCCTCTTCTTCCCCCTTCGAGTCTTCTTCTTCTGAACAGGAAAAATGTCGGTCTTCCTCCTACCGAGCTCTGGTATAGGAACAAGATCTATCACACCAGCCTCTATCAGGGCCTTGGTAGCCCTAGCGTCATCTCTCATCTCCTGTAGCCTAGCTAGTAGCATAGGAGTCCTCCTCTCCTGTCTCTTGACATAAGCTTCATAATCGGTCACCACCTCTCCGCTCCTGTCATGAGGGTTGGCCCTTGCCTCGGCCCTCCTCCTCTCGGAAACTGTCAGGTCCTCCGCACCCACAATGGCCTCACGTCGTCTCAAAATAGCCATCTGAGTCTCTCCAAAATGCCTCTCGTACCAATCCAGGTACCAAGTGGTCAAGAACATAGGTCTCGGACGCCTGAGGATAACCCGAGGAGGAAAGACGTCATACCTCCATGCTCGGGAAAGAAAGGAAAACACCGAAGGATCATCCATAGAAACAGGAGCCACCACCCTGGTGGCTATATCATCAAAGTCCTCCAAAGGAACCTGCTCCAAGCCGAACTGTCTCAGAACCAAAGACGGAATGTAAAAGCTGGACTGAGAAAGCCCCGGAAGCATGACCACATGAGACCCGTCCTGAAGCACTCTGCGAGTCTCCACCCGCCAACAAGGCACTGACCATCTGATATCTTCTGTCTGGCGACCAGCCATCCAACGTTCCCATGAGCCCTGATCATCAAAATCTACAGCAACCCCTCTCCTGGCGAATGTCCAAGGCTTGATCATATCAGGAGTTTCCCGAAGAATCCCCAAGCGCTCCATCAGCCACAGAGTCAAGAGGAACGGGCTGCCCCCGTGCATATACCGCCTCCCGGTAGCCAGCCTATCGAGAGCGTGGAAAGTCTCCCCCAAGATCAAAGGTACAACATCTCTGCCCAAGCGACAATGAACGACTACATCCAGCAGAGACCGATGACAGATCCCAAAAGAATAGACCATGAACAAGGTCCCAAACATGCAAAGCGCAAAAGCATCCCAATAGGCATCGTCAAGCAAGCCTAAGCCCCTAAACCTATCAGGGAGACCGGAAATATCAAAATGATCGGGACCACAGATCATACCTTGCGCTTCCTCCGGGGAAAGATGAAGGAGGTTGCACAATCTGTCAACGAAAGAAGCCCCTCCGGGCAAAGGAACCGCTATCTCTTCCACCTCCGGACCACCAAGCAAGGCCCGAAATTCTTCAACGGTTGGGACCATCTCGTTGAAGGAAAGGCAAAAGACATGCCTTCTAATGTCCCAGAACGAGGAAGAAGCTCTCAAAAGCTCATAATCCGGAACCAATTCCTTGAGGGACCATAAACACTTCACCTTGTACCTTTCTTCAAAGAAGGACCTCCTCTCATGCATAATCTCCCGGGACCAATCCTTGAATTTGTTAAAGAATGACATTTGGGATTCTTGGGACAATTTTGATGGAGCTTTTCTAAGGTTTTTCATGGATTTTCTCTCTTTCTCCCGAAAATGGTCTGTTTGAATTTGGAGGTTGAAGAGGATATTTGAATTTGAAATAAAGCAAAACCAGATACGAAGCAAGATCAAAGGACAATGTCGATTCTCGTCCCGTCCGCGCGGACATGTTTGTTCTCCAACAGAAAAATGCAACGCAATGTCAACCGCTAACCAAAGAGGAATATTCCGTCCCGGTTGCTTGAAACCTGTGCAAAAAAAAAAACCTCCCCAAACCAGTCCATATACCAAACACTAACACCCTTGCCAAAAAACCAAGGCTCATGAAACATTGCATTCATACTACATTGCATTCATAAAATAAAATCCTAAATTATTACATTTCAAAAATAAAGGGAGTGCGCAAAAAAAAAAATCAAATAAAAAAAATAGGTAACAATAATCCTAAATTATTACATTCCAAAAAAAAAGAAGCAAAAGCAAAAAAAATGTGCATAAAAAAAAAGAGAGAAGCAAAATGTGCATAAGCTGTACAAATCTCAATCCCAGTCACAAATCTCAAATCTCAAAAAAAAAAATCAACCGGAGTCCCCAGTGGCCGACGTCTGCCCCCGATCCCTCTTGCGGCTCGGGCCCGCCTCATCAGGAGCCCTGAAAATCTCAGGCTCAGAATCATCGTCCTCGTCCCCGGAAGAAGGCTCGTCAGGACCAATCGGCACGCTCTAATAGGGCAAGCCAAGATCTGCGAAGAAATCATATCCGAAGGTGAAGGCGTCGGACTCCTGGACGTACGAAGACGACCCACCATGCTGCCAAATGTGTCCCTGCCCATGTGGATCCCCGAGAATGACATGATCCGAAGGCAGCACCGTACGGGGATCTAGGAGAGGAGAAAGAGGAGTCTCGGAAGAAGTCTCTGAAGGAATAGGGGAAGCCTCCCGCCTGACAGGCGCCGGCCGTGGTCGCCTCGCTCTAGCCTGAGGAGCCCCGCAAGCAACCATCCTCCTGATAAACCTCTTAGCCCCGATCACTTGTTTCGTCAGCTTCTCCACGACCACCTCTGAAAACTGCACGAAAGCAAAAGCGTCAGAAACAGTTGAAGCGAGAAATGATAACAGGAAAGAAAAGAAAAGACAAAAGCAAAAGAAAGAAAGGTGGAAAAGAGAAGCCGTACCTTCATACCCGGACGAGGCGGTAAGCTCGCGGAAGCCGCCAAAGCCGAGGGATCTCGCACCCTCAATCGGATCCCATCCTGGACATATGAAAAGTCCGTCCGAGGGTACCGCGGACCCCTAACCCTCTCTATCCGTAACCCGGGGCGTCCTCGGCCTCCTCAAAACAAATTTTTGGATATGGCTCAATCGCTACGAAATCCGAGAAGTGCTGGCCGGCTCGGTAATCATCCCAGGTCACAGATCTATTACTCGGGTGCATCATACCGGCAGGAGGCTCCACCGGTGTCAACAAAGGCGAGTCCACGCCATGCTGGCGCGTCACCCTCTCTCCTGGGTAATAGACATCGCAGGTCGACCTCTCGTAATCCTCCGATGTACGGTCCAAATCTCGGCACCCTTCACCGCGCCACCTCGAAACGATCCTGTGGGTA
Organism: Adenophora triphylla var. japonica; assembly: GCA_022495995.1. NCBI lineage: Eukaryota > Viridiplantae > Streptophyta > Magnoliopsida > Asterales > Campanulaceae > Adenophora > Adenophora triphylla. The sequence goes on from JAFEMH010002673.1 coordinate 151,289, forward strand.
GAATATCATCCTCTCATCCGTCTCGGCCTCCGTCAAAGGAAGGCAATCCGCGTATCTGAGAGTCGTACGCCCCCTGGAGCTTATCTTTTCTCGGGCATGCTTGGACCGGGAGCGCATGGCCGGATACGCCCGACGTACTCCGCCTGTCGCCACATCGTGACGTGAAAGAACTCCAACGCCCATACCTGCGAAAGGTAAAAATCAAATCAATCCACTGCAAAAGAAAAGTGTGTGCTCAAGAAGAAAGGGAATGCAAAAAGAAAGCTTATACCTCCAGGGCAAACTCAAAGCGAGATAAGGAGCTCACGGCCTTTCCTACCGTATCTATCAAGAGCAAAGTAAAGCTCTGCCAGCCCGGCCTCTCCCCAAGAGACATCTCCAGCCATCTCCATGTCCTCCAAGGACCTCAGCAGGGCAAAGACTGCCGTCCCCTCAGCATGCCCAAAAAGAGTGCTCGAAAAAGCAAACCACAAGAAGGCCCTAGCAATCTGCTCAGCGCCTATCCTCTCCTCCCCAGCCTCGTAGCTCCCAATGGTCTCCACAATCTTCCCGTAGACCACGGCATACTCCATCCCCATCCCCTTTTTGGGAATAGGGGAAAATCCCAGAAGAGCCTGCAGATCCGCATCGCTGTAGCCGTCCCGCCACTAAATGCTGCGTCCATTAAAGGACAAACCCGTGATCGCAGCATAGTCAGAAGGCGTAACCGTAGCCTCGCCCCAAAAGAAGTGAAACGTGTGGGTCGCATCCCACCAATGCTGCACCAAAGCAAACATCAGGCCCTTGCTCTTAGGGAACTTGACCAATCCCCTCAAGCACTCAACAAACTCCCAAAGCCCGGTCTCAACAACAATCTGTCTCGGACTCGGCAAAGCTCCTCGGCCCACATTCGGAAGCCGGTCCCACAAGTCAACTACGTACTCCACCGATCCTCGAGTCTTCATCTTGTTCAGCTGCTCCGTAACGTAGTTGTTTCCGCCCTGCAATAAAACAAAAAAAAAAGAAAATGTCAAAAAAAAAATTGCATTTGCATTTGCACAAAAAAAAAAAGCATACATATGCATCATGAAATTTCAAAGAAAATTCGACAAAGATAACAAAGATACAATGAGCATAGCCCCATTTTTCTCGCACAAAAAGGACAGTTTTCAGCAAATCCCAATCAACATTCATAAAAAAAAAAATCTTTCATACAAAGAGTCAACGGAAGTAAAAACTCCGTCCCATTTTTCATAAGACATGCATATCATTCATCATCTCAAAAAAAAAAAAAATCCTACATTCATACATCCTACGAAAGCAAAAACTCCGTCCCATTTTCATGAAATAACATGCATACATTCATCGAAAAAAAAAAACGCATTCCTACGGAAGTAAAAACTCCGTCCCGTTTTCATAGAATAACATGCATTCAATCAACGGGAGGAAAAATCCGTCCCGCTTTTCAAAATCTTAAACATACATACATTCATATCATCATCATCTCATATTGGCAAAATGCCCATTGTTTTCAAACAAAATGCATGCATTGCATCATTCTTCAAATCACAATTCTCGAATTTTCGAAAAAAAAATGGCGACAATGCCAATTCTCTTCCCAAGCAAAATGCATATTTTGGGACACCAACAAATTCATTGCAACATGCATATCATCAAGATCAATATTCAAATTTCAAAAAAAAAAAAATCACAATTCATAATTTTCGAATTTAAAAAAAATGTGGCAAAAATGCCAATTCTTTTCCCAAGCAAAATGCACATTTTGGGATACCCATATACTCATTACAACATGCAAAGCATCAAAATCAAAATCCAAGGCCATGAACATTGCATAACTTTCAGAAAAAAAAAAAAGAAAAATCACCCAAAAATCAATTTCAAGCAAAAATCAACAAAGGGAATGAAAAGATTCGAAGTATACCGTTCGGAGACTCGGATCAGAAGCCCAATGTTGCCAAGCATCGGGGTAGGGCTCCTCCGCAATCGATTGCGAAAGAGTATAGTGCCTCCTCATCCGGACGAGCTCCAATCGTCTCTCCGCTACCGGGCCACGTCCTTGGCCTTGAAAAGCACCTTCCCCGTGTTCCATTGCTCAAAAAATCGAAGAAATCGGAAGATTTTTGAAGCTTTTTGGACAACAATGGCGGCTTGGAGCGATTTTCTCTCTCTCTCTCGTGATTTTCTGTAAAAACAGACTGGGGAAGAAGAAGGGGGCGGCCCCTCATTTAAAACCCTCTGAACACGCTCCTATCCGCGCGGAGAGGATTGTCAGGGTCAAAATGGCCCTTTTGCCCTTTAAAAATCTGGGACTCTGCAGTTCAGTCCCCAAATTGACAGAGTTAACCAAAGTTAACCAAAGTCAGCCCCTTGTCAAGAAAATTATTCAACGGCAGTCAAACGTAAGACCGATTTCCCCGAGAAAGATAACGAGATCCCGTATCTTTCATCAAAATCATCAAACGGCAGTCAAACGTAAGACCGATTTCCCCGAGAAAGATAGCGAGATCCCGTATCTTTCATCAAAATCATCAAACGGCAGTCAAACGTAAGACCGATTTCCCCGAGAAAGATAACGGAATCCCGTATCTGTCATCAAAATTACCCCCGGCAGTCAAACGTAAGACCGATTTCCCCGAGAAAGATAACGGAATCCCGTATCTTTCATCAAAATTACCCCCGGCAGTCAAACGTAAGACCGATTTCCCCGAGAAAGATAACGAGATCCCGTATCTTTCATCAAAATCATCAAACGGCAATAAACGTAAGACCGATTTCCCGAGAAAGATAACGAGATCCCGTATCTTTCATCAAAATCATCAAACGGCGCCAAACGTAAGACCGATTTCCCGAGAAAGATAGCGAGATCCCGTATCTTTCATCAAAATCATCAAACGGCAGTCAAACGTAAGACCGATTTCCCCGAGAAAGTTAACGGAATCCCGTTTCTTTCATCAAAATCATCAAACGACAGTCAAACGTAAGACCGATCTCCCTGAGAAAGATAACGAGATCTCGTATCTTTCATCAAAATTACCCCCGGCAGTCAAACGTAAGACCGATTTCCCCGAGAAAGATAACGAGATCCCGTATCTTTCATCAAAATTACCCCCGGCAGTCAAACGTAAGACCGATCTCCCTGAGAAAGATAACGAGATCTCGTATCTTTCATCAAAATCTTCCCCGGCAGTAAAACGTAAGTCCGATATCTCCGAGAAAGTTAACGGAATCCCGTTTCTTTCATCAAAATCATCAACGGCAGTCAAACGTAAGACCGATTTGCCCGAGAAAGATAACGAGATCCCGTATCTTTCATCAAAATTACCCACGGCAGTCAAACGTAAGACCGATTTCCCCGAGAAAGATAACGAGATCCCGTATCTTTCATCAAAATTATCCCCGGCAGTCAAACGTAAGATCGATTTCCCAGACGAATACGTCTGATTTTCCCCAGCAAAGGCTAACAAAATCCCCAACAAAGTTAACGGAATCCCAAAAGCCAACGAAATCTCGAGAAGATCTCGAACTACGAAAGGGCTTGATTCCCACTAGGGATACGTAGGTAGCCTATCATTAGGTCCAGCCCCTCGACCAAAATGGTCACCCTCTCCTTCGGCAGCAGACAAAGTCCACCGAAAGGCCATTTCACAATCAAGGTCCGAGGCACCTAAAAAGCCATCATCTCCAAGGTTCGAGGCACCTAAAACGCCATCATCAAGGTTCGAGGCACCTAAAACGCCATCATCAAGGTTCGAGGCACCTAAAACGCCATCATCAAGGTCCGAGGCACCTAAAATGCCATCTCCAAGGTCCGAGGCACCTAAAACACCATCATCAAGGTCCGAGGCACCTAAAACGCCATCTCCAAGGTTCGAGGAACCTAAAACGCCATCTCCAAGGTTCGAGGCACCTAAAACGCCATCTCCAAGGTTCGAGGCACCTAAGACGCTATCACACACGAACACTAGGAAAACGATAAATCACAATCATCCCCAGCAGAGCGGGTAGCCATCAGACCGAAAATGGTCATTCCTATCCCCAGCAGAGCGGATAGCCATCAGACCGAAAATGGTCATCTCTTATCCCCAGCAGATTTTCTCTCCAGCAACCGATTGCAGAACTCGCTCATCAGGTGCGAGGCACCTAAAACGCCATCATCTCCATGGTCGAAGACCCGAACTACGACTGGCTTGATTCCCATTCGGGATACGTAGGTAGCCTATCGCTAGGTTCAGCCTCTCGATCACTCGATCATCCCGCCAAATATGGAGCCTTACTCTTATCGACGACCCCGCTTCCTTCGAAAGCGCCGTCGCCGAGGGGCTACTGTAAGTGCTCCAATTTGAGCTTGTTAGAATTTTCGTTAGAAAATTAACGAAAGTTATAACATTTCTAACAATTCCTAACACTCCTAACATTTCTAACCAAGTAAGGGTAGATTAGGGATTGCCAAAAAAAGATAAACCAAGAAAAGGAATCAAAAAAAGCAAAAGAAATAAGAAAAACCAAAAAAAGAAATGGCTGGAAACAAAATCTGGCTGGTTAATTTGAATTTTAAAAAAGATTATTTCTTGTGTCCAAAGCCTGAAGCAGCATTTAATGAACAGTGCACGCGACTGATCCCATCCGCGCGGACATCTTTGTAAAATTCAGAGGGCTATAAATTGAGCCCTCCAGTCACAAAAATAAGGAGGAAGAAGAACACAATTCACAGTATTTGGCGAATATACTCGAGAAAACAGTGAGAATTCTATAAGAATTGTCACCTCTTTCTCTTGAATCTTCCCAACTTTCACTCACTCAAATCAAACCCAAACACTCTTACATTCAAAGCCTCAAACACTCATACATTCAAGCCAAAGCCCCAAAGCACAAAGAAGATAGGTATAACCTCCCTCTTCTTACCCTAAATCTCTCATCCATGCATGCATTTTCAAACTACAAAATGTAGTTCACTCATCTTCTTGTCTTAGATCCAAGAAGATCACCATGGAAGTTCATCTCCATGGATGATCTTCTACAAGGATCAACATTATTTTCAAGTTCTCTTACTTTCTTGCAAAGAAAACTCATTTTCAAAACCCTAAAAACATTTTCAAGCATCAAATCTCATTTTCAAAGGATAAAAATCCCCTTCCCAAGCAAATGAAGTGCTTAGTCCTAATGTACCCCAAGGATGGTTTGATATAGTTGACTCACCACTAAAATGTCAAGTGATCACTAACCAAAACCTAGGGAAATGGGGACAAGCATGGATGCAAAACCCCCTTTAAAATCATATTTTCTTTCTTGAGAAGTTGCTGTCCAGTAGCAATTTTCCAAGATCCCAGTACATTGTCCTAATTTTTGGACACAGATAAACTTGGAATTTGGTGTTGACTACAAAACACTTTTTGTATCCAACATCCAGATCTTTCCAGACATATTTTTACTTTATTTTTTGGGTGAGTAAAACTCCTCTTTTCAAAATTTCTTTTAGAGGCTAGTTCATCAGCTTCTGGAAATCCAGATTGCATATCTGAGATTTCCAGAAGGTTTTGACCCCTCAAATCTTCTCCAAAATAGAAAATTCCTTCGCACAAATCTTATTTAAGGTGTCTGGAACAACTTTCATTCTCTGAGTTTATCCAGATTATGAAGTTTTAAGACCCTTGAATCCATCCCAAAATCAAAGGTCCACTGCCTTTTTCATTCTGGCAGAAGTGACTCTCAACTTCAAAAGGTCTTTTGAGTACCAAATCTCTATCCAAAAATCTTCCAAAAAATCATGGGGTCAGTTTAAAGTCTTAAAAAGATATCCCAATTTTTACTTTTCTGAGTTTCAAATTATTTTGGCCAAAACACACACACACACACAGACACACACAAATGATTTTCAGCTTGGAAGACTCGTTTTACGAGGCATTCCGGGTGCACACTAACGTCCTTCCCGGCGTGTAACATGACCTCCGAATCCAAATTTCTGATCTCGGGCATTTTTCAAAGTTTTGGCCCTTAAAATAAAAATGGCGTGGCGACTCCGTTCTTTTTCCGGGTTTTATTTGGTTTTTTCAAAGAAACGCAAAAAATCGAAATTTTCCCGCGAATGGCGACATCATCACACAACTGAATCACAACTCGGGTATCTTCCAATTCACCCAACTTAAGTTCTTCAAACAATGTATACGGCATTACATTGATTGAAGCCCCCAAATCGAGCATAGCCTTCTGCACCGAGCTACCCCCAACGATATCGGAACCACGAACATGCCCGGATCACTACACTTTTTGGGCATCTTTTTCTGATAAACTGCGCTCACATGCTCAATCACCTTCACTTTCTTCATAGCCTTCAGCTTATTATTCCTCTTGGTAGTACACAGTTGCTTTAAGAATTTGGCATATCTAGGAACTGTTTTGAGAAGATCCAAGAAAGGAATATTTACTTCAATATTCTTGAAGGTATCAAACATGCTCTTCTCCGACTCTTGTGATGTATCTCTGCTCAATGCCGTTGGAAAAGGAACTTCCGGCTCATAGACACGCAACGGTGGTGGAACATATTTCTCCAGTTGGGATTATAGGTGTTACCCATCGGTCTCTGTCCCTGCTGCGCAAACCCAACTGCATTGACATTCTCCATCTCATCCGTCTGCAAAGTTGGACACGAATCTGTAGGATGAGTCACAGCGTAACAAATACCACATTGTTTCGGCGGATGTCCCAACATCATTGCCTTCAACATACTTTTGATGTCCTCAGCATCAGTTTTAAGTTGATCCGCCACCCCACTACTGGACCCAGCTGCATTGACCTGTCTGACACTTGACCTCATACCATGTGTTCGGGTACTCTTCGCTAGCTCCTCCAATAATTTCTGAGCTTCCGCAGTAGTCTTGTTCAGTATGCTACCCCCACACGAAGAGTCAACCATCCTCTTGTCCTGAGCAGTAAGTCCTCCGTGGAAGTACATAATCAGCTGATCCGCATCATACCCGTGGTAGGGACAACTCCGAGTAAGAGTGTGAAACCTGTTGTAGTAGTCATAATATGACTCATCCCCCTTCTGCTCCATATTGCTTATGTCCCGTTTCATAACATTTATTTGATTCACCGGGAAGAATTCATCCAAGAACGCCTCTTTGAACATCTGCCAGGTGGTAACGTTGTTCGGGGCCAGGTGATAATACCACACATTGGCCCTATCCTTCAATGTGAAAGAGAAAGCTCGGAGCAGAAGCTGCTCAAGTGGAAGATCTGAAGGCTTCATACTGCTGCAAACTTGCACGAACTGGGAGACGTGCTGATTTGGGTTTTCACCGGGTAGCCCACTGAAGCTCGGCAATTGATTTAACAGCCCCGGTTTCAATTCAAACGTGACTCCCGCCGGCAATGCAGGAAAAATAACTGCTTGCGGTTGCTCCGTCCAGTTTGGAGCAGTTTTCTCCCAAAGTGTCTGCGCTGCTCTATCACCCATCTCTGTCTCCCAACAATTATGGTTCACACTCCTGTTTGCTCTACGTCCTTTCCTGAAAGAACGTTTTATTTCTGTATCAAGAGGCACAAGTAAATTATTAGTAGAACGGGTGTGCACCATGCACGGTTACACACCACAGGGGAGCAGGGTAAAACACTTAGCAGATAACACAAAAACTAAAAAAAAATAGATTAAGAAAAGAATAAGATCGTAAACAATAACACCGTTCCCCGGCAACGGCGCCAAAATTTGGTAGGCTTAGTCGCACACCTACTAAATTAAACCAGGACTCAACCACAAAAATGTAGCAATGGTAAGTCCAGGGTCGAACCACTGAAGAATGGTTATTGATTACGAACTAGACACGGACAAATGGGGGGGTTTTGTTTGAGATTTTTAATTACTTCCTACAAACAGAAATTAAACTAGTTAAGAATAAAAACAATAATTTCGAAACACTTCAGATTTGATTCCGTCCCCACCTAATTAGCCAATTATCATTGATATCTCTTTTCAATGTCACCCTATTCACCCGATCACGAGATATATTTCAATCTCTGTTTCTTCTTTCAGATTAGTTACTAGCAGTGGCACACTCACTAGAAACCCTAATTACTAAATTAATCTAACTGGCACAGTCTAGATCGCGGAATTAATTGATGAACGATTTAAGAAACTAAGATCAAGAATGCTTTTATGATTGTTTCACACAGATAATCATCTAATTTTACCCACTTCACAATTTACAATGGCACATGCATAAATCGTAAAGATGCTACTCATGAATTTCCTACACTGGCACAGTCATAGAAAACACTAGCTAAGATTCATAAAAAGAACAAGTGAATTGATCAGGTTCACAAACCCTATTTATAAATCTAAATTAAGCACAAGTAAAATTATGAATAGGGATAAACAAATAGAAAAGAAAATACCGCAAATTGATAATCAGGGGTTCAAGAAATCAAATCCAAAGCCAAGAAGTTTAAGCTTCCATGGAGGAATTTTTAATCTCTCTAGGAAAAAGAAAACTTAAGATAAAAGATGATCCCTAAAAGAAAAATTAAAGGAGTTTATATACTCCTTCTAAACTAAACCTAAAAAAAAAACTAATAATAGAAAATAAAAGAAAAGGGAAAAGAAAAGAAAATTAATTTCAAAAACTCTCCTTCAGTCCATGCGGTCAACTAAACTGTTCCTTGATCCCAGCGCCGACTTGGATTCCACACACAGCACATCAATTTCAAATTCTTGCTTTCTGATTTTCACTTTGGTCACTGAAGTCTTCTGCTCTGTTGTTTGGTCCCTGAACTTCTAAAAATTACAGCTTTATCCTCAGCATTCATAAACTTTTGCAGGATCATCACAAAGTCACTCAAAATATGTCTCAAAATTACAATGAGATCCCACAACTTACCAATTCATAATATATTCAAAATTACATCAAAACTAATCTAAATTACATTATAATAAGGATAAAATGTCTAGAAAATTAGGGAATTACATATAGTGAAATCCGCCACATCATCCATCGACCCTACCATTGCAGAGTAGCAGACTGTTCGAATTGAGGAACCTGAGAGACTGTCTAAAGGCGAAGGCTCATGCGACATGCAGTTTATTTTTATCTTATTAGCTGTTTGAGTTTACTTAAAACATGTCTTCTCAGAACCTTGAATGGTTGGAAAAGATTGCTCTTCTTTTTCGCAACTACTCTAGATCCTGGGTCAGTAGAATCCATCATTACGTCTATAGGCACCTTGTTTTTCACCTGCACTTCATCCTCCCAGAGCGGACAACCCTGAGCGAAGGTCCTATAGGGCAAGAGAATTCCACAGGTGGAAAAGAGAAACAAACTTAAGGATCGAGCTTGTCATATGAGTTTCAATGTTCTTGCCATGCGAATCGTGAACAAAGCCAATATCTTTAAGTCAAGATCGGGTAAAAGTTTGGCATGACCTTCCTTTATCTTTGCTTTTGCAAGGGATCTTTGACTTTTGGATTTGATTGGGTTGTATTTGTCATGGGTGGCACATTAAAGGCTCGATGACATGGTGTCACATTGGGCGTTGATATATATCCAATATAGGTCAGTGTCTAAGTTAACACTAAAAATTAAGATCGGATCAATAGGTGACCCTGACGAGCTTGCTTTCGCAAGGGACCTTGACATTTAGGTTTCGACTCAGAAAACGATCGATATGGGATATACATTTAGGCGTCATGACACGGACAGGGTCAAAAACCAACCAAGTCTCAGACAAAGTATGACGCAAATAGTGCATGGTTGACACTAGCGAGGATGGGTTGTTTGGAATGATCTCGTGCGCGTAAGAGATGCATAGGAACACCTTTTGAGCTGCAACTGAAATTACCCCGGGTTCAGGGTTGTCGGGTGCAAGTGTTCATGGTAAGAGTGCGCGTAGTGTGTGATAACTAAAATTCCCTTTTGAGTCAAAACAGAAGTTTGCAAAATGTGTCTTAAAGACATGAATATGTGCAAAAACATTTTATGAGTAAAAAGAGAGAAGATGCTCAAACCATTTTGTACTCACCCAAAATGCCTCATATCCATGAGACTTTCTAACCCTTTTTCAAAGTTGTGTGTGTGTGTGTGTTCAAAATTAAGTGACCTCGTAGTTTAAAAGAAGAGAAAAAAAAATTGTGCAGTTTTTAGAGAAAATTGATTACTTTGATAAAAGGGGGGTTTAAAACAAATATGAAAATGGAGAAAACTAAAAAACTGAACAAATATTACTGGCTGTAAACTGATCCATATGAATTAGTGTCCCTTTATAAGGAGGTCCGTACGGATTAATATGTGAAGTAAACTGTTTTTTTGTATCTTATTTAATTTTTGATGTTACTTTGATTAGAATTGAGAAAGAAATGTGGCAACTTCTAGATTATGCAGGAAGTTGATCATAAAACCCAAAAAAAAAAAAAAAAAAAAACAAATGTCAAATCCTAGGGTTGTCATCACCAAATCCTAGGATAGTACAACAATGATGGTTTCAAGCTTTTCTTGAGAAACAACAAAGGAAATTGTTTGCCTCAAGTAAAAAAAATGAGAGATCTTTTGGAAGTTTAGATTTAAACTTTTGTCACTTTTTAGGAAGAAAATGAAAGAAATGAAGTTATATCAACATTGTAACTATAACCCTAGAACCACATCTTTAAAATGAGTGATGAGCTCATCCTTGTTAATAAAGGTTACTTGTATCATAGTAACTTAAAAGGAAATGGATCAAAAGATGATATTAGGAGGTAAATACATTAGAAGGTAATTAATGGAAAGACAATACACGGAATATAAACAAACCACTATCACCATTAGACCTCCATTATTAAGCACATTGTGCATGAAAAATCTTGTAGGATCATTTAGATGGCTTGGGTATACAATGTATAAAATAAGTAAATACTATATTATAAATGATAGATTCAACAACAATGATTCATAATAGATTAAAAGACTTGAAAATGAAAGATTAAAGTGTTATATAGGGTTTAGAAGGAGATCTCACCAATATTAGTTCTTATCTATCTTCCTATGGTTTGATTTTGTTTTGAAAGTGTGTGATTTGCTTAAGATGATTAAGAAGGAGAAAATTCTACTCTCACTTAGGCAGAATGTCCCTAATGCTCACTTTTCTCAGATTTTTCTTGTCCCAAATGAAGGAGCAAGAGGCCTGTATTTATAGCCTCTAGAAATGACAAGGAGGTCCGCACGGCAGACCATCCTTTTGCAAGGTGGTTCGTGCGGACCAAAGTGTAGAGTCAGTATTTTTTGACTTTTGTAATTTCTGCGAGGTCCTTTTGATGTTTTTAATGTACAAAAAGGTCCTTCCTTATTTTGTTTGGTCAATTTGATCCTTGGAAAGTCACAGGACTTTGTGATTACGGATAAGTGAACCCTCGGTGTCCTTCCCGCATGCTAGGATGCAGAGCGGTCCGAATTGGGATACTTACACCCTTGCTCTTTGGGAGTTGGCACAACCACCCAGGGGCCCACAGGGAAACCCCATTTGCTCTTACATTTGGGTCGGGGGCCATGGCACCTGCCGAGATAGGAATTCCTATAACAAGGGTTGCTTTGTTTGATCAGAACAAGAATGACTCCAACAGATTGCTCAACTTGGACCTATTGGATGAGAAACAGATGACTGCTCAGCTTAGAATGGTCAATTACAAGTAGAAAACTAAGGGGTATCATGACAAGAAGGTCAGGAAAAGGTCGTTCGATGTTGGTAACTACGTCCTACAGAAGATCGAAGTAACAGGAAGGAAAGCTGAACATAATAAGTTATCTCCGAACTGGGAAGGACCCTACATCGTCACTAGAATTGTCAAGAAAGGGACCTATATGATTGGCCATCCGGGTTGTGAGGAACTGAAACATCCTTGGCATGCTAGCCACTTAGTTAAATATTATTTCTGATTGATCTCTCTATGTAACGATATACTTCATCAATAAAATGGGGTTACCCCGAGAAGTTCTATTTACAAATTGCTTTATACTTGCAACATGATCAATTCAAGTCTGACTTTTAGTCGACCTCGAAATATTAAACAAACTCAATTAATGTCCTAAGTCAACCTCATTCTTAAACAGGTTCAAATGAAGACTTAGGTCGGTCTCGTTCCTTAAATAGACTCGACTAAAGTCCTAAGTTAACCTTGTTCTAAAACATGTTCGACTGAAGACTTAGGCCAGTCTCGTTCCTTAAACAGACTCGACTAAAGTCCTAAGTCAACCTCGTTCTTAAACAGGTTGGACTGAAGACTTAGGCCAGTCTCGTTCCTTAAACATACTCGACTAAAGTCCTAAGTCAACCTCGTTCTTAAACAGGTTCGACTGAAGACTTAGGTCAATCTTGTTCTTAAAACAGACTCGACTAAAGTCCTAAGTCAACCTCGTTCTTAAATAGGTTCGACTAAAGAATTAGGTTAGTCTCGTTCTCCAACAGGCTCAACCATAATCTTAAGTCCACCTCATTCTTAAACGGGTTCGACTCAAGACTTAGGTCAGTCTCATTCCTAAACAAGTTTGACTAAAACCTTAGTCAGCTTCGTTATTGAAAATTTGTCGGACTAAGACTTTGGTCGATCTCTTACTTAATCTAGTTTGATAATAAAGACAAGGACATGGATCAACGCGAAATGATTTAAAAGTCAACTAGCATTAAAAAGTAAGTCCCCCAAAAACGGGCCAGGACTTATCAAATGTTATAAGTTAAAATGCCTCCCAAACCGGGCTAAGGCATTGATGACTAAAAATAGTAAATAAAGTGTTTAGAACTTGTTCGTTACAAAACCAAATCAAAATAAAAGATCAACTTTCTTGATCGTCATTTGGTTGCTCTTGCTCCTGCCCATGCTGCTGCTGTTGCTGTTGCTCTTGATGCTCGACGTCCTGAAAAACTTGGTCTTGGGTGACCTCATCTTCTTCATCAGCTTCGTCAGCCTCCTCGAGCTCCCTGAGTATAACATTGAAGTTCCTTTGATCAATTGGAGGGGCGACCCAGGGCTCTAGCCCGTCCTCTGCATCTTGTTGGGAAATGACAGCCAGATCGTTGGCGTTGAAAGGAACAAGGGAGTGACCTGCTCGAGGTGCCTCATCATAGCGATTAGCATGGGCCCACTCAGTCAGTTTCTCAAGTGACAACTCGGCAGAAGGATCAACAAGGGCCCGTCGAGCCATGTGGTTGCGCCCAACATCATAGAAATCCATGGCTCGGGACACTCTAATGTTGTAGCATTCATCACTGTTTTTAAACAGCTCGACGACGACCTTATCCTGGGCTAGAGCCTCTTCTTCCCACCTTAGCCGAGCTATCTGGTGGTCCTTATTCATTTGATCCATCCTTCGAGTACAATCTTGGACCATACCAGACAGTCGCTTAACCTGCCCCTCAGCCTTGACCTTCTCCTGACGAGCTAGCGCTACCTCCTCTTCCAGAGCCGCCTTAGTAGGAGCCAGTGAGTCAACCAACATGTGCCTGAAGGGGAGCAAACTGCTCCTTTGCCACCTTCAAAGTTGCCAAGGCCTCATCCCTCTCCTTCTCAGTGCTAAAGTGAGCAGCCTGGAGAGCCCGACACTGGGAGTCAGACTCTGCGAGCTTCTCCTTGGACACAGCGACTTCCCTAGATTTTCTGGAAAAGTTGGTGGAGGCGATCTGTTCCTTTTCAATGGCAGCCTGCCAGTTGCACTTTGCCTGATCCGTCAAGGCTAGAGACTACACAAACGAGTAAAGACAGTTAGTGGAATGGCGACCAAAGTTGTAACGACCAGACAAAAAGAAAAATAAAGCACAAAGTATTACCTTAGAAGCGAGAAGGTCGGATCTATCACTGTACTCTTTGGGAGAGAGCCCATCCTTCACAAACTGGTCTAGCAGGTCCCTATCTGCAGTCCTCCTTATGATCACCTGACCCAATCCCATTTTTGAATATTGGCAACTCAATGAGTTGACGCTAGTGAGGGGAAGGACATCACTTAACCTCTCCACTATAGCCTGCACTTCTTCGGTGCTTCTGGTAGAGGGATTTTGGGGAGCAGGATGGCTTGAAGCAGAGCTCGCCGCCCTGGAAGTGCCAGCTTGTTCAAGTCCCAGGTCGACACGGGACCTCTTCCTAAGCCGTCTAAGAGGAAGGTCGACATCAGCTTCTTCTGGATCGTCAGCATCAAGCTCGATGTCAACAATATTGTGGGGATCTACCCCAGCTGACTCCTGCCTGGGCTCTGAGCCCGACTCTATCTCGGTCGACATGTTGACCTCCTTTTCTCCCCCAATTACTTGCACTTGGGGCTCCTGCTCAATGGGCTCTACTTTCCTAGTCCCATCAACTGGGATCATCCCTACTCCAGCTTTAGGGAGTAAGGCGTTTCTGTCTGTAGCCTCTTTCTCCCTGGTGGCCCTAGCATTGGCCGCTCCGTGGGCCTTCTTGTTCCTCCTCCTATCTTCGAGGTCGACAATTCTGTTCATATTGGCCTCTTGTTCAGCTGTTAGAACTGCAAGATCAAAGGGAAAACAGTTAGCAAGGAAATATGCGAGCAAAAAGATGTGAATTATAAAAAGAAAGTCAAGTACTTAACCGCCATAATAAAAGAGCCCCCTACAATGGCTAGGCTTCTTCTTGCAGTAGTGGCATTGAAATTCAAACCTCTCCCTCTCATGTATTACCCAATCTGGGTACCTAAGACTACGGATTATTGGCACTAAATGGTCTATATCCCTGTCTCCTCCTAACATCATTCCAGCTTGAATGAATAAGTCCTTGTCCGACCCCAAATGTTGCTCAGCTTATGGTGTTCCTCCGAGCCACCAATGTCAACCTACGAGTGAGCTCATTACTCCACTTTGGGACCCAATACTCCTCATCCTTCATGGACTCAGAGTCTTCCTCAGGCAAGGGGAACTCCCATCCCTTCCTACTCTCCACCAGAATCATATGGCTATTCCACCCAGATACCTTATCAGGCATGTTGACAAAAAACTTTGGGGCTTTGGCTTTAGCGGGGGTGCTTATCCCAAAGGTCTTCTCATTCATCACGACCTTGAAGAATTTCCTAAAGACAAGCATGCAAGGCTCAAACCCCACAAATCTGCAGACCATGGCAAAACAAACTAACACCCTCACCATGTTAGCTCTGAGCTGCATCGGAACAGCGGCCAAACACTCTAAGAACTCGCAGATGAAGGGATCAAGAGGAAGTCATAGCCCGGCCTCAAATTGGCCATAATAAAAGGCCACCCTGGTCGTACTTAAACCCCAATGAGTCCAAGACTGGGCATTCCTTTGCCTCTCTATGAAGTGGGTTAGGAGGAAGACATCACGAGGGACCTCAAAGAAGTCATGAAGGATCTTGATCTGGGAGTCAGCATTTTTCTTCCCAATGGCAGGCCTGGGGGCTATAAACCCCCTTTCATTGCGACCTGGGACCACGGTCGAGCAAATTTTTCCACAATGTTGCAAGAGGAGGAGCTCAACGAGGTAGAATTTTTAGTTTGTTGAGCTTCCATATCTACAGAAGACATAGAAATAGGGGAATCAGACCTAGTAGATGATGAGTACGAGCTATCTAAGGACGACCTATATTCCCCTAGGAAGGCTAATCTCTCTCTAGGGAAGGGGGTTTATTGGACTTAATATAGAAGTTGATAAGATGGTCTATCAATTTATTGAAGAGACGGAAATGAATAATTCGTGGATCATCCGCCTCTAAATCCCCCACACTCTCACCGGCTGGGAACCCTACCTCGTCATAAAACAAGCTCCACATATCTAAGATGGTGATACACTCCTCTCTAGTCAGTTCCTTCCATGTGCCTTCTAACCTCTTATAAATCCTAAGGTTTATACAGTTGTAACCATACCTAACATCTAGCTCGAAGCCAAAGGTTCTAGCCATGGCGGAATAAAAGGGGAAACTTGAAATTAAACCTAATACAAACAAAATTGAAGGGTACCTTGATGTTTTGGAGAAAGATAGAACTCAGCGACGAAGCGGAAAGCTTGATTATGCCGGAAAATCAAATTCCTTGCTATTTGTTCTTACTGGGTGTTTAAAAGCTTGAGGATTGTAAAGTTTGAAAAGGAAAGGAATCATTCCTTTTATATGCTTCATTTTTCTTACCTGAATTGGAAAGTGTGGGGGGCATAACAGTTCTATTGTCAGAAAAAATGTTTCACAACGGTTCCCAATGCAGTTGTCCAATCGCCAGAACTGTCCCATTAAAGCAAAAATAACGGTGCATTAAACAGCACATCCAACCCTCCATAAGTCAATCATCAAGAGCAACCTACATATACCCAGTCGACCCTCCACCAACGGGCAACGTAAGTAATCACAAAAAAAATCATAACTTCTTAGTCGACAAATTCAACTAAGAAGGTTGGGGGCCACTGAACGGAATAAAAGTGACGGGTCTGGCCCAACGTATTAATCCCAACATTTCAAGAATCACAAAGACACGGTTATTGAATGGGTCAATCCAACTTCTGCGACCCAAACGACCCCAACAATATAGATTAGTCGAACTATCTCATTGTCTGACCATCATTGGTCCGGACCTAGATTCGTTTAACACACGATCATCTACTTGTACAATCTCTGCCAAGACAAGACACGAAGTCAGGTCGACCTCAAATATTCAGGCGACCTCGACCAAACATATGCGTACGTCTCCCCACGATTCTATTTGTAATCGCCTCCTACAATCACGGATACTGTTACGCCTACATTGTCTCCACAATTCAAGGGATTCCTAACTATCCTATGGCACTATTATATATATCATACTATATCCAACGCTAAAATGTTATGTCATCTTGACTATTTGGAAATAACTTCATTTTCATATATACAGTTTAAATTATTATATAACTCGACATTTTATCATTACGCCAGAGGGTGTTAGTTTGAGACCATCACGGCAAGTCATTTGTTCGTGGTTTCAGGTCCTAGTTGTTATATATCAACCTATTGGTAGACTAAAGCTAATATCACTACAAGAAAGGAGGCTATTTACGGCGCTCACTTACGGCGGTGGACACGCGTCCGCCGTATATACGGCGGTTGTACATACCGCCGTGTATAACTAATATATACGGCGGACTAGGCCGTCGTAAATAAGTAATGTACGTACGTGCCAAATGTACGTATATGAGATCGAAGTTATATACGGCGGTATATCAGTAGCCGCCGTATATAGGTACTTATTATCGGCGGTTGATACGCGTCCACCGTAAATAATAAAATTATTTACGGCGGTGTACAATATCCGCCGTAAATGCTATTAAATACCGAGAAACTCAAATTTCCCTATTCAGTTTCGCGGTAATATCCAGTCTCTCTTTATCTCCTCCATAGCTTCTCTCCTCCATAGCTAGGGCACGAAAATCCGACGCCGGTGACCAAATCAGCAGGTAGGTATAGCGTATTTACTTTTGATTTTTGGTTTTTGTTGATTTCTTCGATCTCTGTATCTCAGTCTCTCTTTCTCTCCTCTATAGCGTGCATCTCAGTCTCTCTCTCTCTCCTCCAGCCAGGGAGATTTCTTCGATCAACAACAATAAGGTATACATTTCTTTTCCCTTTTCTAATTTACTTTTAATTTCTGGGTTTTTTTGTTCTTGGAGTTGTGAGTTGTTGTTGATGTTGCTGTTGTTGTTGTTGGTATTGCTTCAGTCTCTGTTGTTGTTGTTGGTATTGTTTACAATATTACATGTTTGCAAACAAATGATACGTCTTGGCATCAAGAATTATCTCACCTGTCGAACTAACAACCACTATAATCCCTAGGCATTTTAATTGAGATATTCATTTGTCTCAAAAGTAATAAAATCCCCATTTTTTGTGTTCTGATTTTGGCAAAAAAATATAGTACAACTCCTGTAAATCACCTCTCACCTGTTTCAAAATGTCCTGCACGAGAATGGGTTTCTCTTCATATTTCAGTTTACATCTAGCTTTTTATAATTCCCAGCTTGCAAACAGTATAACCCCCATTCTGACCATGCCAATTTGAGATCTCCTTGAGGTATTATTCATCCACATCCCACAATTGTTTAACAGATTCATACTGGATGGTTAGCAGCCAGGTGTTGCCATATCTTAGTGGCCACTTCAGATTTCAAAGGCAATAACGAGGCTGCAACAAGAGCCTCGGACCTTACTCCATACTAAAAAGATGTCACTTTGTTTTCATGTTTGTAGAAAAAATAAAATCAAGTCAAGAAGCAGGTTGGGTCACCCTATGCTCAATGTGAAATGTAATTTTTTGAAAGCGCTCTTTCTAAACATATTTTGGTTTATAGTATTTTGTAATGTAAATCTAAATAATATTATCATTGCTCTGTTTAGGGGACAGTTAACGGTATAGCTCTTTTCATGTTTAGTCTATCCACGCACACACCCTAAGTTGATAAAGCACATAATCTTTTTAGCAATCTAGATGTTGTTTTGCACATCAACCTAGTTCCTTAAATTAGCTTCTCAATTAGGGGGGGGGGGCTTGTGAGAGAGAACGAATGAATGTTGTCATAGGGTTATACTATATCATGGGCCCAAGTTCGACTAATAGGCTAGGCTCCAACAATGTATATTATCTATATTTGGACAAAAGTTGTAGATATTTAGACTATATTTGTTTATGAGTTTATTTTTATTCTAAAATTTGTGTCTCTCGGTCTTATATATAGGTTGTATTTTAACGTTAAAAATATCAAGTCAAGTCATATATGGACAAAAGTTGGATTGATTTGGATAATTGAATTTCAAATGAGTATATGTCTGGGGTTGACAACTTTCTCGATTTTGCATTCTCAAAAAAGTCTGTTGGTGTTAAAGAAATATATTGTCCTTGTAAAAAATGCGTAAATTGTTACCAAAAAGACCGTGCAACCGTGAAATCACATTGTATTGAAATGGGATTTCAAAAAGATTACAAGAATTGGATTCGGCACGGGGAAGAGTACATTTCGGCATATAAGAATGATAATAATGATAGGACAACTGAAGATGGCATTGAAATTGAATTGGGCGTGCAAGATTGTATGAGGCGAATGGTACATGAAGGGTTGGGTATGCCGGATAGTAACCAGCCAGGAATTGAAGAAATCGTACAATCAGATGCATCCACCGCAAAGTTTCTTAGACTTTTGAGAGATGCTGATCAAGCCTTGTGGGAAGGGTGTGATAAGTTTACAGTACTCTCATTTATTGTAGAACTTATGCACTGGAAGGCTAATTATCGAGTAGCCGATAAGGGATTTACTTCTTTATTAAAAAATTTCATTAGGGCATTGCCTCGCCGCCGAAAGTGCCAAGTTCCTATCGTGAGGCGTACAAGATGACTGCGGATTTGGGTTTCAGTTATAAAACGTGGGACGCGTGCATTAATCATTGTATGTTGTTTTGAAATGAAACTGAAAAACTTACTAAATGTGAAATTTGTGGAGCCGCTAGATATAAGCAACAAGAAGAAGGGGGTAGCGGTGAAGGTGCGGAAATAAGTGGCAAGAATAAACTTCCCAAGCAGGTAGCGATGAAGAAAGTATGGTATTTTCCTTTAAAGCCAAGGTTGCAAAGGTTGTATTGATCATCTAAGACCGCGACACTCATGAGATGGCATGCCGAGAAAAGAATAGACGATGGTGTGCTGAGGCATCCTGCAAACTCTCGTGCGTGGAAGGAATTCAATGAACGTTATCCATTATTTTCAAGTGAAATTCGGAATGTTAGATTGGGATTAGCATCTGACGGATTTAATCCTTTCAGAACAATGACTATATCTCACAGTACTTGGCCGGTTGTGCTTATGCCATACAATCTTCCACCTTGGTTATGCATGAAACAGCCATATTTCTTCTTGTCGGTGCTTACTCAAGGCCCAAAAGGGCCGGGCAACAAGATAGATGTGTATCTCCAATCGTTAATTGATGAGTTGAAGGAATTGTGGGAAGATGGTATATCAACTTATGATGCATCAAGGAACGAGTTGTTTACTTTACGAGCTTCACTATTATGGACAATAAATGACTTTCCAGCATATGCAATGTTGTCTGGATGGAGCACTAAAGGTGAATATGCTTGCCCTTGTTGCAATGTGAGACCTTAAGCACGATGGTTGGATCATGGTGGCAAGTATTGTTATATTGGTCATCGACGCTTCTTGCCTAGGAGTCATGCTTTTCGTAAGGATAAAAGCTCTTTTGATGGTACTCATGAAGTGAGAGATAAGCCCAAGTTATTGTTTGTAACAAAATTGCTTAAACAAGTTGAAAATATGGAAACAGAGTATAAAATAGAAGATGTTATTAAAAAGAGGAAAAGAGAAGAGGGTGAGAAGCAACAAGCCAAGTTGGAGAAAAGAAAGGTTCCTAAGTTGTGTCACAATTGGAAAAAGAGGAGTATCTTCTTTGAGTTGCCATATTGGGCAAATAATCATGTTCGTCATAATCTTGATGTTATGCACATTGAAAAAAATGTGTGTGATAATGTGCTACATACTCTGTTAGGTACTGCGGGGAAATCAAAAGATAATGATAAAGCAAGAAAAGACCTAAAAGAGATGAACATTCGGAAACCATTGCATCTACAAAAGCTTCCATCTGGCAAAGAAATTATGCCTCCGGCTCAGTTCACAATGAGTAAGAAGCATAAAGACACATTCTTGAAAGTTCTAAAGGGAGTCAAAGTCCCTGATGGCTACTCGTCAAACATATCTCGTTGTGTACATCTTGAGGAAAGAGCTATTTGGGGTCTTAAGAGCCATGATAGTCATATTTTGCTCCAACAACTACTCCCTTTAGCTGTTCGAAAAGCGTTGCCTACTTCTGTTGTAAAAGCCATCATTGAGTTGGCAAATTTCTTTAGGCAATTGTCCTCAAAGGTGAATACACTTGCTGATCTCGAAAAGATACAAGATCGGATGGCTGTCACACTATGCGCTCTCGAGAAAATATTCCCACCAGCTTTCTTTAATGTTATGGAGCACTTGCCGATGCATTTAGCCGAGGAGGCCTTGCTAGCAGGCCCAATACAATTTCGATGGCGGTCACACAAATGCATCATTGACGCCGTTTATGGGATTGACCCAATTGACCTCCGCTCAAAAGAAAAAATGACAGAATTTGGAGGGTAGTAAATTTCAAGTCACCACTTTCCTTCATTTGCCGGTGTTGAGGGATTTGGGTTTAGAGACGTTAGTAACAGAATTGATGACGCAAGCCAGGTTAGGTAATTTCCTGGGGAAGACTCCATCTACGTATTTGAGATATTCACTTGAGTTCCTTTCAACTTTGGAGGTACCCAAGGGGTCACAAGAAAATTCTATTCGGTTTCATCTGGATGATGAAGCCTATCGAGTGACTTATGATGAGTTGAGGGGAATCTTTGGGGTTGATCAGCCGAGAGGAAACTGGGTGTAGGCTGATGGGGGGACTTGTTTTTTCTTTTCGGAGCTCACAGGATTGCCCTGCAAAAAGAAATACCTTAGGGCTTCCTCTCTTTCTCACCCGGCTTGGAAATTATGTTACAGAGGTCTATCTATGTCTTGGTTGGCAAACGGAGAGCCCGCTCAATTGAATGTGGCTATAGTAAACCTTTTACGAACAGGGTTGAGGAGTTTTTAGGTGATTCCTGATTGGGTTGATATTTTTGTTCGGAGATGTGAGGCATTTGCCCTTACCAAAAAGGGAAACATATCAATAGGGGGGATGATCACATTGATTGCTCAAGCTTGTGTGGGTGAACCAAAACCCGAGGCGATGAGATTGATGGGGGCACGAGTTTTTATTCTGGAGACTAGCTAGTGCAGTATGACAAGTTTGTGAGGGACCGGAGGGCGACAGACAATAGGTCTTTATTGTTTGAATATGGTACTCCCAGGTGGAAGGTCCGTTGCAGGGTAGGGGCCACGTTTCCGAGTGGTGAACAGGCCAGGCATTGGCGTATGCCCGGTGTTAATGATCAAATGGAACCCGTTGATGAGGAGGATGATGAGAAGCAGGAAGAGGAGGATCAGGAGAGACAGGGTGGTCAGGGAGGAGAGCAGAACCAAGCCAGCAGGGTTCTTTTGATCAATGGGATACCATTAGGGCATTTCTGGAGGAGCAGGAGCGATCAAGGATCGCTCGGGAGCAGAGCCGACATGCTTTGGAGGATGCTAGATGGGGGGAGGTTATCGCTCGGGAACAGAGTCGACAGGCTTTAGAGGATGCTAGATGGGGGGAGGTGCAGGATCGTTTTGAGGGGTTGGAAGATGAAACTGCCATTTTGGGAGCCCGGTATACGCAGCTGGAGGCTTGGGCGATGCAGACAGAGCCCCGGAGTTACGAGCCAGTTTCAGAGGATTATTTGACTATGATGCATTCGAGAGCCACTGCTCGTGCACAGAGGCGTTCTTCCCGTCAGACCTACTATCGTGACAAACCTCCGCCTCTCATCAGTGATGTTATTATTTATGTTTCATGTTTCAATCAAACTTGTTATTTTATATGGTTGAATATTAATATTGTTAATTGTAATATGTATTTGTTTAGATCTTATTTGCTTACTATTACTAAGACAATGTTATTACTTATGGTTCATATTTCAATCAAACTTGTTATTTTCTATGGTTGAATTGAATATTAATATTGTTAATTGTAATATGTATTTGTTTTACTTCTTTTGATCAAATTCTTATTTCCTACAGGATCTTATTGCAGCAGCTCTCTCAAGTTACTTTCCACCTCTGTCATCTGCTTCTCTAGGTACTCCTTTGATGCCTGTAGAAATTTGAATATATTAAATGAATATCCAATTTTTACTTTGGGATGTCCCCGCCCCGCTTCCCCACCGATTTGGTACCCGTGGGGGCCCCCCCCCCCCCCCCGTACTATTTTATACTTTTTCTGTATCAAGCAAGGCTTGCCCTATAGTGTTGTTGTTGTTGTAGTTGTTGTTGTTGTTGTTCCCCCTGCCCCGCTTCCCCACCGATTTGGTACCCACGAAGCATGTTCCTTCTTGTTGTTGTTGTATTTGTGATTTTCCATAGTTTATGGTATTTTTATTTTTTTTTCAATTTTTTGTTGATTCGTTGGAAATGTTATTGTATTTGATTGAGCTTAAGTTCATTATGTTTGCAATTGATTAGAAAAGTATGGTAAATTTGTATTTTCCATATGTGAGAGCATGATGTTGAGATGAAATTGGGTGTTGAATGTTATTATTGAGTCATTGATCTTATTATTTTAAGCGCATTATGTTTTGCCTGATAATTTCCCCATTCATGGTTTCTCTCTTTACGCGATCGAGATAAAAGAGAGCCTGTGGTTTGGTTTCAGCCAGGCAATCAACTTGACTAACTTGACATGCTCTTCCCCTCATGCTAGTCCTTCTCTTCTTCTTAAAGCCCAGTCAAAGATTCTCAAATCTACCTCCGTCCCAAAATGAAAGATCAAAAAACTTTCAAATTCTGTGTTTATTGGTTTCTGTATAGGCAAATTCTTGAACTACTCGTCGAAAACATAAAATGCATTGTAGATGTTAGACCTTTCTAGGCTACTTCCACTATGCTCATCCTCTCGTTTTACAACTTAGTACTGAATACTTACCATTACTGAGCAATGCTTATTCTAATTCTCGTAGTTTTTGTTTGTATACTAAATACCCTAATGCTCGTAGTTCCAAGTATCTTCGACTGATCATTCATATCCCCTGCAAAGAACGCGTAAAGAGTGGTTTCTTCCGTTTAACCCAACTACATGTAGGATTCTCATTCAAGAGGGAACTCACAGAGTTCAAAGGTGGAACTGTTGGTAGTGTTGGTTGTTGTGAAATTGGTGCTCTCCGTTTGCAATCAAGACAAAGAAATTAACACACCCACACGTACAAGAAAGAAACAATCACACACAAGAACACAAGAGTTGTTTACCCGGTTCATTCACCAACTCGTGAACTACGTCCGGGGGCAATTGCCAAGCCAATATGTTATTAGTCTCTCTAATATGTTGCTACAATGTGTTCTAGGCCGAAATTATGCTTATATAGTTACAAGGAAACCCTAAATCTATTTTAAGAAGAATTCTAATCAACAAAGGAAACAAATCAAACCCAAAATCTCGGCCATGCTTGAGGCGCCCGCCTCAAGCCTTCCATGCGCCCGCCTCGCGAAGGAAAGACCTCGGCCACAGCCTCGGCCCTTGAGGCGCCCGCCTCGGCCAGATGAGGCGCCCGCCTGGCGCTGCTCCAGGCCCTTCTCCGTTTTTGAATCCTTCTTGACCTCAACAAACCCCTCCGACTTAGTCCCCTTTTTTCCTTGTAGGTTTAGGATCCAAATCCCAACAATCTCCCACCGGAGACTAAACTAACAAACATAAAAAAAACACCCATCAACTCCCACCACGGAGTAAAGACCTTCGAACACATTTCCCCCTCATCCATATTGGCTTGACACTACCACACCTCTCCTCAAGTACTAAGGCGAGTTGAAACCGAGCGACGTTTCAACCTCTCCGTGTTAGATCGTTCTTGCCTCCCCAAATCAGCTTCTACCTTGATTTCTCCCCGCAAGTCTAACTTCGCCTTCTCCCTCCAGACCCATCTTTCTCGCAATGCCTCCCCGTGAAACTTGGACACACCTTGTTTCTTGCATCGACTGTTTTTGGTCTGAAACCGCTCTCTGTTAGGGCCCTTGGACATCCACACCGCGTTGATCAACTTTGTGTCCTCCCCAACATACCGTTTCTTGATGTCTCCCCTTTTTACACCAACAGGCCGGTTCTTAAGCCTCTTGCTCCCACCGGAACGAAAAGCGACATTGTAGGTAGAGTACAACGTCTTCCCCTTAACCCCATGAGCCAACACCTTAGCCCCTTTTGTGACTTCCCAAGACCCACCAATGAAGGAAACACCATACCCTTCACTGTCAAGTTGTCCCACAGAAATCACCCTTCTCCTCAAATCCGGAACATGCATCACGTCGTGTTGTTGTAAAACAGCCCCATTAGGTGTCTTCATCATTACATCCCCCTTACCTTTGATCTTCAATGGTTGACCATCACCAAGATAGAGAACCCCAAAATCTCCAGTTTTGTAACGCCTCATTGATTCTGCATCCCCACTAGCATGACAAGAAGCTCCAGAATCCAACACCCAATCTTCACCCGACTGCTCCTCCCCTAGGATTAATACATCACCACCATCATCCACCACGTGCGCACCACCACTTTTTCCCGGACAATCATAACTGATGTGCCCCAATTCACCACAATTGTAGCACTTGACCTTTTTCCCCTTAGGTCCACCCCTTTTTCTCTCCACCCTAAGTGCAGCCCCATCTACGGACGATTCTCCCCTTTTCTCCTTCCTTCGCAACTCCTCTTGCAGGATGAGATCTCTAACCTCCGTATACACCAATGCCGTTTCGACGTACTAATCGTTGTGACAAGTAACCTCCCAACTATCGTGCAATGATTTTAGAAGAAAACAAGCTAGCACTTCATCGGAGAAAGTAATATCAACACTTTTCAATTGGTCCACCATACCTTTGAAATTGCCGATATGACTTGCCATGTCGCCCCTACGACATCTTCGCATTCGCAAACCTCTTTATCAAATGCACCTTATTGATATTCGACGGCTTCTCATACATGTCCGACGGCGTTTGTAGCGACTCCACCGTTGTCTTGGCCTCCATAGCGTTCCGTGCAACGTCGTCGGTTAGGGCACTCCTTACCGCTCCTAACGCCTTCCGATCCAACACCTCCCAATCCCCTTGTGACATGTCTTCGGGCTTCTCCTTCAAGGGCTTATGAAGATCCTTACAATAAAGGTAGTCTTCAATCCTTGTCTTCCAAAACGTGAAATTCACACCGCTGAATTTCTCGATATGGTTCTTCATCTTGACTGCTTCACCAAAATCCCCAAGAACGCGATTCAAAATTAATCAACTAATGAAAAGATTTTGAATCCTCCGAACCAAAGCTCTGATACCAGTTGTTGTGAAATTGGTGCTCTCCGTTTGCAATCAAGACAAAGAAATTAACACACCCACACGTACAAGAAAGAAACAATCACACACAAGAACACAAGAGTTGTTTACCCGGTTCATTCACCAACTCGTGAACTACGTCCGGGGGCAATTGCCAAGCCAATATGTTATTAGTCTCTCTAATATGTTGCTACAATGTGTTCTAGGCCGAAATTATGCTTATATAGTTACAAGGAAACCCTAAATCTATTTTAAGAAGAATTCTAATCAACAAAGGAAACAAATCTAACCCAAAATCTCGGCCATGCTTGAGGCGCCCGCCTCAAGCCTTCCATGCGCCCGCCTCGCGAAGGAAAGACCTCGGCCACAGCCTCGGCCCTTGAGGCGCCCGCCTCGGCCAGATGAGGCGCCCGCCTGGCGCTGCTCCAGGCCCTTCTCCGTTTTTGAATCCTTCTTGACCTCAACAAACCCCTCCGACTTAGTCCCCTTTTTTCCTTGTAGGTTTAGGATCCAAATCCCAACATTGGTCACGGGTTGGTCAAAGTTTAGCAACAGCTGCTGCTTCAAATGTTAGAATTGACTGTACCTTTTTGAATCCCCATACTTTTGTTATCCCCAGCTTGTACAGAGACCTTATGGGGAAAACAACACCTAGGTCCATTACTTATTTTGCTCAGCAAACAGTTGTTGCAAAATAACCTTATGTGTACTCCCTTTTTATGTTAATGCATTTCGTATTTGGCTAAAAAAATATTTGAATTTAGAATAAATAGCATGATATTTATCTCATTGAGGGTACTTACATTAACAACCTCCAACAAAAAGTGCATAATAGTCAGGATCCTTGGTTCTTTTTGAAAACTGAAAAATGGGCACTCACTTTAGGACAGAGCCCTAGCGCAGCTATTTTGCTCCCATATCTCCAAAAACTGAACTTTCAAGAATATTTCCATCTTGTTTTTTTCTTTTTGAATAGGACCAATGAATGTTCTCCCATATTATACTCAATCTGATTTATATTCCTCCCCTTAATTACATCACTAACTTACGTGTCCCCATCATCTGAGTCCTCTTTATAGTACTACTAAATCTAATGAAACCCATATCATTCGAAGTTTTCAACTTACTGCTAAGAGGGAAAACCTTCATTAAATATTTGGTTGACAATGTACTTTACAATGGTCATGTTGATAATTTTGAGTGAAAGTAATGCTCTGTTTATGAAAAGTTGCAACTCTTAATGTGATGTATGCTTAAGTGATGAATTTTGAATACCTAAAACAGTTAATGCAGTATTTGGCTAATATAAATTATGTCAAGTTAGTTTGTCCAATGGCAAATACTCTACAGATTTTCATTTGGAGCTGGAATTGGGTCATTGTTTCTGTTGCTGTTGTTGTTTGCTGTTGCTGTTATTGTTTTCATTTTGAGTGTTGTTGTTGCTGTTTATAGGTCTTATATAATATACATAAGACCTTGTAGCGTTGTGAGAAAGAAATTCTTATTCCTTTTATTTTTTATGAGTCGCCACCTATATTATTTGATTGGAAACATAGAAAAACCATTTGAAAGAGATTTGAGTTCGGGGCTTAGGTTATGAAATGGGTAGGTTTAGAAGGCATCCATTTCACCCAATCCGGAGATCGGTCTTGCTAAAGAAAAGAGAGGTTTTTAAAAGAAGAAGTAAAAAACGAATCTAAATACTACAAATAAAGGTCCATTTGACGAGGTCAAACGGAATGTAGAATCGATTGCTTCGAGACCGTCTCCATGATTTGGAGAGGCTCTAGGCCGATCCTAGATTCTATGGACTTATACCACTCTAACAATCAATTAGAAGGAAGTTTAGGAATTACCTTGCGTGAGGTGATTTTGGCAGAGTTTCGACTCAAGTTTAGAGTCGACCCTTCACACGGACAGAGCTTCGCCTCGGTCCTTGGTTTGGAGATTGTTGCTTGTTTATCAACAAGGTTGACAAACAAACTATGAGGTGAGTTTTTTAGGGTGATTTTGTAGGATTCTTTCAAGGAGAGAAACCAACAAAATGTGTGTGTTGTGAAAATTCTTCGACCTCTTGAACCTTGGAAGTCACCAAGTATTTATAGAGTTTGGATATGAAGAAGTGGAGAGTTAAAACCCTATCAGATGGTTCTAGACCTCTTCTCCCATTGGTTGGCCGGAGAGATAAAGTTTTATCTCGAAAAGAGGTTGAAATCGACGAGGGAACTGTCGTCTGCAATCTGCAGAGGGGGGATATCTCGCGCGAGACACGCCATCTCGCGGCGAGATATTGCTCCTGTGGACAGTTTTGTCCTTTCCTCGTTATCTCGTATGCAGTTTAGTCCCAAACTAACGGTAGTTAGTCAAAACTTAACGAAACATGACGAAATGGTGGATTTCTACTTCTTGACTCAAAGCGAGACTTAGAGTGGTATAAGTATGTTCCGATGTGTTCAGAATGGGGTGTCTACAGAGCCCCTCGGCGATGTGTCTTATGAAAGAAGAAGTGTCGTCGATAGAAAAGACATCATTCTGAACATCGGGATGGTCGTGCCGCACGGCTGCCTACGTATCTCTATCGGAGAATCAGACCAAAACGTAGTTCGACTCCAAAACACGAAAAGGCTGCTTTAGGTATTTTGAAAATCATTTGAAAATCGCGGAGATTTTATTTTTGAAAAGGTAAATTCATACTGAGGAATCAAATCAAGACCCAATTCAGAATATACCTGCCTGTCTCAAGATTCACCTGTCTGGGCTCCGAACCTGCGGGAATTATGTTAGAACACAAAGGCTTACCTGTCCGGCCCTCTAAGTCCTGTCGGTTTTGTGACGATTCGCCTTTCTGGGCTCCGAATCGGGCTTTTTGTTGTTGGGGATGACGATTCACCTGTTTGGGCGTTGAATCGGGCTTTTGGTTCGACGATCCACCTGTCTAGGCGTTGGACCGGGCTTTTTTCTGATGACGATCCACCTGTTTGGGCGTTGGACCGGGCTTTTGGTTTGACGATCCACCTGTCTGGGCGTTGGACCGGGCTTTTCCTGATGACGATCCACCTGTTTGGGCGTTGGACCGAGCTTTTTGATGACGATCCACCTGTCTGGGCTCTGAATCATGTGGATTGAGTTGATCTGTGGACCACTCGGATCTCGGGCGGCGGTAAAATCCGTGCGGGCGATTGTGCGGGCGTCACGTTTGGCTCGTTCCGTGACTTGCGGTGTCGGTTTTTCCACGTTTCCTGCTAGTTTATCATTTCCAAGGGTAAATGTGTCAAAATTTTGAACTTTGACGTTGCGTAGACGCTTATTGTCGAGGACAATTTTGTCCTTTTCCAGAAGGTTTATCTCGCCGCGAGATATGATATACCGCGCGAGATATCTACTGTCGGGGCATATAAACAAAGAACTCTTGTTTATTTTGAAAACATCTTTTCCAAAATTCCCTCCCTAGCTCAAGCCAAGGTCGCTTTCTTTGCAATTTTCTCGTGGATTTGATTGGTGATTCTCCCCTAATCCATTCTCAATCCCTCCTCCTTCCATAATCGATGGCTCAAGAACAAAGAAATCCTATCTTGGGGAGTTATTTACTAGGGAAGGATTATCCCCGCGATGATCTCACATTCGATAGGCACGCCCACATCTCTACCGCCGTCCGGGAGGGCTTGGTAAGAACTCTATCTTCACCTCTTGTTTCTTGTATTGCATTGAGTTTGAATCCCTTTCCCTTGAATTCAAAAATCTCTCAATGGCCTTTTGTTCATGTTTGTGCTTAGAGCTAGGTTCCCTTGCATGCTTTAATTTTGTGCATTCCTTCGGATGCTTGTTGTTGCATTGTGTGCGTATGAGCCTCCTACACATCATGGATTGTAGGAGAGGTTGATTCGGATTATGATTGACATCCTCGGGCAAGCTTTTCTTGTACGCACGCCAAGTGTTCGATGAAATGCCCCAATGAAAAATTTCTTCTATTTCATTGATTTCTTGATTTGGAATGATTTCTAATGTTGCCCTCTCGTTTTTCCTCTCGTTTTGCGATCGTACAAGCCAATTAAGAACTGTCGGGAGTCCGAAAATGGCTAAGGCGGTGTGGGACAAGATCAAGGATCTTGACGGCGTCCGAGCTAGGGTGGCCCAAACGGGTTTGTTGACTTTCATTGACAATCTCCAGTAATAAGGCGGACTCCCAAGTTCTCCAGGCTATTCGGGAGAGGTGGTGGGACACTACCCACACCGTTCACTTGCGCTTCGGGAAGCCGACTATGACTCCGACCGATTTTCTTGCTATCACGGGGTTAGAGTTCATTGGCGATCCCCGCCGAAGTTTCGAATTATAAGCCCGCGAGTCCGGCGGCGTGGAGGCGCTTGATTGGTTTCCCCTAACGGGGTTAAGGGGTATCTTCTTTGAGTTGACACCCCTCCGCGTCGAGATTGAGGACTACTCGGAGAAGCCGAATGTGAGTATTGATCGGTTGGTGAGGGGTGCCCTCGGTATATCCTTTACGAGACTATTTTTGTGAACCATTCTTCTACGGCCCGTCTTTCTTTGTTACGCTTGTTGGTTGATCTGGATGAAGTGAGCGGCTATGATTGGGGCTCAGCGGGGCTAGCCTACTGCTACCATGCCATGGATGAGGCATGTAGGAATACCAAGGACTCTCTGTCGGGGTATTCTTATGCCTGGGAGGTATGCTCTTTGATTACATTTTCGTTTTCTCGTCCGTATGCTCGTCTGTGTTTCATACCGAATTTGATACATTTTCTTTGTGCATATGGGGCTATACTGTTCTTGGGCTGTACAAGTTTGAGTTGGAGAGCCGGGCCCCTTTGTTTCCGGATATCAGGAGGTGGAGCCACCCGAACCGGACCGTTGATGAGGAGGAGGACCAGGATTGGACCTTGACGGTGGCGGAGGCGCGGGCCATGCTGGACACCTTTGAGTACGAGAGGCTGGGCCTATATCCTTGGACCCTGTTGGAGCTGGAGGTGCATCGCGCTTGGGATGCTACCGGGATGCAGAGGATGCTGGCGTCTTTGGAGGGAGATACCATGTACCTTGGTGAGCGGGTCTTCCCACAGCATGGCCGGGGTAGACTATCATACAGGGTGCCGGCGGATCCGCCGAGGTCGATGTATCCCACCCACTCTATTCCAGAGGATGATTATGCAGGTCTTTTGGTGGGTGATGCGGCGACGGCTTGCGTGATTCCCGGGGCTTCTTATGCGGAGTTCTTGCCTCGGTTGATGGGTCCCCTCCTGGTGGGGGATAGGCGATCACATGCTCGTGGCTCCGCCTCTGCTTCTGCTTCAGGTTCTTCAGCCCCTAGCACTTCCTCTCAGGCTACCGGTTCTCTGCCTTTTGCCCCAGACTACGGCCCTTTGAGCTACACGTATATGATGGGGAGCATGCCAATGATGGGGCACATCCCGTCTCCTGATCAGATTCCCGAGGGTTACCGCCTCCCGGCTGATGTCTCTTCGGTATGTTTCTGTTTGTACTGTTCGTGCATATAAGTGTATATGTCCGACTCCATCTGAGCATCTTCTTTTCCTTGATTTTCAGGTCACCATATCCGCGGCCGATTACAACCGTGGAGCGACCAAGATGGCTGGGTTGATGGCTTTGGTGTCGGACCTGTCCGAGAGGCTGTTCCAGAAAGCTTCTTCGGCGGCCTCAACAGTGGCCTCGGCGATGACCCCTACTTGCGGAGCCAAGAGGTCGAGGAGGGATGGTAGCCCCCCTGGTGGTGATGGCGGAGGTGTTGGCGGCTCGAGCGACTTGATGGCGTGATCCCCTCCCCTTTCTCTCTTTATCTGATGATTTGATGATCTGTACATATCGGCCGTGTGGGCCCAGACAAAATTTTTTTTTTTTTCTGGTACCTGTTGGGAACAAGTAGGTAGCACAAAACAATGGTTTTTTTTTTCTTAGCACCTAATCCTAGGTCTAATTAGTTTAATTAACTTTCTCGACTTTCCATGTTTTTTTCGGAAATGGGAATGGCCGATAGGCCGCAATTTTGAGCCTGAATATGGTGTTTTATTGCATGTGATGAATTGTACACGCAGGTTTTTCGAGACTTGCTTCGCCAAGTCGGGGCTAGATTGCTGTTTGAGTAGAACTGTTGTTGCTTTGCCGTAGGGATATCTCGCGCGAGATAAGGTGTCTCGCACGAGACACGCTACCCAGGCAGAAATCTCTTCCTTTTTCGAACAGGATTTTGACAGTTTTTCCCTATAAAATCACCCTGTAGTCCGGCCAGATAACTCATTCTAGCTTTTCAAACTCTAGAGATATCCTGTTAGGGTGAAACTCTTGTCTTCTTTTTCAACCCTGTGATCCATGGCTTCCAAGGAGATTGCCCCAACGTCCATGATTGTCGATGATTTTTCTTTGTCCTCTGAAGTGATTGTCTCTTTCAAGCAAGCATCAAGGGATTTTGTAAGGTCGTTTCGCAACCGGTCTCGCAATAAGTTTATCGCAGAATTCGGATTTAGAATTCTTTTCACTTTGAAGAACCTCCATCCGGATTGGAAGTTATTGCGGTGTCTTGCTCGATTTTGGGATCCCTCTATTCATCTTTTCAATTTTTCTTTGAATGAGATGGTGCCTACCGTGGAGGAATTCGCCATTATCTTGGATATGCCTTTGACTGGCGAGATTGCTGTTCCTAAGTATCATAGGAATCATTCGGAGGCTTTGAACGAATTGTTAGGGATCCCCCTTGATACTTGTTATGAGTTGGTTCACCGCAAGTGGGTTGATTGCTCTTCTTTTAGGGACGCTTCAGCGGTGATTCTGATGATGATGCTTTTCATGTCCATAAGCGGAACTTTCTGGCTCTTTCTCTTTTCGGAGATGTTTTGTTTACGTGCAGGGACGGCTTGGTCGATTCCCAACTGGTGGAAGTTGTTCTGCAGGCTAGGAAACGTTCTAGGAACATTATTCCGCTAATCTTGGGTGAGACCCTTCATGGTCTTGATGAGCTGCATAGGACTGGCGTCATGACTCAAGGGAGTCCCCTCCTGTTGACTATTTGGCTTAGGGAGCATCTCAAGTTGATAGGTCCCCCGTTGGAATATTCTCCTTTTACATATCATACACGAAAGTTGTTAATCAAAGATCTTTCAGCGGATGAATGGGCGAGCGATTGCGAAGACCGAAGCTGCCGATATTCTCTGGTGTCCACCTTATTGGAGGTTGAACAAGTATGTTGCCAATACCAAGGGTTTTGACGGGGTTGTTCTTCCGGGTTTGCGAGATTCCTCCTTTTACTTTTCTAAGCGGGTGCTCCGTCAGTTTGGTCGACGGCGGGACACTTATCTTTTCGAAGGAGCTTCTCGTGTAGTGTCTTATATTGGTGTAGAGTTTACGCAGGTGCTAGCTCAAGCATGGGGTGTAGGAACTAATCGGGACCGTTGGTCGAACCTTCGGACTTTCAATGCAAGCATCTTCCTTTCTGACAAATATTTGGATTGGTTCCTCCATACCGGTCATCCTAGTGCAGAGAAGATTGATGACTTGCGGCTTTCACTGCTGTGAGATTCTTTTGTAGCCAGCAGTATCTTGCGAAGGAGCGAGGCTCGGTGATCCTGCTAATGTGCGAACCGATCCTACTCGGGATTTTCTTGATGGGGATTGGTACGAGAGGCGAGGCAAGGGAATGCCCGGAAAGACGCAAGCTTTGGACGGGCCTCATGTCTTCAAGAGACTGGCGGAATCTGTCTTTGATCGTCTCGAGGGATGTTCTGCTTTGAGAGGCTCAAAGCGCAAGGAGGATCACGACGACGGTGGAGACCATGTCCGCCGGCCAACCAAGTTAATGAAAGGCTAGACCTTTAGGAGTACCAAGAGATTGCTTTGATAGATCAATTGTTTACCTTTATTAGTATTATTTTTTTCAAGTTTGTTAGCTTAGCAAATTAGTCGTTGTGGTTAGGATTTCCCTATTATCATTATTGAAATGCATTGATTAATAAAAGGGACAACTTTGATTTACTTATTTGATTAGACCGAACCCGAAGGCTGCCTACGTTCCTCTTTTACGGCAATTAAACAAGAGGCTCGGAGTCCAACGTAGTTCATTTTTGAGAAAAGGACAAAATATGGCTCCAGCCGTAGAGTAATCTCGCGCGAGATAAGCCCCCTTTCTCTTTTTTTTTTTTTTTTTTTTTTTTTTTTTTTTTTTTTTTTTTATGCACACCCTTTCTTTTGCCTAGACCGCCCCTTCGGGTTTTCAATCTAGCGGGCTTCTTTTCTTGTGCTAGCTCTAATTTTTGCCTAGGTCGTCCTTTCGGGATTTTCAACCTAGCGAGCGATTTGTTTTTAAGGAGGCCAAGTCACGCGAAGTACTTCTTGAGCTTGTCCATGTTGGCCAAGCCGGTAGTTGATCTCCGTCTAAGTCTACCCGGTGAAGGGCTCCCCCAGAGAATATCTTCTTCACAATGTAGGGTCCTATCCACCTTGGTCCCCACTTGCCTAATGGGTTGAAAGGTCCGGACGATGCTCACGGAGCACCAGTCGCCTACTCGATGTTCCTTGTCTTGACCTTTTTGTTGAAAGCTCTTGCCATTCTTCTTTGGTAAGCTTGAGTGTGTTCGCTGCTTTCAACCTTCTTTCATCCAACAGGGCTAGCTCTTCGTATACGCTTTCTAGCCGATCGACTTCATTCACTTGGTTTTCTAGGAGAACCCTTAGTGATGGTATTTCCAATTCTATCGGTAAGACGGCCTCCATCCCGAATGTGAGGCGTAGGGAGTTTCCCCTGTAGCTACCATTCGGACTGAAGTGCGGTACCCCCATAGTGCGAATGGTAGCTTGTCGGGCCGGTCTTTTCCGGTGGCTTGTCATTTTCGATGATAGTCTCGATTGTTTTGTTCGCGGCTTCAAGCTGCTCCGTTTGTTTGAGGCCTATAAGGAGATGACTTGTGTCTCGTGATTTTGTACTCGGTCGATGGCGATTGGTTTCCTTCTCGAAGTGTGACCCATTATCGGATATCATCTCTTGTGGAACCCCGTATCGGCGGATGATGTTGTGCTTGATGAATTACGCAACCTTTCGGCATTCGAACTTTGTAGGAGGCGGCCTCGACCCATTTAGTGAAATAGTCGATGGCTACTAGGGACGAACACTTGTGTCGTTGGCTCTGCAGTGTGATCTTTCCAATCACGTCTATCCCCATGTAGAGAACGGCCAAGGTGAAGTCATTGGGTACGACAAGAAAGGCGGTGCATGCTGAAGATTGGCGTGTATCGACACTTGTGGCACTTTTTGACCATTTTGGTACGGTCGGCTTCCATGGTCGGCCAAAAGTACCCTTGTCGATGATCTTTTTGGCGAGCATGTTTCCGCTCATGTGGGTTCCACATATGCCTTGATGAACATGGTCCATTATTTCTGGGCCTCTTCCTCGGTGGCGCAAAGGAGGTTTCCTTGGGGATGTTTCTTGAATAAACGGCCGGCGTGATGACGTAATTGGCGGCCCAACCTCTTAAGGGCGATCTCGAGTCTTCGAGGTCTGTCTCGGGTGGGATGGTTCCATCTAGGATGAAATGCCAAATGTCGTGGTACCATGGTTTCCCTTCGGAGTTTTCAACGGCGGCACCTTTGGATAACCATTTGTCTTTGCAATCGTGAAGATCTATAACGGCGCGGTATGCGGGAGTTGCACGCCGTGTTATCTTGAAGGGTTTAAGCTTGCTTTTCCTTTAGGGATTTCGACCAAAGAAGCAAGTGTGGCTAGTGCGTCCGCAAACCGATTTTTGTCTCTGGGAGATAGTGGAATGAAACATCTTGAAATTGATGCGCCAATTCTTGGAGGTGGGCCTTGTATCTTTGAAGGTTGGATCTTGGACCCTCCACTTCTTTAATGTCTGATTGATGATCAATTGGGAATCCCCGAATACCTCGAGTTCGATCACGTTGCGTTCTAGGGCTGCCTCAAGCCCCGCTATGCAAGCCTCGTGATTCTGCGGTATTGTTGGTGGCGTCAAAGTCAAGACGTCTTGCTAGTGGAGTGTAGATGTCGTTAGGGTCTACCAATAACATTCCGATGCCAAACCCTCTCTTGTTGGCTGCGCCATCGAAAAATAATTGCCACTTATTTTCTTCTATGCTTAGGATGTCCTCATCAGGGAATCGCGGGTCTTCCCCCTTCACTTCGTCGCAAGGAAATTCGGCTAAGCGATCTGCGAATACACTCCCTCGACGGATTTCTGAGTGACGTAAGTGATATCATACCCCGCGAGCATGAAGTACCATTTGGCTAGTCTCGAAGACAAATTTGATTTGTCTAGGATATATTTCGGTGGATCCATCTTTGCGATGAGACGGACTGGAAAGGCTTCCATATAGTGCTTTAACCTTTGTGATACCCGGACGAGAGCGGCGCATGACTTGTCGAGTGGAGAGTAGTTGATTTCACTGCCTTGGAATCTGCGGGTGACAAAGTAGATGGCATTTTACGTGTGCGAGGTGTTTGTTCTTGAGCAAGCATAGCCCCTAATGCGTTGTACGTGATTGTGAGGTACAACTTCAAGGGCTTCTCCTTGTGTGGTGGAACCGGGATAGGTGGGGAAGTCAAGTAGTGCTTAACTTCCTCGAATGCTTCTTGACATTCTTCGGTCCATTCTTGAGGTGCGTTTTTCTTAAGCGGCTTAAAGATGGGGTCGCACATTGTAGTCGGTTGATTAATGAATCGGCGATATATTGGAGTCTGCCCATGAATCCCTTTACTTCTTTACGTGTCGGGGGTGGAGGCATGTCTCGTGATGGCCTTTATCTTGGCGGGATACGCTTCTATGCCGCGTTACGTGACCATGTATCCCAAGACTTTCCCTTTGACTACTCCGAATGAGCATTTGGCGGGGTTGAGTCTCATTTTGTCTTTGTCTCGGTCGATTGAAGAATTTTACGAGATCTACGAAGTGTTGGCCATCTGTCCCTTTCGAGTGGATAATCATGTCGTCCACATACACCTCTATTTCTTTATGGATCATGTCGTGGAATAGTGTCGTGGCTTGCTCTACGATAGGTAGCCCCGGCGTTCTTGAGACCAAACGGCATGACCGTGTAGCGAACGTCCCCCAAGGTGTGGTGAATCTTTGTCTTGTCTTTGGTCCTCTTCTGCCATGAGGATTTGGTTATACCTGCGAACCCGTCGACGAATGAGCGGACCTCGTATCTTTCTTGTGGCATCGACCAACATGTCTATGTTTGGTAGCGGGAAGTCATCTTTAGGGGATGCCTTGTTCAAGTCTACGAAATCAACACGAGACTCGTATTTTCCCGTTCGACTTGGCTACTTGCCTTGTGTTTGCTAACCATTAGGATATTCAATCACTTTGATGAACCCTACATTCAAGAGTTTCATGATTTCTTCTTTCACTTGCATTGACCATTCGGCTTGATTACGCGTAGCTTCGCTTGGCTGGCTTGGCGTTGGGTAGCGGTGGTATCTTGTGTTCTACAAGCGGCGGATTCAACCCGGGCATATCTTTGTAGGACCAAGCGAATACGTCGACATATTCTCGAGGAGGCTGGGTCAAGGTTTCTCTGTCTTCCCCCTTGAAGAAGGCTGCCGATCTTTGTTTCTCTGGGGTCTTCGTTGTCCCAAGATTAGCTGTTTGCATTTCTTCGTCGTCAACGGGGCCATTCTTTCCACAACGACCTACTTGCTTAGCTAATTCTTTTAAGATTTGTTCGTTATCTTGATCTATCTCATCGTATGATTCATTATTAACGTGTTCGTTATATTGATTATTATTAGTTAATTCATCATTTACGATGTTAGCAATCTCGGGGTACTCGGAAAGATCAAAGTTTTCATTAAGGAAGTAAGGGAATACATGTTCGGCCACCGCCTCGATTTCCTCTTGAGTGAGTTCATCGGAGGTGGAGCACCTTCTAATGTAAAAGTTGTAGGGCCTATCTTCCTGTGAGGGTGGGGAGTGCAACCAAGCTCTTTGATCATGAAGTCTTCATCAACAAGCTGGTCCTCCGGTGACGTGCCGGTTTAGAATTGGCTTATCACATTTACGTATTAGTCTCGTGTAGTCGGTAGTTGGAGCGTCCCCTTGGATATTGCATGAATCGTTTGTCTTCTAACAAGCACGGAGTCTTGGAAGCTGTCGTAGCATGTCTTCTCCCAACACAAAGTCCCATTCGCTTGTCATTTACGCCTTCGTGCCCCACAAATCATTAGGGATCGGTGGGACGGATTACATTTCATACGGAGAAGCATCGCGATCCTGAAGATTTCAAAGCCCGGTTGGCGCTTTCCTTTATCATCAATCCATGGTTCTGAAAAGATAAAGTAGGGAATATTTTCCCCTTCTCGAACAAAGTAGCCATTGAGTGTCCTCCGATATGGTTTGAGGTTGCAATCCTTGAACTTTGGGTCGTTGCAGTCTTTGTACGAGGTTCCTTCCCACTTGATTGGAGTGAAGCCCCACTCTTCTATGTCATCTTCATCGTGGATGGAGATGTCGTATCCTAGTCCATGCTTTGTGTGAGGCAGGGGGACCGGTGGTGGTTCCGTTATTCCTTGTAAGTGCTTTCCAAGCCCCAATCCAGGGAAGTACCCTTTTGCTAGCATCATTCTCCAGACAGGAAGGCTTCCGGAAAACCTAAGTGCCTTTGAGTAGTCGTTTTCGTTGCAAGTGTCTATGACGTTCACAGTGCTTACTTAAAGAATTAATCAGAATTGAAAAGGGAAATATTGACTAACTATTAATGAAAAGCGAACTTGATACTCTTGCCCACAAATGAGAGTTTTAGGCAAGTAGTATCTGACTAAACTAGACTAGACTAATACTTGTTTCTCTTGCAACTAAAAGTAAATAACTGAAAAGAAAAGAGACTCCTCATTTGTTTGAATTCATCCAAACTATTCCACCACTTGGACAAACTCTGATGGCGTCGTTGTCAATCAAGTCTTGGACTGCATTCTTCAAGTTGAAACAATTATTGGTGTGATGACCATGGCATTGGTGATAGTAGCAGTAGAGGTGTGGGGATCGTCCTTCCCTCTTAGGTTGGTAACCTTCCATTGGGCTTAGCTTTCCTTCCTTGTGAAGACTTCTGAAGAGATGATCGAGAGTGATGTTTCCAATGTCGGAGAAGACTCTACCCTTCCTTCGCTTAGCCATTTGATTGTGGAGGTCTCGAATGTGGTTCTCATAGTGTTGCACGAAGACGTTGTGGCGAGCCTGATATTCTTCCTTCATTTGTTCTTTGAGGTCACGGTAGAGGGTATTGAGGAAAAACTTGACCCTTTCATCAATG
Organism: Adenophora triphylla var. japonica; assembly: GCA_022495995.1. NCBI lineage: Eukaryota > Viridiplantae > Streptophyta > Magnoliopsida > Asterales > Campanulaceae > Adenophora > Adenophora triphylla. Next base: position 190,510 of record JAFEMH010002673.1, read on the forward strand.
TCATCTTCAACGTGGGCTTCAAGGTTGATGCACTTTTGGGTCATATCTTCGAGTTCGCTTTTGACCTCTTCAAGTTCTTCAATCAGCATCTTTGTCTTGTCGGCTTGGATGGATTCTTCCAAGTTGTGCCATACATCGTTGTCCTCAATTTGTTGTAGGGCTTTGGCGAGTTGAGTTTTGATGTCACTTAGCTCCTCTTGCATGGATGACCGTCCACTGTCGGAATCACTTTCCATCTTCCGAAAATACCTAGCAATGCGAGTGGCAGGCAAATCAAAAGCTTCTCTCCAACCTTCCACGTGTTCCATTTCAGCGACAAGAGACTTGGTCAAATCTTGGAGAGTGGGCTGTTCACTGCTTTCCTTGGTTATGACGTACTTTCCGGTAGACATTGTGTTGGGAGTCTTGGAGTTGAGTAGCTTCGGAAGCGACGAAGATATGCGAGATATCGGGATCTAGCCCCAACGAGTCGGAAGCGAGGCTTAAATGGCTCGAGCTCAAATTCAGCAGACGAAGCATTATCTCGTGCGAGATTAGTAATCCCGCGCGAGATAATCACACGGAAAGTCGATTTTTATTTAGCCCTAATTTTTGGTCGGAACGGAAAGTCCGTTTTGAGGGGTTTCTAAGGCCTTTATCAGAACCTAACGACTAAGCAATCAATCCGATTTTTGTAAAGCAAAGCCATGTAAGATTGTTTTTTTTTTTTGAAGGATTATATGCACATTTTTTTTTTCGAAGGGACATCCGAAAGGGTCATTCCGAAGGGACTTTTTTCGAAGGGACTTTTCCGAATCCTTCTTTATTGTCAATTTTGCATGGCTTTGTTTTGATCAAAAACAAGAAAAGATCACCGAGTCAAAACCGACCGGTCACGGAGTGATCCTAAAAAGTCAATCTACATGAGAATGTGGCGATGCGGGGGCTGGAAGGCTAGGCTCCCGCGATATGACAATCTAAGTGGATTGAATACGCGGAGTGCGATTGTCCAACTTCGGAGAGACCGGCGACTAGGTGGTTACCGTCATCCGTCCTTAGTGTGGGTCCCGGGTTTATAGAGGGTATGTAGTGCAATGACAGGTTATAGTATGAGTGCGCGTGTGTGATAGTCAATCTATGTGATAGAGTAAAATAGGAAGTTTTTTTTTTTTTTTTTTTTTTGAAAGTCAAAAGAGAAAACGAGATAGTGGCCGCACCAAGTGGTTGCCTACGTTTCTCCCAATTTAGGAAGACTCGAGGCCGTCGTAGTTCCACATAAAGAGAGATAAAGAGAGATAAATAATTTAATTTACAACTCTCGAATCCCCACCGGACCGGACTTTAATTAAATAAAACCCAATCACACGCAGTTCATAAATAATAATCAATTATTTAAGGAAAATAAAGGTCCGAGTTCTACATCTTAAGGGAGGCCTTAAGATGCGAGAACTCTGCGAGATAATGAATCCCAGGATCCCCCTTGCGTGTTCGACCCTCGTCTTGGACCACGGGATGAACAGGAGAAACCGAGAAAATAACCCAGTTGCCGAATCCATATCTCGCGCGAGATATGATATCTCGCCGCGAGATAAGCTTCATCGAGAGCAAAAAATTCGAATTTTACTAATTTTTTGAAAACCTCTCTTTTAATTTTGACGCAAGTTTAAGCCTCTTAATTTTCAGTCCCCAGCAGAGTCGCCAACTGTAGCGTTGTGAGAAAGAAATTCTTATTCCTTTTATTTTTTATGAGTCGCCACCTATATTATTTGATTGGAAACATAGAAAAACCATTTGAAAGAGATTTGAGTTCGGGGCTTAGGTTATGAAATGGGTAGGTTTAGAAGGCATCCATTTCACCCAATCCGGAGATCGGTCTTGCTAAAGAAAAGAGAGGTTTTTAAAAGAAGAAGTAAAAAACGAATCTAAATACTACAAATAAAGGTCCATTTGACGAGGTCAAACGGAATGTAGAATCGATTGCTTCGAGACCGTCTCCATGATTTGGAGAGGCTCTAGGCCGATCCTAGATTCTATGGACTTATACCACTCTAACAATCAATTAGAAGGAAGTTTAGGAATTACCTTGCGTGAGGTGATTTTGGCAGAGTTTCGACTCAAGTTTAGAGTCGACCCTTCACACGGACAGAGCTTCGCCTCGGTCCTTGGTTTGGAGATTGTTGCTTGTTTATCAACAAGGTTGACAAACAAACTATGAGGTGAGTTTTTAGGGTGATTTTGTAGGATTCTTTCAAGGAGAGAAACCAACAAAATGTGTGTGTTGTGAAAATTCTTCGACCTCTTGAACCTTGGAAGTCACCAAGTATTTATAGAGTTTGGATATGAAGAAGTGGAGAGTTAAAACCCTATCAGATGGTTCTAGACCTCTTCTCCCATTGGTTGGCCGGAGAGATAAAGTTTTATCTCGAAAAGAGGTTGAAATCGACGAGGGAACTGTCGTCTGCAATCTGCAGAGGGGGGATATCTCGCGCGAGACACGCCATCTCGCGGCGAGATATTGCTCCTGTGGACAGTTTTGTCCTTTCCTCGTTATCTCGTATGCAGTTTAGTCCCAAACTAACGGTAGTTAGTCAAAACTTAACGAAACATGACGAAATGGTGGATTTCTACTTCTTGACTCAAAGCGAGACTTAGAGTGGTATAAGTATGTTCCGATGTGTTCAGAATGGGGTGTCTACAGACCTATAATAAATTTATAGGTCTTATACATATATTATAAGACTGTTTTTTTGGGTCCTTTACTTGGTTTATCCAATTTTTGTGCTAGAATTGAATTGTCATATGACAGATATGCCGCCAAGGAAAAATTTAATAACAGGTCAGGGCTCGAACCATAAAGGAAGAGGGCTGGCAAAACCAACCAGTAAATGGGGTAAAGAGAGATTGAATATAATATGAAATCAATATGGTCAACTAGTTGGTGGGGAAATGGCAAAACTAGCTACTCAGCTAGGACATTTTGCTAGAAATGGGGAACATTTCCCATTAACTAAAGAGTGGCCTCAGATGGACCATGAGTGCATAGATGCCGTATGGAATGACGTTCTGGTAAGTTGTAATCCATATTTCTTACATAAATCTCTGGTACGTAGTCAAAAGTCTTATGATTCTCTAACAATTGTTTTTTTTCTTTGTTGAATTGTGTATATAGGATAATACAAATGCGCCTCCGGAGTGTTACCCAGTTATGAATATTTCTCTCAATAAAGCGTGGCGTGACTGAAAATACCAGGTGAGACAAGCATATAATAAGTATTACTCAGTTATGAATATTACTCAGTTATGACTTTGTTATGAATATTACTCAGTTATGACTTTGTAATATGGAAATGTCAGTTGAAACAGTTTTATAAGATGTATGAATCCGATCGGGATGCATTGGCTCACCCACCCCATGGGTGGGTTGCGGATCAATGGGCTGAACTTGTTGCGATGTGGGGTACGGACAAGGCTCGGGTATATTTCAAATTAATCTCAATCTATTATCGTGAATGTCTTATATAAGTAGTCAAATTAATACTAATATTATCTTTTTTTTCCCAGAAAATATCAGAAACAAATAAAGCGAATCGAGAAAAGCAAGCGTGCCTGAACCGGACCGGAAAAAAGTCCCATCCCAAAGTCATAAAAGAGGTTTGTCATCGTTCAATTTAGTTCTCAGTTGTCAATTAATGTTTCTTTTTGTATCGTATATAAATATAATTTTTTTGGTCAAATGATTCTATTATAAATTGTAGAGAGACGACGAGGGTTTACCAACTGATCGCGTAAGCTTGTTCATAGCTACGCGCACGGGCAAAACACCTGCAGATCAAGAAACCTCTCAAATGATTGTAAGTTAAAGTTTCAACCTTTTCTGTTTCAGTTTTGTTATTTTATAGAATACTTTTTTCATTTCTAACTTCATTTTCATAATATTAATTAAAGTTAAAACATTTATATTGAACATGTTATTTTTGTTACAGCAAACGCTTAATGATGCAATTGATGAGCTGCCAGAGGAGCAACAAAACTCTCCCAGGGCGCGCAAAAAGATTTTTACAGGTATGATGGCACTACAAGAAAATGAGGATTTAGCTACAAATTTTTTAGCTACAAAAATATTTTTGTAGTTAAAAGATTTACATTAGCGATGAATTATTTATTCGTAGACAATTCTCTTTGTTTTTGCGACAATATTAGTTTTGTAGCCAAAAGATAGACTAAGAAAACAAAATAAAAAAATTTGTCGTTGAATGAATTGCTAAAATTTTGATTCCAGGCAAAAATTTTGGCGCACTAAATTTCCCTCCAGAGTCAAAATGTAAATAAGATTTGGCTACAAAAATATAAACCATTTGCTATGAAATTATTGCATAGCTAAAATTACCTTTAAAATCACCCATAGCATTATGTTAAAATCACCCCTAAAATTTAAGTACATTCTATAATGCATATATTACAATTTATTTAATAAATATGTGGAATTAACTTATCAAATTTAAAAGGTGCCATTAGCCTTTCTCAATATAAAATCCTTTTCCTTCCCTAATTCTATTATACCTCAACACTTTTTATTTTATAAACCGCAGCAACAGAGAACAACGGCAACGGCGAATTGAGAATGCGGCGATTGAGAGACGATTGAGAGACGGCTTGAGAGACGGATGCTCTCAACCGGCGATAGAGAAAGCGGCGATTGAGAGACGATTGAGAGACGGCTTGAGAGAAGATTGAGAGACGGACGCTCTCAACCGGCGGCAACCCACATCAGCAAGTTTTTGCAACCTAATTCCCAGCTCACAATCAATTAAAGGGGTATGATAAATCTCAATTCTTTACTTGTACTCCCTCTCTCCCACCTCAAATTCCAAGATTGTCTTTTGCCTGAACCAAGTTTATGAATACAACCTTTTGCCTGAACCAAGTTTATGCAGACAAGGTGTTTGTGTTTTTGCCTGAACCAAGTTTATACATAAAATTGTTTCTCTTAACTGCCCAGTTAAGCCCAAGAGAGTTTTAATGTTTATTATAAGAAATTATGTAAAAAGAAAATAGTGATTTACAACTATACATGGGATTAAAATTTATCAATTAATCCTTGTAAGCATTTTGAGAAGCACATAAATTTGTTGATATCCAATGCTATTTGTACCAAAACACCATTGTTGAATAAAACTGCTTCTTTTATATGAAGGAATTTATTTATTACAAGATTGAGATTTTCTGCTGTCGGATATTAGGAAGAAGAATCATTGTTCGTTAATATAATGCTCATTTTCTTAGTTGACTAGGATACAGTTACGACAAATTTCTCATTAGTTACCAGTTCTAACTCTGACACGTCCAAACTTTATCATGGCTGCTGCAAATACATGTTCAAATGCTGTTTTATTTGTTGCAAAGAGATCTTCATACCTTTTGGACCTTTTATATGTGTACAGAATTTGATCAGAAGTGAGTCTCTTCCCTTGTTGAAGGTTCTTGAAGTAGACAATATCAAACCGTCCGGACGTGGTGGAGTCCAACTGAACTGCCACTGTGTGGTCTGGTTTTACCAGGCACCCTTAAGTTGGCTCACGTAATCTGGATTTAAGTGTAGGATCAATTTGTGAGTCGCGTCCAAACTTTATCATGGCTTGATGATAACACAGTTAATATTATAACTAAAATTTGAGTTAGAGAATGGATAACAATGAGAAACTGGGTAAGAGCTAAATTTCAAGAAGCCCGTGTCTAAAACAGAAATATAAATTTTAATCAATGAGAAATGGAAGAGTTTCTTAAAGATCGAGGAATACAAACTCTCAATCTTCAAATTGGAATTGGACAGTCTAACTAAAGAATAAAGATAGAATCTTGACGAAACAGATCATTCAGCTAGCTGTGAAGTTGCAACCTGAGTTTTACTAAACTATCTTGACCTATAATGGGGTGCTGAATTCTACTGAGAGGCTTATATAAGTAGCATATTACCATTTAAAATGTGGATTATATTGTCTCATCTTTTCTCCTTCACTCTGAAATAACTAGCCTCGTCACGATAGGTGTCTTCCCAATTCACTTCATTTGACTTCAGTTTTAAAGTATGGTTTTATCTATTTTGTAGGAACTATGGATAAAAGTTGGATGTCTATTCGCAATAGATTTAGTAAAGAATATACAGCAGGTGTCAATATGTTTATGGGATTCGCATATGCTAATTTGGGTGAAAAACGTACCATGTTATGTCCTTGTGTTAGATGTATGAACGTCGATCGACATCCTCCCGATCTTGTAACAGATCACCTTTATGAGAATGGGATTAACTTGAACTATAAAGTTTGGGTACATCACGGGGAATCATATTCTTATAGTCAGCAGGTTCAGGAAAAGAATGATGAGAATAGAGATGAAATTGATGATGACGATGAAATTCAGGAAATGTTCGAGGACATACAAAGGGGTTCTTTAATGGAAGATGATAGTTTTGGACACGAGGACAGTTCAGGTACCGCTAATGTACGTGAAAAAGGGGTAAAAACATTAGAGAAACTATTAAAGGGTGTCGATGATGAATTGTTTCAGGGTTGTAAAGCCTACACAATGTTAACATTTATCATAAAGTTACTTCATGTGAAGGTGCTAAATAAATGGAGTAACAAGTCATTCACTATGTTACTGGAGATTTTGAAAGATGTCTTTTTCGATTGTTCCAAGTTTCCGAAGTCGCATTACGAAGCAAAGGGCATGTTGCGTGAACTGGGATTGGGTTATACTCAAATCCATGTTTGCAAGTATGAAGTAAGATTTTGAAAAATATTATTTTTTTTTATACATAATCAATTTTAAAAATTATATTTTCACACCTACCACATATTTTGTTATTTAGTGAACACAAGAGAGAGCTGGAAACTGTGAGTTCTTTGGATTTACAAAGAAGACATCGAGATGAGTTCCCTGGTTGGTTTAAAAGACGTGTAAGTTTAGAATTTTATATTCTCATTTATATAGTGTTTAAAATGGTAAAACATGTTCTAACTGTATATCAAATTGATCTCTTAGATGATGAATTCTTATACGAAGAAACTTGAAGAAGCTACAGAGGAGTTATACATTCTCGCATGTGGGCCTATTGAGCGTGGAAGTACTTACAAGTCTTGCATAGTCAATAGTGTACGGTTCCACATAAAGGAGCGTGATAATCGCCGTCTAAGTCAAAATAGTGGAGTAATGGTGCAAGGTGACCATGAGGGGAATTTAATTGACTTCTATGGTGTCTTGATTGATGTGATTGAATTAGTCTACATCAAAGGAAAGCGTCCTGTTTTTTTCAAGTGTGAATGGTTTAATACCAACTCTAAATCAGGAATACGGACCGATGCTTATTTCACGAGTGTTAATGTTAGTGGAAGGTGGTACAAGGATGACCCATACGTACTAGCTAGTCAAGTACAACAAGTTTTCTATCTCAATGACACAAAGTTGGGGAAAAATTGGCAAGTTGTACAAAAGTTTCAACATAGACACTTGTGGAATATTCTTGAAAATGAAGTTTTGAATATTGATCCATTACCATCCTCCATGGACGTTTATCAAGAAAATGACTCAAGGCAGATAAGAAGAATTGTTCAAGTTGGTGAAGATGTTGAGTCTACAAGATTGTGTAGGGCTGATATAGAACCATTGGTCGTCGATCGTGCAATAGTGCAAGATAAAGAGGGAGATGAAATAGGAGACGAAACAGGAGATGAAGAGGATGATACTCTTGCTAATTATCGTAGTGAAAATGAAAAAGAGGATCAACATACTTCTGATGATAGTGACATAGATTAATTTAGTTAATATTTGAGTTTTCTAATTTAAAGCTTTTATAATGTAAATCATTTTAAACATTCAAATTGCTTCATTTTTCTTTAATTTTATGGTTTAAATTTAAGGCTCAACGTATTTTTATGGATTGGTGACTTTTTGGTCAGCATTGTCTTTCTGTCCAAAGCTTGGTTTTAAAACACTTGGTGACTTTTTCTTGGCTACAACTTCTTTTGACATTTCTTGTGTTAATAGCTTCTTCATTGGTTTTCAGGATCAGTTCCTCCTTAATATGTTGCTTTTTTTAGTTATTGACTATACTATCTTGGAATTATTTCAGAATGGCTCCAGGAAAATTTGCTCAAGTACCAACCTCAATGGCAAAACTTCATGAGATAATTCAAAAAAAAATGTTGGTTCCCCTATATCAAGTGCAGATGGCAGCCCCAAGAAAAATGAGCCTCAAATTCATGGTAAGTACAAAATCCTTTGGTTTATATATTTTTTGAGTTCATCAACAACCTGTGTTACTACCATTACTTTGGTTATTTCCTTCTTTGTTGTATAGGGCCTACTTTTTTTGCCAGGGGAGTGGTTGAACCAAAAATCAGCAGTATTTAAAGGCTGATCACATTTTAATACTACTAGTAATGATTGTGCATTGATAAAGAAGAAAAATTCTCTTCCAAAGTCCATTTGTGCAAATACTAGCTAGAGACTGCTGGTTAGAGGGTCTGTGATTGCTCAGGACAATCCATGTGATCATTTTTATGTTCCTCCTCCGCCTCCTGGTTATAGAACACGACCTGGACCTCGCTGTAAGTGCATTTGTGCAAGAGCTTGTGCTTGAGTGTTTGTTTTGTTGTTAAGATTTTTATGTTGACGTTTACTGTAGAATGTATGACCTAACACAATACATATATTGATTGGTTTCTATTTGTAGATGTAATGGTATACTATAATTATTTCTCTGGGTCTGCATTTGATAACTAAAATATATCTAAAGTCCATTATAGTTATCATCAATATGGATAATATAAGATTTTGCAACTTTACAATTTTGTTGATTTATATGTGCTCATTTTCTTCAGCTTGTCCCGTATGTTATCGTACCGTGGAGCAGTCTCTAGCTAGTATTTGGAAGAAAAATTCTCTTTAGCGCTTGTAGTCATCTATCTTATATCTATCTAGCAATTCTATAACGGAGGGCCATCCCTGTGAATTACTTTATATATTTATAGCAGTTTTAGCACCAGTTCCATCAACCAGCTCAATGAGTGCTGGTTCAGCAATATGGCTAGTTTCTTCAGACCCATTTTCAAGTGCCGCGCTCCCATCAGCCTCTACATTCTCTTCCAAATACCCAACAACAGCTACTCCTGGCACCGGTGTTTCAACTTTTATGTCCTTCACAACAGAATCACCTTCTGTAGTCAGCTTCACACCATTGGCTTCAACCACACTAGCATCAACTTCGTAAGCCACATCAAAGTTCACTCCATCACTACCCTCTGTAGTCTCTGATAGAGTAACCTGACTTTTATCAGCCTCCTTTAACTTAACATCCTCCGCCTCTTTCTCCTCTGGGATTGAGCTAGCTTCTATAGTCGAAGTTTCAGTGGCCTTAACTCCATCTTCTTCCTTCTCCGGTTCAGGCTTTTCATCAAACACCTCATCTCCAATCTCCTTCGGCTTCACAACATCAAAAACAACTTCCGAACCTGTTTAGATGCTCTCCCAAGTAGCTTGAGCTGCTTTTCTTGTTAGTGCACAACTATTATAAGTGCCCGACATACCTATAATGCTTCCAGTGTTTGTTATGCTTCGTGGAATTCCTCTGAAACTGATTTACAGGGAATTCAGTGTTTGTATATTCGCTTGATTTATGGTAAATGATATAAAGTATACTTGCATTGCCATGAGTCGGTATGAAACTCATATTATGGTTTTGGTTTGATTCTGATCCTTTCCGTTAAGACTTACCTGTGAATATTTGGTGGATTCCACTTTGGATGTTATTCTTTTGCTGACCTTCCATTGGTTTATTTCAAGGAAAAGGATTAGAGAGGTATATATAATTTCAAAGTTGCTTTAAATTTATTGAGTCCTAACTTTATTTTATTTTCTTTGTTAGCAACACGAGGAAAAACAAAAGGAAAAGGATTAGACAGGTATATGAAAGCTTATGGAAAGATTCATGTGCACATCCCTGAATCAAAGGGAAGACCTATTAACAGGATAACTTCTGCTAAGTTTTCGAGTGAGCTGGGTATAATTGCACGTAATAACATTCCGGTTGGAACAACATCCTACAAGAAACTTGGTAACGACGAGAAGGCTCTTCTTTATGAGCGCATCAAGGTATAAAATCTGATTATCAAGTAGTTTTTTAGATCTTTTGTTTGATATACATATATTTTTATTTATGAAGAGCTTGATGCCATCTTGTACATTGCAGGATAAGTTTAATTTGCTCGATGATGGACCACACGTGAAGAGGTGCATCAATACTATTCTTGGTAGTCGTTTCAGGGACCACATTTGTAAGCTACACAAAAAATGGGAAAAATGATTAAAGATGGAAAATCCTATGCCGAAGCCCGCCAAAATCCTCCTGAAGGGGTAGCAGAAGATGATTGGATGATTAGTTGTGGTAGGTGGGAGAACGAAGAGTATCAGGTATATCTTTTTTGCAACTTTCTCTTTTATTTATTTTATTTATAAGGGAGATGACCGGATGTTCCTTGCTTATAATTCTACATGCAGATTAAATGTGCCAAAAATAAAGAAAATCGAGCCAAGAATGAATTGAACCATGTGATGGGTTCTATGTCTTATGTGGTTGCCCGTAATGAAATGGTATCATTTTCTCTTATTTTGCAATCATGTCTTCATTCTTTGTATGAAACACTACTTTAATTGGAATTGGAATTGGAATTGGAATTACAGGATAATCCTAATCGCGTGGAATTTTATGGAAAATGTTATGGCGGCCCTGAAATGAAGGATTTTAAGACAAAACTAGCTGAGCAGAATTATGTACGGTCAACATATGTTTATAATTTATTTTGTTCTTCACTATTTTAACTTTTTTATTAAGTTAATACTTAGTATTTAAAGATATTTATATTTGCAGAAAGATATGGAAAATGTCAAGGAAACGTATCCTGAAATGCCACCGGATGAAGTTGCTGATGTTGTCCTTGGAAAGAGGTCTGGACGTATACCTGGGCTTGGCTTTGGTCCTAGACCAGAGAAGTCCAGCTCAGTTCGTGATGCCTCATTGGAGTCTCTTGTGATGTCACAACAAGAGGAGTTAAAATCTCAACAAGAGCGGTTAAAATCTCAAGATGACAAGATTAAACAATTAGAAGAGATGGTAGTTAAATTGGTGAATGATTCTTCAACTAACGGTCAGTATGTTCACCTCTTTATTTATGAGTCCTCTTTGGTTGTTTCATATGCTTTAGTTTAATTAGAGATCATTTTGAAGTTCACTGTATATATTTTATTATTTAGAGTTTATTGTTTGGATTTGTGGAAAAACATATGAAGAACTATATACTCAATTTTTTCTCTTTTTGTGTATCATATAGGTGCAGGTAAATCTTAGTGTGGCTACGTTGAACGAAGTCTACGCAACAAAATATTGTAAGTTTTATATGTTATAAAGCGTGAATGTTATTGCTCATTGTGATCACCTCCATGGAATTTTAATAACTTATTATCTATTTTTTAATATTGCAGCTTATCATTATTATTCTGTACAGTCATTTGGCTAGAGCTACTACATAATTACTTATGGAAAGAAAATTTATATAGTTGGACATTGAAATAGTGAAGATTTGAGATATTGAAGATATGTTTTTGTCGCTTCAACTAGTGAAGATTTGAGATAGTGAAGAGTTTTTCTTGCTTCAAATGAGATATTAGAGACATGTATTTTTTTGCCTTCGTTATTTGGGGATGTACTGACAATTTTAATGGTAATTAATTATATTTTGATAACGTGTAGTATTTTGATTTTATATAATATTTTCACATATATATTGTTTTTTCTTGGAGCAGCAATTAGGTTAAAATCACATTTTGCAACACAATATTCCGTAGTAAAAAAGATGGCTACACTATGAAAATGTTTCGTAGTAAGACAATAACATTCGGCGACGAAAATGTTTTGTAGTAGAAGAATGTATTTATAGCTATGAAAATGTTTCGTAGCATGACAGTAACATTCGGCGACAAAAATATTTTGTAATAGAAAAATGTATTTATAGCTATGAAAATGTTTCATAGCAAGACAGTGACATTCGGCGACGAAAATATTTTGTAGTAGAAGAATGTATTTATAGCTATGAAAATGTTTCATAGCAAGATAGTAACATTCGGCGACGAAAATATTTTGTAGTACAAGACCGGATAATTTTGGACGAATTAATTCGTCGCTAAAAGAATTCATTTGGCTACGAAAAATACCCTTTAGCGACGATTTTATATTTTGTCGCAGAAACTATTTGGCGACGAATTTTATTTTTTGTAGCTAAAAAATATACCTACGGCTACGAATATTATTTCGTCGCCAATACCCTTTAGCTACGTTGCATAGGCGATTTAAATTGCGACTTAAAACAAAGTTCGTCACCAATACTCTTTAGCTACGAAATCTTAACATTTTGCTACAAATTTTTTCGTAGCAAAATCTCAATTTTTTTGTAGTGTGGGCACTGATGACCACGGGAGAGTGCGATGTATAGGAGGCGGCGTTAACAAAACTAAGGTGTTTGGTAAATCCCCAACTTCTCAGACAGCTGTATTGGAGGCGGTGGCATCCGTCAGAGAAGATTTTGAAAGGCAACTTCAGGAGGAACGCCAACAAAATGAGGAGCAACGCCAACAGTTACAACAACAAATTGATGATTTGAAACGTTGTTTTATGGAACAACGTGAAAAAGACGATAGTGAATAGATGGTGATATGTTTCTCAAAGTTGTGGATTTTAGACATTGATTGAATTTTGGATACATTCAACAACTAACTTTTTTGTATAATGGTAATTATGTTTGGATACATTCAACATTAATTTTGTGTTAATGGTTATTATGTAGATTGTAAACATTGATTGCATTTGTGTATTTTTTGTTATATACAGGTTGCATTTGTGTGTGTACAGGTTGAATTTGGTTTTTGCAAATGTATTTTTGGGGAAAGTGAATTATACAGGACTGGAGGAAAAAAAATAGACTTATTTACGGCAGAACCCTTCATCCGCCGTAAATAAAGGCCTAGAGACTCGTGCCCAAAGGGGGGACGAGGGAACCTGGAGGGGGGTGCAAATGGGACAACTCGTGCCCTGGTGGACGACTCGTCTCTAACAATTCATTTACGGCGGTGACCACATCCGCCGTATAAAATGGGCATGGACGACTCGTCCCCAAAGGGGGGACGAGGGAACCTGGTGGGGGTACAATTGGGACGACTCGTGACACAGCGGACGACTCGTCTCTTATTTATGGCGGTTACTGACCGCCGTATAATGATTACTCAAATACGCCATCAATATACGTATGTATTTCATTTATATACGGCGGTGGTAAATCCGCTGTATATAGTATTTACGGCGGATATCCCGCCGTATATAGTATTTACGGCGATGTTTTATATGGTTGACTATTTACGGCGGCTAGTCCGTCGTAAATAGTATATACGGCGAGGCGCGTTTTATATACGGCGAATTTTAACCGCCGTTTATAAGCCTCTTTCTTGTATTGTATGAATCGTTTCCTACGTCATCAATAAATATTATCCCTTTCATCCAAAATACATACTTTAGAGCTTTTCACAAGTATAAACAGTAAGAAAGACGATGATTACTATGGCTTTATGAATAAAGTACTACTAATTTTCATTGATTGTATTTCTCTATTATATTATACTCCCTCCGTCTCATCAAAATTGAGATCAAATTTATGGGCACGCGAATTAAGAAAAAGTAAAAAAGAGAAAAAGTGAAAGAAAATGTTGTGAGTATGAAAAATTAAATAGGAGAGAGAATGAGTGGAATGAATAGTTAGGAGAGAGAATGTTGTGAGTGTAAAAGTGAAATAGGAGAGAGAATGAGTGGGGTAAATAGTGAAGATTCCTTTGCCATTTTGAACAGTATCAGTTTTGGTGGGACGGACCAAAAAGAAAATAAGTATCAGTTTTAATGGGACGGAGGAAGTATTATATTAAGTCTAGTCAAAAAGTATATTTAATGATATGAAACAAATTTCAGTGTATGTTGAATTCCTATATATTCCACATCAACTTGGAGAATAAAATTGATCAAATATATAGATTGGCTAAACCTCACCCTTTAACAAGTCCTTTTAAGGGGATGAGGACTCAATTCTAATATGGTATCAGAGCTGGCCCAAGTTGATGTTGGGCTTAAGTTAACCCGTGTTGGATGCCCGTGTTGGGTTTGAAGTCCACGTGTAGTGCCAAGTTATCGGCCTACACGTGAGGGGGCGTGCTGAAGTCCTATATATTTCACATCAACTTGGAGAATAAAATTGATCAAATATATAGATTGGCTAAACCTCACCCTTTAACAAGGCCTTTTAAGGGGATGAAGACTCAATTCTAATAGTGTACTTGAGTTTTTATCAAGAAATGAATATATTTTAGACGAAACTTTTAATTTTAAAACGATACGTATTTTGGATTGAAAGAAAGAAGAAAGAAGGAGATAAATATCAAATCCAAACTCTAATAATTAAAACTATATATTCACCATTTTCAAACAAATAGATACATCGATATCACCATCGGAGGATAAATATTACTACAATATCGCCGCCGTGAACCTCGTGATTATCATTCATTGATACTGTCCCATGACAAAAACCTTAATCGATGAACACCATTTGAAAGAACACCATCATCAACCATGTTCTTATCTTACTCTATTTTCCCTTCTACTTAACGTAATAGTGGACCCCATCACCCTTACATACTTGTACAATTACCCTTTTTCCCTTGAGGCTTTGACCAATTAGTTCCTCACCCAAATAAAAACTACCTTTAAGGACTAACATTATCAAAACATCCAAAAAGTCCCTCAATTTTTTCTAGACCAAATTGCCCCTCAAACCCCTCTCTCTCTCTCACGCACGGACGGATCGTTCCTTTCTCTCTCTCTCTCTCTCTTCTTTTCTTGTTTTTTTTTACGTTTCTTCTTATTTTTTTTCTCTTTTCCTTTTTTTTTTGACTTTACTTTTCTCTCTCTCTTTCTTCCTTTTTTTTTTCCTCTTAAATTTTTAAAATGCAATATCTCAAAATCTAAAAGTCGAAAAAATAATTTGAAACCACTGTTTTAATCACATCGCCAAGACGAATCAAACAAGTTTACTCATCATATATTTCAAAATTTATAAATAAAATAATTATTTTTCACTTGTAAAAATCTGAAAAAATCATTTATGATCATTTGTTTACACATGAGTATAACTGTACAATGATTTTCACATTTATAAAATAAGAAGTCTATTTCACAGTTTTGATGAAAATAACTGTATAAATAAATGTGAAATTGACCTCAACAATCATAATTGAGAAATTGACCTCACAGTTGTGCACAAACAATCATCAACAACTGATAAATAATGGGTAAACCACAGATACTAAGTAGCAAAATAACTGTGAAATTGACCTCACAGTTCTCAATTTATAAAGGTCAAAAATCAAACCATTTCACATTCATAAATAATCGTGAAACCGACCTCACGCTTTAGTAGCAAAATAACCGTGAAATGGAATTCACAGCTATGCATAATAACCGTGAAAATCATTACACAATTATTTACATCAAACCCAACAACCGTGAAACTTGTTCTACAGCTTGTCCTAAAGGAATGACACAAAAATAACACTCATAACTATAACTCGAGAAATTGACCTCACAAGCTTGTGCACAAACATAATTTTCACTTGAAATGTGCAAATCATTACACAAGCTTATGCACAATAACCGTGAAAATCATTACACGCTTATTTACATCAAACCTAACAACCGTGAAATAGACCTCACCTGTTGTCGTACAAACAATCATAATAACCGTGAAATAGACCTCACTATCGCGCACAAAAATCATAATAACCGTGAAATAGACCTCACCGTTATGCACAATAACCGAGAAAGTGACCTCAACAATCATAACCGAGAAATTGACCTCACAGTTGTGCAAAAACAATCATCAACAACTGATAAATAACGGGTAAACCATTTCACATTCATAAATAACTGTGAAACTGACCTCACAGTTTTAAAAGTGTGAAAAATATTTCACAGTTATTCACATCTCAATCAACATCTGTGAAATAGACCTCACTGTTGTGCACAAACAATCATAATAACTGAGAAATTGACCTCACAGTTGTGCACAAACAATCAACAACTGATAAATAATGGATAATTTTGCCCACACAGATTGGGATGAAAATTGGCCTAGGAAATGAGATCCTAACATTACTCGGATGTAAGCAGAAAAAAGCAAAAGAGTGACTGAGGGGTGATGGATGGAGCGTAGCAAGAACCATTTTGCATTGAAGTAGTTCATAGCATAGTGTTGCACAAGCTGCAAGAGACCAAACTAGCCGCTAAATACAAATTCATCTCAAGTAGTCAGACATAGGATGAAAAAAGCACAAATACCATGATATTGAAACTAAACTTTATTAGATAAATTACATATATAAAAACTCTCCAAACCACCAAGGACGATTTATTACCTCAAAGAATGAGATCCCTGTTGGACAACCTGAATCCGGACAATGTGTGCAGCCAGAAAAAAGCAAGTGAAGCAAAAGCAAATGCAAATATCAAAAGAATATAAATAACACAAACAGTTAAGCATCCCACAATACAAGCAAGTAGACAATGAAATTTATTCAGTAAAACAAAACAATTGACCACAACCTTTGCTGTAAATTAAAAATTATGGCTGTCTATAAATTAAGAATTATGGTTGTCTGCTACTCTTCTCTTTTACTAATATCTTGCTGTTATTCTTGCTAGATCCCCATCACCCTACTTTAACACTTCAAGATAAATACAGTTTGTTGATTTGATAATAATACAACTCACGAATGCATCATTTCAGTCAACACATGTAACAAACATCGGTCCCATTGAAACTAAACTTAAACTCAATGCAAGTAAACTTACTCTAGACTGATCCGAATCTAATGCGTAAAACTCGTCCTTAAGTTCACCATCTGAGTAATCGCAAAGATGCCACACACATGTTTAAGCTTGTGCTTCATCCTATCACCCATTCCTGATTGAGTCGACCAAGGCCCATTCCACTCAACCTCATTAGCCCAAGGATTTCGGATCCGAACAAGCATGCGTCATCTACTTCTCTTACCTAAAGGTAATTTAAAAAGGTAAAAATTATCAATTGACTAACAACTCATTCCTCCAGTGAATGATACTGGATCTCTCGTCTCAAATAAGCATACCCGCAATAACGAGTAAGCATGTCCTCAACAATCCCACCGGACGATACATGCATATCTCGATCATGATGGACTTCCAAAGACCCAAGAGGGAAGCCCTCTTGTTTGAAACGCAACAAACTCGAGACCAGCAGTCTTCCACTAGCAAGATCAATCTCGAGCCTGGGCACTTCTCATGGAAGGGAGAGAGTAAAAACAAGAATTCCATACATCAACACACTCACACGCAATTTTGGAACAGATTGAGGGATAAGAACTTAAGCGTCATCAATAAATTTTGCCGCGACCATTACACAGTGATTAGAAGCCTATGAACAATAAATTTTATCTCACTTGCAGATTCCAAATTATCACCAATTCACCAACAAAATAGAAAATCGAGCATTTCTATACTCCATCAACCAAACGAGAAATCAATTGAGGAAACAATCAATATATAGAATTTCCTACTCAAAAGCTCACCCGCGTTGAAATCGAGGGTGATTCGTCTATGAAACACTACCGGCAAGTTCACGGACATTTTTTACGGTGAAGAACGGTATTTGCTTGCCAATCAATTTCAGAAACCCTAAATTCTTCAACGGCGCAATTTTAATCGCACCTTGGAACTCGCCGGTGGAAGTCGTCGCCGTTGCGGATAGATTGCGGATAGAGAGAGGGATAGATTGCGGATAGAGAGAGAGAAACAGATTCCGGATAGAGAGAGAAACGAATTGCGAAGAGATGAGTGAGTTGGGCACTTTTGACAATTTAAATTATTATAAATAGGGTGAGGGACTCTACGGTAGTTTTAATTTTCACTCTTGGATCCCAAGATAAAATTTAAAATGTAATGTTTTTATTGATAAATTCCCCCATATTTGAAGGTCTTATTGGTAAAAATCCCTTTTCCCTTGCCTTACTAGTAAGTAACCTATAATTCAATCCATTTTTTTTTTTAACTCGGAGAGCAAGTAACTTCACAATAGACACATTTTATTTTAACGAAATAGAGCAAGTGCATGAAAATATCCATAGTAAGGATATGGGGCTAGTGAAGTTTAACTATACAACATTTCGAATTGGAGTACATCTCTTGTTTATTTATTTAATTGTGACGGTTCATATTTAGAGTATGTTTAAAGGGTATTTAAAAATTTTGAGTGGCTCGCAAATCTCGTCTTTGTTTATTAGTTCAAGTGCGATTTCACCTCTTGCTTCGGTCCAATTTATCAACTTATCGAATTGCACTACCTTAATTAATTAATCGGATAAATGGTACAAGATAGATAAAGTAAACATTGAGTTGAATGTGCATTGTTATTTTTAATAAAAATGAAAATGAAAATGAACATTCATTATTTAGTACTAGTACATATCATCGTCCTATAGGAATTTTATGATCAAATTGAATAATTTTTACAACTCCACTAAGTAGAGAAATACTACCCCTAGTAGCGACATTACATTACCCCTTACCCCCAGGGACAATTCCGTCAAGGTTTCAGTCAGCAACTTAACGACGCCGTCACGGCAACACTTCCTGACCCTTGACAGCCCAGAACATCAAGAATTCCCCAAGATCTTCTCCGGTCACTCCGATTAACCGCCATCATTTCATGAGCAGCAAACGACGTCGTTGAACCGGTCCGTCGCACCTGCCGGCTCTTAATGTTCCGTTGATCCATTTCCGGCGGTGGAAACTTAAAAGCACAAAACATAAGAACTAACCAACGTGGAGGCTTAGGTACCTTAAATTTCCCGGAATTCGTACGATGAATACTCTCCGATCGATTCGTTCCGTCGATGGTCAATCTCGTATTTCCGGTCAATTTATTGTCATCCAAAGAGCGACTAGTTCTCATAACGTGTGGCGCCGAGTTGCTAGTACTCTTTAACTCCGACATCGACTCCGACCGCCGTCGAATTTTACCTTGTTTGAGCGGCATTTGATGTTTTTCTTCATGAAAATTTTCTTTGAAGGGTACGAGCTTACCGCAAAAGATGATGTCCTCTGCGTGAGACATGAATTTCTCGGAATTCGCCAAGTCGGTGAAGAACTCGAAGAATTCCGAGGAGGGTTGTGAAGATGATCTCCGATGATTTTCTTGTAACTGTAACATGTTTTGTGGGGTTAACGGGAAATCTCGAAGAGAAAGTGTATCCTCGTCAGGTGGTGATTGGAAATTTATGAAAATGTCATCCATTTTTTATTTGTGTTTTGGAGGGGAAGGAAGAGGAGGAGAAGAAAGTGTGTGAAAAATAGCTTTTGGAATGAGAAAAAAAGGGGGATGTATTAAGAGGTTCTTATAAGAGAACAAATCTATGATCATATAGAAAAGAGTATCTTATTTTTGAATAATTCAAATGGGATGAAAATTGTGAATGTGACATCTTTGTAAATTTGTAATGCTAACTATATTATAATTTTGAAACTAAATTATTAATGCAATAACAACACACAACCCCCCCCCCCCTTTCAATTACGAAACTGTTATATACCATCAAGCGCATGATAAAAAGTTATGACAATGTTAATGGTCAATCCATATTTTTAATAGTTGTATTTTGATTAAGCTTTATTTTTAATTATTATTTTTTAATAGTTTTAACCGTTTTATCAAAAATATGTGCTCGGTTTTTCCTAATACCTAACTTCGACCAAAAATGTTAAAACAATAAATAAACACAGAAATCAACGGTGGTTAACGATATGCATATGTGGAGCCTTATGTGAATCTAATGTGGATCATACTCACTCCGTCCTCTCCAACTCCCTCTCCCCGTGAGTTCGTCGCAAGGTATAGTTAATCTTTGGATGTCAAAGTCGTAATCCTCTTTCACACGGACGGAAATATTTTAAAAGGTTGTGGAGAATGCATAAGGGACTGATGATCAGGTGGTTATCACTGTGTTATTTATAGTTTTTAATGTGGTTACTATGGAAAGAAGATGTAGAAGGGAGTCGATTTTTGTTGTAGTGTATTTGTCGGCAATAATAGGGAGATTTAGAGATGGATTGTGTAAGATCTTTGGTTTTGTGGAATGAGAAATGATGTTGGCCGGATACGGTGATTTGGGAAGTTGTCAAACAGAGATCATGGGTGTTGGCAAAGGAGGGGGAGGGGCGGTTGGAGTGAGTAAGATCCTCGTATTCTAAGTAGATCCACTTAATACTCCATGCAAGCATCCCGTTAAGTATCGTTAGTTTTGTTAAATTTTTTTAACATGTTTTGATGAAGTTAGGGTGTCTACACAAATTGAATGCGTATTTTAAGTATAGTGATTAAAACTGATAAAAACTAATGAGAGTGATCAAAAAGCAATCAGTTTAATCAAAGTATAGTGATTAAAAATGTGATTTACACAAAATTATTAAGAAAAATAGATACAATATTGAACATACCATAAGTATCTAGCTGGGCCAAGCGAGTAAAGCCCAATCCACAAGCAATTATTGCCGCCATATTCTCTATGGGCCAGGCCCAATCATTACATGGCTCAAGGCCCATCTCACGCATCAGTCGACTAAGTTCATTGTCCGACCTATTAGGTCCTGACCTAACTTAGTCCGAACTTATGACCCAGTCATATTTCGGGTATGATCCAACTCTACCCGACATTCAGGTCGACCCAAACACAAGTGTCGACCTCGACCTACTGAAGCAAGCGTCGATCTAACGGTTACAGGCGTACAAGCAATAACTCTTGCCATAACTGCTTCCCTACAAATCAGGGACCGTTCTAGGACACGTTCACATTACATGTAACTGTCCCTAGAATCTCGGAGCTCATGTAGCCATACCAAAAATAACCGCTCTCACCAACTATAAATACTTCATCACTACCACGGTTATAAGGTAACTGCTATTTTGTTATCAGAATTCTATTATTCAATACATTTTAGCTCTCCAATCATTAAATACTTACTCTCACGTCCGAGGGTCTAAGCCGGAGACACATCCGGCTAGTCGTGGGTTATGATTTCAGGTCAAGGAGCTAGGTGATCAGTCCTGCCACGTGGAGGAAGATTTATAAGCACATTTCCTGCGGCATCAGTTTGGTTCCATTGCCGGGAAACGAGTGCATAGCTTGACCTCGAAGAATTTCTTCAATCCACAATCATGGTAACCCCAGACGGGCATGTTACAGAGGCTTCTGACGAATTTAATGAAGTGAATGTCAACACCAACACCAATGCTACTACCAATGTGAATGCTGATTTGCCCCCTCCTCCTCCTCATCTTCGTCATCATGCTAGTGCAACGCGCTCTAACAGTGTAGCTGATGGCAGAGGATTCCCAGACGCAAGGAGAGAGAAGCGACCCATGGAGGGGCAGGGAATTCCACCTCCTCCCAAACGACTTACTGGACATATGAATGCTGGAAATAGGGCAGGTCCCTCATCCAACCCACTAAGCAGGAAAGAAAAGCTTATGGAACGAGCTCAGATATTGGCCGAGTTGTTAGCAATGGAGGAGGCTGAGCAGGCTGACTGAAGGTCGGAGAGGGTGGCTCTATCCCAAATTTCAAATAGGGAGCGTGTTAGGAGTACTAGACCGAACGAAACTGTGGGTCAGAATGTTGATCAAAGGATGGTGGTGCGGCCTCAATCGCCTATTCACGTTCCCAGTGACGACCTAAGGGCCAGTCTCACTAGGAACAGGGAGCAGGAGGCACAGTCGGACCTGAGGACGCAGCTAGAGGCAAATCGAAGTAGGCGTAGATCACCAGCCAGGACAGAGAGGTCTCAATCCCACAGGGGGAGGGATGGGCGCAGGTCGCCTGTAAGAGAGGGAAGGCGCAGGTCGCCACCCAGAGATGATAGGCGCAGGTCGCCACCTAGAAACGAAAGGCGCAGGTCGCCAACAAGAGATGAGGGGCGCAGGTCGCCAGTCAGGTCAGTAAGGTCACCTTCCCACAAGGATAGGAGAAGCAGGCAAGTAACTCCCCCCAGAAGTGAGGGTCAAAGGTCAAATGCTGTTCCCCCTGCTGGAGAAGACAGACCCGATGCTAGGGAGTGGCTGCTATGGAAAAGGAAGTTTGAACAATGGGAGGCTGAGAAGAAGAATGATACTGGAAAGGTCGAACAAATTGACTTTGCTCTTCGACCCTTATCCAAGGATTTGATTGATAGTCGACCTCCTCCTGGTTTCAGATTGCCCCTCCTGGAGAAGTACTCAGGGGCAACCAATGCAAAAAGCCACGTGGCTCACCTAGAGGCCACAATGTGCTTCGTCGCCAATGAGGACGACAATATGTGCAAAGCCCTCATAAGCACACTAACGGGGGCAGCCCTAACATGGTTCAATGGTTTGGCAGCTGGTAGCATCTCCTCCTGGATGAGTTTTAGGACAAAATTCCTAGATCGCTTCTCAACTGCTGGAGCTCGGAAGGTGACTGTCACTGATCTAAACAACTTGGTGCAAGGAAAAAATGAAAGCTCCATGAGCTACTACACTAAGTTTAAGGAAATGGTTGACAAGATTGAGGAGGACCTCACTGACAGGGAGGTGATCAATTGCTTCCGAAATGGCATTTCCTCGGCAGACATGGATTACGAGCTGACGGTTCGTACAGTCACTACTCGACAGGAGTTGTTCAAGAAGGTTTATAATGTGGCACTAGCCGAGGAGAGGAAGGAAAAGAAGAATGGGAAAGACCCCATGGTCGAGGTCGCTGATGATAAGAAGGACTCAACCAAAAATGGGGGAAACAACAAGAATGGTAAGAATAGGACCAGGGCGACAGAGAAAGTGCCCGAAGTTTTCACTCCCCTGACGGTGAGTCGAACAGAAATAATGAATGCGGTCGAGTTGGCCCCACCCGCCCCAATGAACCCAGGCAACAAGTTTAGAAGGGACTATAGCAAATACTGTGATTACCATAAAGATACGGGTCATCTCACAGAAGATTGCTTAGGTCCTAAGCGTATCATACAGAGAATGGTCGACCAGGGAAGGCTCGACGCTTATGTTAAAAGGCCTCAAGCTGGTGGAGGCGAGCAACCTGCAGGTGGACATCAGGGACCAAGGCAACCCAGATTGAACTTGGGGGTCATCACAGAGCAAGCCAAAGAACACGCCCATCAAACATAAAATCTTTCAACTCAACAAAGCCCCACATGTGCCTCCAAGAAGAGATGTCGAGATGAGGTGATCGCCTTCTACCCCCATGAGTTGGCAACTAATATGGCGGCTAGAGAGCAAGTTCTCGTCATCCCGGGTCTTATCGACGGATGTACGACGAGCGTACTCTTAGTCGACACGGGGCCTGCAAAGACATTTTGTTCTACAAAACCTTCCAGGAGATGGGTCTTTCCAACGAGCAGCTTGAAAGATATGATGGCAGGTTGGAGGGCTTCATAAATCATCGAGTCGACGCTAAGGGACAGATCGAGCTAGATGTCGACCTAGGCCAACACCCTTACAGGGTCGTTTCTAAGGTAAAATTTATTGTGATAGATGTGAACAGTGACTATGCTGCTATCCTTGGTATTCCTGGTCAGGTCGCACTTGGAATGGTGGCATCAATCCCCCATCAGCGAGTCAAATTTCCAACCCCTGCTGGAGTCGGTTGTGTACAAGGCACAGCTCGAGCATATCTAGATCATGTCCTACAAGAAAGAAAGAAGATAGAACTGGAGATTGAAACAGCGGAAGGATACTTAAAGCTGTCCCAGTCAGTCACAAAAACTACTCGACTGTCAACAATCACCAATGTGGAGGAGTCGACCTATCGCTCAAATGACGAGGTCATGGTTGATTCGACACGTCACTCCGAAGCCACAGCGGTCGATCCAGATGTAGTTATGGTCGACCAAGTCATCATAGGCAACCTATGCCTCCAGGTCGACAATAACTCGGGGGCCACCACCGATGAGATCGCTGATAAGCTAGATGACATGATAGCTGAGGAAGCTCCACATTTGGGGGCCGAAGAGAGGCAGAAAGTAAAGGAGATCATCATTGAGACCCTACAGTTCAGGGATGGCCCGGAGCTAGAGGTTGTAGACGAGCTAGAATCAGTGATCACAAATCCTTCCTATCCCGAGCAAAAGATTCACATCGGGAAACAACTTTCAGCCGAAGAAAGAGCAGAGATCATCGAGTTACTAAAAGAAAGCAACGATGTCTTTGCGTGGCGAGTAGAGGATATGAAGGGGATAAAGGAAGAGGTCGCTGTTCATAGATTAGAGGTCAATCCGACTATAAAGCCCAAGCCTCAGAGACTAAGAAGTTTTGCTCGAGACAAGGAGGAAGCCATCAAACTCGAGGTAAAAAAATTGTTGAGTGCAGGTATAATCAAGGAGGCTACGCATACAACCTGGTTAGCCAAGGTAGTCATGGTAAAGAAGTCGAATGGCAAGTGGAGAATGTGCGTCGACTTCACCAATCTAAACCTTGCCTGCCCAAAGGATAGCTATCCTCTCCCTAGAATTGACAAGCTCGTCGATTCCATTGCTGGCCACTCCACTCTCAGTTTTCTTGATGCCTACTCAGGTTACCACCAGATCAAGATGCATGAGGATGACATAGTGAAGACGGCCTTCCAAGCAGCTGGAGGCATCTATTGCTACACTATGATGCCGTTTGGATTGAAAAATGCAGGGGCAACCTATCAACGCATGGACTACAAGGTCTTTGCCTCACAAATTGGCCGAAACATGGAGGCCTACGTCGACGATATGGTCATCAAAACTAAGGCCGGACGTCACGTGGTCGACCTAAAAGAAACATTCGCCAATCTGCGAGCAAACGACATGAAGCTCAATCCCAGCAAGTGTGTCTTCGGAGTAGCAGCTGGCAAGTTCCTTGGATTTATGGTGTCTCAACGGGGCATAGAGGCTAACCCAGAAAAGATCAAGGCTCTAGTCGACATGAAAGAGCCTACCTACCAGTGTCAAAGAAATGCAGCAACTTAACGGAAGAGTAGCAGCTCTTGGTCGCTTCATATCCAAGTCGGCAGAAAGGTCTCTCCCCTTCTTCAAAGCTTTGAGGGGGACGAAAATCTTTGAATGGATGACCGAATGTCATTCGTCGTTCCAACAACTTAAGGATTACCTCGCTACTCCACCTCTACTGAGTAGCCCGACCACTGGTGAGACCGTGTTCGTGTATATGTCTGTGGGAGACAAGGCAGTTGCTGCAGTTTTGGTTCGAGAAGAGGAAGGGCTTCAAAAGCCCGTGTACTATGTCAGCAAGGCCCTATCAGACGTGGAGGGCAGATATTACAATGCTGAAAAGGTAGCCTATGCCTTAGTCGTAGCTTCAAGGAAGTTGCGAGCTTACTTCCTAGCTCATCCTATCGTGGTGCTCACAAATGCACCCTTAAGAAAAATCCTTCATAAACCAGAAAGTTCAGGTCGTTTACTCAACTGGTCAATTGCCCTCACGGAATTCGACATCGAGTATCGACCTCGAAAGGCGTTGAAGGCTCAAGCCTTGGCAGACTTCTTGGTCGAGCTTACGTTCACCAAAGAAGATAGCGACGTACGAGCTCAGAAGGAAAAATCTAAGGGAAAAGAGCCAGTGTCCCAACCCGTCACTACTCTACCCGACGATTGTTGGAAAGTCTATTCAGACGGGTCAGCAACAAAGAGCGCCAGTGGAGATGGGATAGTATTAATCGAGCTAGAGTCTGGGACCATATATGAGGAGTCATTGAGGTTCAAGTTTGATGCTTCCAACAACCAGGCCGAGTACGAAGCCTTAGTTGCAGCCATCGAATATGCCAAATGCTTTGGAGCAACTAAAATCATGGCATATTGTGATTCACAACTGATAGTCAACCAGGTTAGAGGCGAGTACGAGGTGCTTAGTTCCACTCTGATAAAATACTGCGACCTGGTGAAAGAATTGATAAAAGACTTAGAGTTTTGGGGGATTCAAAGGATTGGTCGAGAAGACAATGAGTTAGCCGATCTGCTTTCAAAACTGGCCACTTCAGACGAGCCTCATGAAGAGCCCATCTCCTACCTTGAACATCCAGCTTACGAAAGAATCCAGATTCAGTATGTGGAAGACGCTTCAAGGAATTGGGTTTCCAACAAGTGCTGGATCGAAGAAATAAAAGCATACTTGGAAAGTGGGGAGCTCCCTAAACACGAGAAGAAGGCTCGAGCTGTCAAAGAGAAAGCTCCGAGGTATGTTATCCAGGGAGGCGCGCTATTCAGAAGATCCTACACCATGCCGCTGTTGAAATGCATTCACCCCCAAGAGATCACTCTGTTAATGCATGAGGTGCACCGTGGAATTTTTGGTGGACACCCGGGGGCCAGGACTCTAGCCGACAAATTGATCACCTTGGGATACTACTGGCCACACATGAGAGCTGACACGCATGACTTTGTCCAGCAATGTGATCAATGCCAAAGGTTTGCTAACTTACCTCATCTACCTACAACGGAGCAAACTCCTGTGATCGCTGCTTGGCCGTTTGATATGTGGGGCATCGACTTGATTGGACCCTTCCCTCCCGCCCGAGGAAATTGCAAGTATGTAATAGTTGCCATTGATTATTTCACCAAGTGGGTCGAGGCCAAACCATTAGCTCGCATCACAGAAGAAAACGCCATCAACTTCATACACGACTTCATCTGGTGTCGATTTGGGATTCCTCGAGCTATTGTGTCAGATAATGGTTTACAGTTCTCCAGAGCATTTGAGGAAGAAATGAATAGAGTGGGAATCAAACATTGGCAGTCATCAGTTGCATACCCGCAGGGAAATGGTCAAGCTGAAGCAGCGAATAAACTTGTCCTATCCTCACTAAAGATAGGCTTGGTAGGTCGGCACAGTAACTGGTTGGACGAACTCCCCCTTGCTCTTTGGGCAGTTCGCACAACCACTCGGGGGCCTACGGGGGAAACCCCATTCACTCTCACATATGGATCAGAGGCCATGGCACCTGCTGAACTCAGATTTCCTACTGCTAGAGTGACTTTCTTTGATCAAGAGAAGAACGACACCAACAGATTGATCGACCTGCATCTGATCGACGAGAAGCGAGATACGGCTTACCTTCGAATGGTCAATTACAAGCAGCGAACTAAAAGTTACCACGACAAGAAGGTGAAGGCAAGATCATTCCAAGTAGGAGATCACGTGTTGAGAAAGATTGAAGCAACAGGAAGGAGAACTCAACAAAATAAACTATCTCCCAACTGGGAAGGTCCTTACATTGTTACTCGAGTCGTCAAGGAGGGAACCTACATGATAGCTCACCCAGATGGTGAAGAGTTGAAACATCCATGGCATGCTACTCACCTTATCAAGTACTACTTCTAGTTCAAGTCCTTAGCTCAGTTCAAGGTTAAAGCAAGATTGAAATTTGTCATAGTTCTAGTTTTCTATTCGATGTAAGCATGTTTTTGCTTCAATAAAAATCACAGTTCTATTCGACCAAACATTGTACTACACTAAATTCAACAAGCTCGATTCTTAATTAGCTTTGTTCCTCTAGCAAGCTCGACTGTTAGTCAGCTTCGCTTTAACAAGCTCGATTCTTAATCAGCTTTGTTCCTCTAGCAAGTTCGACTCTTAGTCGACTTCGTTCTAACAAGCTCGACTCTTAGTCAGCTTAAATTAAATAAACTCGATTCTTAATCAGTTTAGTCTCTTTAACAAGTCCGATCTTAGGTCGACTTCGTTTTTATAAGCTCGACCCCTGGTCAGCTTTGACCTCTTAAAACAGTTTCGACTCTGAGTCAATCTCGTTTACAAAAATCCCTACAAGTTTTAGGTTGACTAAGCCATCATGAAGCCAGGTCGACCTTGAACTTAGGACGATTTATTTGTCCTATTATATCTAGCTCGACACACACATGCTGAGACCAACAACATACAACATACCATGATGGAAAGTCAGCTATGATATAATTAAGTCTCCCAAAACGGGCCAAGACTTAAAAGGAAAACAAAATGTTTCAAAATATTATGCCTCCCAAAAGCAGGGCCAAGGCATTCAAGCATTCAAGAAAGCAAAAAAATAATTAAAAAGTGTTTGGAGCTTGTTCATTACACAACCATTAAATATGAAGTTCATGCTGTGGGATCACTTTCGACCTGACCGCTGGTAGCCGCTTGATCATCTACAGTTCCCTCCTGCTGCTGGGGGCCAATGGGTTTACCCGATTCAGAAAACCCATGCTTTGGAGTATCACCGTTAAAGACCGGTGAATCAGGTTCCTCGAGCTCGGCTAAGATGGTACTGTAGTTAACTGGATCGACAAGAGGAGGGTTCCAAGTTTCTGCTTCAGTGGCCGCGTCATCATTGGCTATGTTCTCCAAGTCATTGTCGTTGTAGGGCACCAAGCGATGGCCCGGACGAGCTGTCGTATTATAAGGATCCTCTGCAGCCCATTGGGCAAGTTTTTCAATGGAGATATCAAAGGCAGGATCCACTACAATACGGCGAGCCATGTGAGCTCGACCAACATCTTAGAAGGTACTGGCTTGCTTGGTAATATAAGCATGGAGCTCATCGCTATCTTTATAGGCCTGTTTAGCATCCTCCCTGGCAACCTTAACAGCAGCAGCTAAGTCCACCCCCCATTGAGCTCGAACAACATCTAGTTCCTCTTGTTTCTTGGCTAGGGTGACTAGCACCTCCCCCAGTTGTTGAGTTGCCAGGTCGAGGTCCACTGCAAGTTTTTTCTTCTCCTCCTTCAGAGTGGCAAGCTCAACATTAGCTTCCCCCAAACTCTTCCAAGCTTCTTCCTTAAGCTTCAGCTCATGGTCCTTGACAAGTTTCAAAGCTTCATACGAGTTGTCCAAGTCTGAGTGCTCCTCCTTCAGTTTATCAAACTCTCCCTTCAACTTTGTGTGGTCCTCCTTCAACTTAGCTTGATCACCCTCCAGCTTCCCCAATTCCTCGTTCTTACGAGCCAACATAGACTTGGCCGCCTCGCTCCGCCCGCTTTCCAATAGGTAGTGGCCAAGTCAATCATGGAAAGAGACTGAAATGGCGAGTAAGGACATGAGGTTAGAACAAGCATAAGTAAGGTAAAGAATAGAGAAAGACAAGAGGAATCAAAGCAACAACTCAAAAAATTGCAAGAGTTACCTCAGAGGAAGCAAGCCCAACTCTAGCTCGACAAGCTTCAGGAGTCAAAGGTTTGCTGGTGAACTCCCTAATCAAATCTTGGTCAGCTCCCCTCCTGACCACTGCCTGTCCATACTCCAGCTCAGGGTACTCCCTGACTAAGCTGTTGATCCTAGTCAAAGGAGTCACCTCGCTCAACTCAGCAACCCGAGCCTGAATCAGCTCGTCGTATGAAACATGAATGGGAGAGGCATATGGACTTCTGACTTCAGCCTCCACTGGCTCACTAGCATCGACTTGGTTAGACGTCAAGCTCACCTTAGATGGTCCAATCTTAATCTTCTTGCTCAGGGGAGCATCATCATCTTCATCATCCTCCTCATCCAAAGCAATGACATGAGACTTTTTCTTGGAGGCAGCTTTGGTTTTTGCTTTGGCTTGGCCACGGGTCCTGGCCCTGACGACCTCCTCGAGTGGCTCCACATTCAGCTCAGTCTCATCAACTCTGGCCACATTGACTTCCTCAGAGCCTTGAACATCACCTCCATCGACACGTTCTTCCTCCAACTCCTCCAAGTTCTCTTCAGCAGGGATAAATTTGGAGGCATCCTGATCAACCACCTTCAGAAGCTCATTCCTCTTAGCTCCTTCAATCTCTCGGTTCTCCCTGGCATTGGCAGCTCCGTGACTTCTCTTGCTTTTCCTCACATCAATTGCTCTCCCCATGTTAGCTTCCTGAGCAGGAGTCAAAACTGCACGAAACAAAAAGGACAAAGTGTTAGCTCGACATATAAAGATAAGTTCTATGTACGAGCTACTAGTTCTACATACGAGCAATATAACTGCGAGCTAAAAAATTCTATACAAAGGTTACACATATACATGCTATGAGCCCTACACTGGAATCAATAAGTCACGAGTAAGTAGTCAAATGCAAATGCCATGCAAGCTGGAGCTCGCTCATAAAAGCTTTCACATAGGGGGAAGGAAGAGGCGAGTAAATCCTTACCACCAACGTGCTCCCCATTATCTCTGCAGTAGTTCTCAGTCTTCAGGCAAAGTGAACACTTTTTCTCAAACCTAGCCAAGGCATGGGTCACCCAGTCTGGATACCTTAAGCACCTCACCACAGGAATCAGTGGCACAACGTCATCATTCCCCAGCATCATACCAGCCTGGATGTAATTATTTTTGGTAGTTCCTAAAACCTCCCAACTGATGGGTTTATGGGCGACCAGCTCTACCAGCTTCTTACGCAGGTCGTCGTGCCAATAAGGCTCCCACTGATCTTCATCTCTCACTACCTTGGTGTCCTCATTGGGTAAAGGGAACTCCCAGCCTAACCTACTCTCCACTACTACCACATGAGAGTTCCAGCCACTGACTTTACTAGGCAAATTAATGAACAGCTTAGGGGAATTTGGTCTTGAGGGAGTACTAATACAGTGGGACTTATCAAACTTCACACTAAAAAACTCCCTAAACACCCTCATGCAAGGCTCGTAACCCAAGAAGCGGCATACCATTGCAAAGCAGACCAAAACCCTACATGTGTTAGCACCCAATTGGAGAGGTAGGGCATTGGCACATTCCAAGAATTCGTTGATGAAGGGGTCCAAGGGAAGTCTCAGGCCGGCCACAAATTGACCATAATAAAAGGCAACTCTAGTGGCATCAGTCTTGTAGGTCCTCCCAAACTGGTAAAAAAAAATCCCTTTTGCTGTAGAGAGTAACATCAAATTCCTCCTTGTCCACCTCACAGAAATCATCGATCATAGATAATCGGGAGGGAAAATTTTGCCTTCCTCTAAGTGGCCCTTGGGGTACATATCCCCTTTCATTCCTGCCCGGCACCACAGAAGTTTCAAAAGCATCGACTATGCGTGGGCTGGAAGAGGTCGAGGCATTAGCTTCACCTTGAATCTCCATATCTGTACAAGAAGAAGGGGAAACAGGGGAATCAGTTCTATGCAAGGTTTCATGGGACTTGGTAGACACACTAAGGGGCGACCTAGATTCCCCCGGAAAGCTAATCCTGTTCCTAAGGAAAGAGGGTTTATCGGAATCCTAGACATAAAACACAGATAGATGGTCAAGAAGCTCATGGAAAAGGTGAAAGGACTCCACTCTTGGGTCATTTGTCTCTAAGATACCCAAGTTCTCACCCACAGGCATGGCCAATTCAGTAAAACGCAAGCCCCAACGGGTCAGAATTGAAGTGCATTCCTCCATAGTCATCTATCTCCACTCTCCGTTCAAGTGTTTATAAACCCTACGGTTAACACTACAGTAACCATACCAAACTCCAGGCTCAGTGCTAAAGGTCCTAGCCATGGCGGAATGAATAAAATTGCAGAAATTAAAACCCTAATACTAGGGGCAGAGAGGAATACCTTAACAGACGAGCGAGGAGAGGTATGGTGGAAGACGAAAGCTCAATTTATAGCAAGAACTATTTCCGTTGCCGTCGCCGGAGTTATGCAAGAGCTCAGAAACAGTAAAAGTTGTAATTGAAGAAGGATTCTTGAATTTTTATCTTTCGGAATTGGAAAGGAAAAAGGAAAATTCAAAAGTTATTTTCCTAATTAATGGCGAAAACAGTTTCCAATGAGGACTTTCAAACGTCAAAACAGTAATGATTACAAAAAAACGGCGCTCCTTCAGATCTGACCGTTCGTCGCCAACGATCCAGATTGTGAAACATCATCTATGGTCGATTAAACTTCAGAACGAGTAGCGACCTGCGAGTCACAACAATTCTCATCAAAAAAATTTCCTTAACTTCCTAGTCGACAAAGTCAACTCGAAAGTTGGGGGCCACTGAACATACCATAAGTATCTAGCTGGGCCAAGCGAGTAAAGCCCAATCCACAAGCAATTATTGCCGCCATATTCTCTATGGGCCAGGCCCAATCATTACATGGCTCAAGGCCCATCTCACGCATCAGTCGACTAAGTTCATTGTCCGACCTATTAGGTCCCGACCTTTAGTCCGACCTTATGACCCAGTCATATTTCGGGTACGATCCAACTCTACCCGACATTCAGGTCGACCCAAACACAAGTGTCGACCTCGACCTACTGAAGCAAGCGTCGACCTAACGGTTACAGGCGTACAAGCAATAACTCTTGCCATAACTGATTTCCTACAAATCAGGGACCGTTCTAGGACACGTTCACATTACATGTAACTGTCCCTAGAATCTCGGAGCTCATGTAGCCATACCAAAAATAACCGCTCTCACCAACTATAAATACTTCATCACTACCACGGTTATAAGGTAACTGCTATTTTGTTATCAGAATTCTATTATTCAATACATTTTAGCTCTCCAATCATCAAATACTTACTCTCTTGCCCGAGGGTATAAGCCGGAGACACATCCGGCTAGTCGTGGGTTCTGATTTCAAGTCAAGGAGCTAGGTGATCAGTCCTGCCACGTGGAGGAAGATTGATAAGCACATTTCCTCCTGCGGCATCAAATATCTATTTTGAAACAAAATTATTTAAAATATAGATATTCATATTTTGGCACGGTATTAATCTATTATAGTTTGAATCCGAAAGCTTAGAGACAGGATAGATTGGAAACTTCTTAATTTGGGAGACAAGTCCATGGCATTTGGAAGGGGCCAGGGGGTACTACTATGTTTGGATGTTTGCGGTTGTAGGATTGAGACAGTTTGGTGGGCCTTTAGAACTTATTATTATTATTTATTTTTTTTTAAATCTCGACAACTTTCATTTTTATTATTGATTAATGACATTTTTGTTATTTTGGTCGATTCATTATTTCATATCCTTCAGATCAACCCGCACTAGACACTTGTCATATACCTAAGCGGAACCGCAGGGGCCAACCCCAAATCCTCGGTTGTAGAGTCGTGGAGTTTTCTATGGTCTCTTCAATTATTAAGTACATAATTGGTTCCCTAACAAGCCATAAGACTACTATTCCTTTTCCTTGTAAATATATTCAAAATATTAATACCAACGATCGTTATCGAGCAATAGGAACAGAAGCTTCATGTTGATGTTCCCAAAGTTATTACGTCCCACATTCTAGACGCTCCTTCCTTCCATAGACAACACGTGAATTATATTACTTCCTCCGTCCCAATCTAAATGTCTTAAAATGGATTCGGCGCGAAAATTAAGGAAAGTGATGTAAGAAAGAGAAAAAATTTAAATGTTGTGAGTATGAAAAATTAAATAGGAGAGAGAATGAGTGGGAGAAATAGTTAGAAGAGAGAATGTTGTGAGTGTAAAAGTAAAATAGGAGAGAGAATGAGTGGGTGGAATAGTAAAAAAAACTTTCCTTTTTTGGGTTGAGACATTTTAAATGGGACGCCCAAAAAGGAAAGTTGAGACATTTAGATTGAGACGGAGGGAGTAATACTCTTTCTTTTATCTTTTTTATGATGTCAAAAACGTTCGTATTATCTCAAATTCAGCGATAACTTTTTATCATATATTATTTGATGCTGTCCATAAATAATGGTTGGGCTTGGACCAAATCCATAAGCGAGAAATGATCAAGTAGGCCCAAAGCGAGTCAAGGCCCAAGAAGAAGATAGCGATAAAGTTAACCCCGGTGTATCCCGCGGGAAAGTATGTCTGAGAAAAAGCGTCACATGCTTTGAATTTATTCTCGTGATTAACCAATGGAATGATGACATGTGGAGTTAGAGGCTAACTGTCGCACGATATATGCACGTGAGGATAGCACATGCCAAGCACGAGGGAAGGGGGTATATATATGAGGGATCGTTATCCCTACCAGGTACGTTCACCCATTCACACGAAACACCCTTCCTCTATTCAAATTACCCTTGCCAGAACAGATACTTATCCTCACGTCGGAGGGGCTTACGCCGGAGCCGCCCCCGGATGAGCTTACGTTTTTTGGTGTGCAGGCGAGAAGAAGGAGCCGGAGTTATCACGATTGGACTACAACGGTCGTGTTGCTGTTGAGGAAATTCCTGGCAACATCAATTGGTTCCGTTGCCGGGACCTGAATCTCTTCATCATTTGAAGGTTGGCCGGCGGTGAAATAGTAAGTGTTGAGCGCGGTTCGTAGGTCTGGAGGTTGGGTGTGTGTTGGGATTAATTTTTGGTGTTGTATGTAATTTGAAAGTTGGTTTTCTTATTAAGTTGATTATTGATTATCGATTACTGTTCATAGTTTTGGTGGATTGAAGTTTTTGTGATATTGATATTGTTTGGTTGGTTGGGTGCAAATTTTTTGATTTAAAAGTGTTGGTCTGGGTTGATTTGGATTTTGTGGTGTTCGTGAAGGTTCATTTGAACGATTGTTTGAATTTGGTGGTTTGAAATTTTTGGTGTTTCTAGATTTTGATTTTGTGGGAGTTCATTTGATTTTGTTAAGTTTTCGTGTTTGTGAATTGGTGATTGGGTGAAATTGGTGAAGTTGAATTGGGATTGTGCTTGATAAAGTGCAATAGGAGGAAGAGCATCTTCAAGTTTCTGGGTTCAGATCTGCAAATCTTCATAGGATGTGCATATCTTCAAGGTCGTGTTCATAGCTTTGATTACGTGGGTGGTAAGAAATGGCAACTCCAGAAAAGGGCATGGTTAGCCAGAAGACGTTGGGAGGAAGGAGCCTTATCCCGCCTATTTCAGGAATGGGGAATATGGGAACGGTTGGAGCGAAAGATACGTCCACCTCGCTGCAGGTTACTCCGGAGGAAAGAGAGCGGGCTACTGGAGATGGGAGAGAAAGAAATGTCATGTCGCCACAGCCTGAAGAGGAGATAGACGCAGAAGTGGAGAGGTTGCAAACCCATAACAATTTAATTCTACAATTACTGGAGAACAATAAGCGACTTATGACTTTGAAGAAGGCACCTACTCCTATCCCGCAGGATTTGATGAAGGCAACGGCGAAAGGGAATAAGGGGGCGGATAAGAGAATAATATTTCTGGATGATGGTGAGCGACAAAAGGAGACAGAGCCTGAGAAATTGAAAGAAGCAGAGGCGAGATTGGATGGGCCGCAGAAGCGGAAAGCTGGGGAATATATGGAGAATGGACGAAAAATCAAAGTGTATCGTTGGCCACATACATCACATATGTCGTCTTTTTATTGTGAAAATGATGAGGATGACACTATTTCAAATGAAGGAGGATATAGAGAGCAAGAATTGAAGGCTTCTAGAGGGGGGAGAGATCTAAAAAACTAGAGAAGGGAAAGTGCGCGGGAATAAGCCGCTTCGGAGAAGAGGATGGGCTGAAGAAACAGATGGCCGAGATGGCGAGAAGGTTGGCGGAGTTGGAAAAGGGAAACGTAATCGATGGCGAGAAAGATTCTTTTGTCGCTCCTTTGGCCAAGTATATTCAGGAGGCGGAGCCCGCTCCAGAATTTCGATTGCCCACATTGACTAAATATGCGGGAGTAACCACGGCCAGGACACATGTGGCGGGATTTGAAGTCACCATGGCAATAATGACCAAGGATGATGCTTTGATGTGCAAAACCTTTGCCAGCACCCTGGAGCTTCAAGCATTGGATTGGTTTATGCAGCAACCCGCTAACTCTATCTTGGGGTATCAAGATTTCAAAAGGAAGTTTTTGGCGAGATTTGGCGCTGTGGGGACTCAGCCAGTGGTATTACAAGAATTGATTGGAATTAAGCAAAAAGCGGGAGAGGGTCTGGTAACGTATACCAACAGATTCTTGTTGATTGCAAACCAAATTTCCGAGATAGAGCCCAAGTACGTGATCATGATGTATATGTCCGGCCTGTTATCAGAATCTTTTAAAAGGGAACTGAGGATGAGGTTGTCAGCGACTTTGGGCGAGTTATACGAACGGGTTAAGGCGTATTGTGGAGGAGAAGACATTGAAGAAGGAACATCTAACACTTCGAAGAAAAGTGTTAAGGACAGAATTGAGTATGTTAAGG
This sequence comes from Adenophora triphylla var. japonica, assembly GCA_022495995.1. Taxonomy (NCBI): domain Eukaryota; kingdom Viridiplantae; phylum Streptophyta; class Magnoliopsida; order Asterales; family Campanulaceae; genus Adenophora; species Adenophora triphylla. The sequence goes on from JAFEMH010002673.1 coordinate 226,729, forward strand.
ATGAAAATGCGACTCAAGGGGGAGGTCGAGGAAATCAAGCTGATGGCAGAGGTAGAGGCCGTGCTGGAGGTCGCAGGGCAAGGAGAATAGTCAGATTTGCGAGACTGAATGCCAGGCCAAGTGAAATTCTTAGAGCTGTGGAGTTGCCGGCGGCATTTGAGATGACGAAAAGAGGAAGAAGAGATCTAAGTCAGTATTGTAATTATCATAGAGATAGAGGGCATGATACTGATGACTGTTACAACTTGAAGAAAGTGATCCAGTCTAAGATTGATAGGGGCAAGTTACAGGAGTATGTGATGCCTGAACAGAATGTGGCAGCCCGCGGATGAAATGGAGATAGAAACGAGATTTTGGTGATTCATGAACCGGCGAGTATTACTTGTTTGAGTAATCAGATCATGTCTTTGTCGCATACATGTCATATCCTAGCTTACCCGCCAAGTGAAGAAAGAATCATTAGTTTTTCAAGACGAGAATTGGCCTTAACTCCAAGCCATGGGTGCCAGCCTGTAGTGATCTCAATTGCTCCAGGGAACAGTATTTTACACAGAGTGTTGGTGGAATCAGGAGCAAGTCGCAACATTCTATATTATGAAGCTTTCAAGAAGATGAGGTATATTGAGGCCAATCTGGTGCCCTACAAGGGATTTTTGGAGGAATTTACAAATCATACAGTGCGGGTTAAGGGAACAATTTCATTGGCAATAGAGATAGGAGAAGGCGAGATGGTGAGAACCTGCACTGTGGAGTTCATGGTGATTGATTTGGTGTCACCTTACAACGCCATTGTGGGTATCCCGTTTATGTAGGCCTTTGAAATGGTTGTTTCTATCCCGCACCAGCGAGTCAAATTCCCAAATCCAAAAGGAATTGCTTGCTTGAAGAGTGAAGTTAAGGAGGTGATTCAGAAGAAGATTGAGATTCAAACAGCGGCAAGGGCGAGCACAAGTTCATTTTCTACGGCTTTGATGATACGAGATGCGAGAATTAACATGATTACCGACTTAGGGGAGTATGAAGAATGGGAGGAAACAGAAAGGATGAGAAATAAGTCGGCAATCATTGTTGTTGGAGAAAGGGCGGAAGAGGAAGTGATGCGAGAAATGAATGAGGTGCGGAATGCAGGGGTAGATTCGGTGGAAGAAAGATCAGAAGGGAATTTGATGGCACTGGTTACAATGCAAGCCGAGATGGCATGGTCAAGGTCAGCAGAATTTGTTAAAATGAAGGAACCCCGTATTGAGGAGATAGTTGATTCTGATAGTGAGGAATGTGAAGAAATTTAGGTAGAAACACCTGAAGGTGTGTCGCTTGTTGGGAGCAAAAAGGGTGAGAGCAGCGACAAAGGTGGCAAGAGATGTGTTAATGAATAGAAGGCGACTGAGATGGTGGTAGATACTCTGCAAATGCGAGATGAGCCGGATATTCAGGCCGCAGAAGAGTTGGAAGAAGTAATTATTAATGATGAATATCCTGAGCAGAAAATCAAGATTGGGAAGCAATTGAGTAAGGAGGAGCGAGATAAATTGGTGGAATTCTTGCGAGATAGTGTTGATGTGTTTGCTTGGAAGCCAGAAGACATGAGAGGCATAGATGAGAATGTCGCTTTGCATTGTTTGAATGCCGACCCAAATGTGGAGCCCTTCAAGCAAAAGGTGAGATATCTATCTGCAGAAAAGGAGAAGGCTATCATTGGAGAAGTGGAGAAGTTATTGAAGGTAGGAATAATAGAGGAGATCACTTATCCCGTCTGGTTGGCTTGCCCTGTTATGGTGCTAAAGGCGAATAAGAAATAGAGGATGTGCATCGACTTTACGGACTTGAATACAGCTTGCCCTAAGGATTGTTATCCTTTACCAAAAATTGACAGGTTGGTGGATTCCATTGCTGGGCACAAAGTTTTTAGTTTCATTGATGCTTATTCGGGATACCATCAAATCAAGATGCTTGAGGAGGACAAAGCCAAGACAACATTTAGAACCCCCATTGGCAACTTTTGTTATAAAATGATGCCTTTTTGTTTAAAGAATGCCTGGGCGACTTATCAGAGGATGGTCAATAAGGTGTTCAAGTCGCAGATTGGGAGGAATGTCGAAGCCTATATTGATGATATGGTGATCAAGACAAAAGGGGAAGATCATTTGGTGGATATAGCAGAGACCTTTGAAAACCTGAGGAAAAACTCAATGAAGTTAAATCCCAGTAAGTGCACTTTTGGGGTGACAGCGGGAAAGTTTTTGGGATTTTTGGTAAACCGCCGCGGCATAGAGGCCAATCCAGAGAAAATTCAAGCTTTAATAGATATGAAGTCGCCCAGAACAATTTAGGAGATTCAAAGGTTGAATGGGAGGGTGATAGCATTGGGGAATTTTGTGTCGCGGTCGACGGAAAAGTGTTTGCCATTTTTCAAAGTGTTGAAGGGGGATCAAAAATTCTCTTGGGATGAGAAATGCGAGGAAGATTTTCAGAAGGTGAAAGAGTATTTGGGAAAGCCGCCAATTCTGTGTAGTCCTGAAGAAGGTGATCACTTGTATGTGTATCTAGCGGCTTCTGATCTCGCGGTGGCGGCAGTGTTGATAAAAGAAGAGGGCGGCATGCAGAAGCCGGTTTACTATGTATCGAAGGCTTTAAGTGAAGTGGAAGCGAGATACTTCAATGCAAAGAAGTTGGCCTATGCCCTGGTGATTGCGACACGGAAACTGAGAGCCTATTTTTTATCCCACCCTGTCACCGTATCGACCAATGCTCCTTTGAGAAAGATTTTGCAGCAGCCAGATTCAGCGAGAAGGCTTCTAAAATGGTCAATTGAGCTAACAGAATTCGACATACAGTATGTGGCGAGAAAGGCCATTAAGGCGCAGACACTGGTGGATTTTATACTTGAAACCTCATTCACCTATGAGAGAGAGGAGATTGAAATTCAGGGGGTTAAGAAGCGGAAAGCCAAGTCGCAGGATCCTGAAGCTGAAGAAGAGCGAGAAAGGCCAGCGGGATGTTGGGAGCTTTATGTGGATGGGTCTTCCGCCAAAGATAAAGGAGGAGCGGGAATATCGCTGAGTTCACCTGAGGAAGACTGTAAATACGAGAAGGCTTTGAGATTCAAATTCAACATGTCAAATAATCAGGCGGAATATGAAGCACTAGTGGCGGGATTGGAATTGTGCAGAGATATTGGGGTCAAGCAGGTAATAGCCCACTCTGATTCTCAGTTAATAGTTAATCAGGTGAAAGGCAGATATGGGGTGGTGAATCCAACACTGGCAAAGTATTGTGATATGGCGAGACAAATCTTGCAAAGCTTCAGTTACTGGGAATTAGTGCAGATAGACAGAGAGAAGAATGAACGGGCTGATATGTTAAGTAAGGCCGCCTGCAACAAAATAGAAGAATTGCCCAAGAAGATTGTGGTGGAATTTGTGGAAGAGCCAGCTTATGATAGGCCGCTGATTATGGAGGTTGAAGTGGGTGAGAAAGATTGGGTTAGCGAGATGAGGGATTATTTGGAGAAGGAGGAATTGCCCCAAGATGAAGACAAGGCAAAAATTGTTAAAAGAATGTCACCAAGATTTACCGTGCAGGATGGAATTTTATACCGCAAATCTTTCTCGCGGCCTTTGATGAGGTGTGTGGAGCCAGGTAAAGTGGATGAGGTTTTATTTGAAGTACATGAGGGGGTGTGTGGTGGTCATCCAGGAGCAAGAACCTTGGCCAATAAAATTATGTTTCATGGGTATTATTGGCCAACGTTGAAGAAGGATGCGGAGGAGTATGTGAGGAGATGCGACCAATGCCAGCGACATGCCAATATCCCGAGACAGCCCGCCACAGAGCAGACGCCTATTGTAGCGGCTTGGCCCTTTGATATGTGGGGGATTGATCTCATAGGGCCTTTCCCCAAAGCCAAAGGAGGAGCTCAAATGGTTGTGGTAGCTGTTGATTATTTCACAAAGTGGACAGAGGCCAGAGCATTAACTTCCACTACTGAGGATCAGATAATCAGATTTGTAACTGAGGAGATCCTTTGTCGCCATGGAATGCCGCAAGCAATCATTTCTGACCATGGGCCATAGTTCAGGAAAAAGTTTCATGGTTTTTGCTCGAACTTGAATATCAAACATTGGCAGTCTGCGGTTTATAGGCCGCAATGTAATGGGCAAGTAGAAGCCGCCAACAAACAAGTCCTGGAAATTTTATGCAAGAATATAGAGAAAAGTGGAGGAGCTTGGTTGGAGGAGTTATCTATGGCCTTGGGGTATGTCAGGACGATGGTAAAGGGATCAACAGGTGAGATGGCGTTTGCATTGACTTATGGCTCTAAAGCAATGGCTCCTGCAGAGATGGGTTTGCCTACTCATAGGGTGACCTATTATGATAAAGTATTGAATGGCGACAGAAGGTGCAGCGAGTTAGACTTGTGTGATGAGAAGAGGCTTAGGGAAAGATTGAGAATGATCAACTATAAGCAAAGGATGAAGGCACAGCACGACAAAAAGGTGAACAGAAGGTCATTCAGTGTAGGAGATTGGGTGCTGAGAAGTCGCGAGGTTAAGGGCGCAACGGCGGGATTTGCAAAGCTAGATCCAAAATGGAAGGGCCCTTTCCAGATTGCTAAAGTTGTACGAGAAGGGACATATCACTTGAAGGAAGAAGGCGGCAAAGATGTCCCGAACGCATGGCGTGTTGATCACCTCAAGCGATATTATCATTGAAGAGATAAGGGTAATTTGTTTATTTAAAATTATTTTTATTAGAACCTTCTCAATAGTGATTTCAATGAATATATGGAGATTTTACTCATGAATGGAAGTTATGCATGTTTTGAAAATATTTGAATAAAATGAAAGTATGAAATTTTATGACTCAAATTTGTCTTACTTTCATTATATTTTGTTTTACAATAATGTTTATATGGTAAGTCTCTAAAAGTAGAAAGTAAGTCGCTGTGAGTAAAGTTGCCTAAAGACAACTTCACTTTTTCGATGGGAGTATAAGTATATGGTATTATCTCGTCAAAAGACAAGAAGGTAAAAGGGTTTTTGATGAATTATCAAAACAAATTGGTGGAGAATAAGTAAAAGGAAACGTAAGCCGCAAAAGTATCATGTGAAAGAAAGTCCACGGACTATAAAAAAGAAAGTCTATGGACTATAAAATAGAGTCTACGGACTATAAACATGAAAGTCCCATCTCGCCTGAATGGCATGTATATGGATGCGACTATAAACGAGAAAGTCTATACCGACTATAAACGGGAAAGTCTATACCGACTATAAACGAAAGTCTACGTGACTATAAAAAAGAAAGTCTATCTCGCCTTTATGGCATGTAAAGGTATGACTATAAACAAGAAAGTCCTTGCGACTATAAACAAGAGAGTCCATCTCGCCTTTAAGGCATGTAAAGATGAGACTATAAACGAGAAATCACATCTTGCCTGAAAATCATGTAAAGATGTTGCTCAAGAAAAGATGTTGAGGCACAAAAGAAAGAAATTATTCTAAGTACTTGGTATGAAGAAAACAAGGACGAAATCAGTAAAGACAAAGATCAACGACAATATAAGTCGCGGCATAGGCGTTGTAAGTAAAGTCGCCTAAAGACGACTTCACTTTTTCGATGGGAGTATAAGTATGGGGTACCTGTTATGCAAAACAAAGATTTTTGATGAACTATCAAAACAAAGTAGCAAAAAGCGATATATGATAAGTAAGCAAGGCATAAAGATAAAGGGGCAAGCTCAAGGGCCGCGAATAACATTGTTTAAAGGCACGCAGGCCCAATAAAAAGAAGAAAATTGTTTAGCCATCCGACAACTTGAAAAAGTTGTTCAAAAGAAACTAAGTACAAACACAGAAGTAGATCAAACATTAGCTTCACTTGATGGAGCTGGTTGGGTTGAGCTGGAAGCCGCTAGCGCGAGATTTTTGGCATCATCTAGAAGCTTGTGTTTATGTTCAAGTAGATCGTTCCACATAGCAATAGCATTTGGAGTTTGAACAGGAGCGGGATTCCAAGGTGCCTTACCCAATAGCGAATCTTCATCAGCAAGATCTTTAAGTTCGTCGGGTGAAAAAGGAACCAAGGGATGTCCACGGCGGCAAACATCGCTGAAGATTGGCTCTGAGCCCCATTTGACAAGTCGCTCAATAGTAATCGCGGGAATTTCTGAGGCATCAGCAGCAGCAGCTCGCATGACTTGTAAGGAAGATTGATCACCAATGTTAAGGAGGTTTTCTTGAAGTTTATTAACGTCATCCTTAAGAAAATTAATCTCGGTGACTTTCCCAGTGACTTCCTCCCGCAATTGGGCAATCTCGCCTTGTAAGAATTGAGTGTCAGCGGCATGAGTTTTCTTCAGAGCCTCAATCTTGCTTTTTGAGCTTGGCTATATCTTCATTGGCCGTGCTGAGCTCATCTTTGCATGAGTGAAGATCGAATTGAGAATAAGTTAAACTTGTTTTTTTCAGAGCATCCCGCTCTTCTGTCAAGGTGACAATAGTGGCATCTTGCCTTCCGACACGGCCGCGAAGGGTATCTTTGTCTTTACGCAAAATTTGGTTGGCAATCTCTAACTGCTTTAAATCTTTGGTAAGGCAAGTGTTTTTCTCGCTTATACCCATTACAGAAGCACCAAGCTAGGGAAAGTGCAATGTGTAAGTCAGGAACAAAAATGAACAAAGTCAAAAATGACCAAGGAAAGAAAGAGCAACATACCTATGAAAGATGAATTCCAGCTTGGCAAGTGGCATGGTCCACATCCATGTTAGTCACTTGTCGCGCCTGAACTGGATCGCTGGCACGAATCAGGACAGAACTGCCTAGCAAACACTCCTCTACACTACGAGATTCATTGATAAGTCCAGTCAAGCGGGGAACTTTGGCGGTCTCCTTACTTAGCTCATAAAGCCCTTCAAAGTCAGTGGGCTTCACAAAGTTTTCTTGGAGCCAGCTGGGAGCAGGAAGACCAGTAGAAATGTGTGGGTCGCGGGGAGTTGGAGGCGAGTTGGAGGTGTTGGTCAAGTCGCAAATTTCAACTTTGCGGGATGAAGGAGGAACATCACCTTGAAAGGGCTCACTGGCATCAGCTTCAGGAGCTGGAGAGTTGGTTTGAATGGAGCCAGAAAGGGGAACATTGGTGGAGTCTTCCACATGTGCTTCAACCATAGGCGGGATGGTGTTGGGAGGAACATTGCCTTCAGTAGATGGAAGGACTTGAGTGTTGGCAAGAATTGGCGGGATAGTCTCTTGAGCTGAAGGGGTTGCATTCGTTGAAACCGCGGCAACTCGTCTCTGTCGCTTGGAGCGGCTTTCAGGATTGGTGGGTTTGGCACGGGCCTTTGATGAACCCTGAGATTTCTCAAGGGCAATTTCCTCCGCATCGGTTCCGTCGCGAGATAGAGGCAACGGAAGATTGGCGGGAAGGATAGATAGAGCAGCATCGCGGGCACTGGCCACCCTTTTCCTCCTTTTGTCGGTCTCCAGGTTGGCAATCTGGCGACTTTCCATGGATTTTGCTCGATGATCTAGAAACAAAGAAAAAGAAAATTGAAAGTTAGAATTATTCAAGTATATGCCAAATTGAAAGAAGGAGAAGGTCAAAGAAGAGACATACAAGTAACAACATTCATTGCGGGACAACTACGAGTACCCTTGCACGATTGACATTCGTGAGCATACTTGTTGTCTGAATGTCGCTCCCAACCATCAAAATAGGTATGAACTATTGAAACTCATGGCGGGATAAGTGGCGAGTTATCTGCTAGTCCAACTTGATCAAGAAGTGCTCTATCTCGCGAAATATCCCTCCAAGAGATAAGAGGTTATGGAGTGTTATCGGGAGAATTGGCGGGTATAGAAATGACAGCCTGAATGGCGGCACGAAGGGCACTGTCACCAACAAAAGAAGCATCACGAGTTTCAATGTGGGGTTTAATGGGATGAAGGTCAGCGGGATGAGACCATCCAACGCGGGAGACAACAAAAAGTGGGTCGCTCAACCATTCATGAACTTTGGCTGGCAATGGAGTAAGAATTTTGGGACCACATTGATACTGAAGAGATAGGCGAGTTTCCTCTGTCTCGTCATCAAGTTTAGTGGTTTGCTTGTATCCTTTGAAAAGAATGACTAAGGCCGTGACAGTGGGTTCCTTCCTTAAAGCGCGACAGATGGTTATAAAACTAGTAATGATCCGTATGGCGTTGGGGTGAATTTCTGTGATCATAGCTTGGGCTTTGTATAAACCTTCACAAAGAAAAGGATCTAAGGGGATCCTAAGGCCGGCCTTAAGTTGTGAAGGAAAAATGACTATGCCGTCTCGCATTTCTCTTAGGTAGGCGAGAGAGATGCTTCCTTGGTAATCAGAGATGCGATAGATAGTATGATCTATGTTATACAAAGTGTGCCAAGTGGTGATGGGGTTAGGTATAAGGGAACTTGGTTCTGGGTTATGAGGAGCGAGAGAAGATCCCACCTCAGCATGAGCAGGATTGGTAAAAAGGTTACCTTCATGTAAGCTTAGATTTTGAACCCCAGTGGAAAGGGGGTTGCTGGATGTCGCGGCGGGAGAAGAAGTCACCTCATCTGCCATCTCGCTATGTTCACTGGAAGAAGAAGAACGGACAGATTTATAATGCATCCTACGTTTCGAATAAGGGTCAGCGACACAGTGGGATTCAGATGAGTCGCTTAAATTGGGATCATACTTGTCTTTCATAAATCAGACTAATTCTTTGTTAGAAGTAAAAATGTGAGACATAGGGGCTGAAGGGGGAAGAAAGAAATGGCCTTGGATTTCAAGCGAGTCAATTACTGCGGGATCAACCCAATTTTCAACAAGTAACCTAATCATGTCGGCCTTGGGCAATCTCGCCCAAGTAGTCCGCATGCGTCTGTATAAGACGCCTGTGGCGAGACATCTACCATATTTAACCTGTCTAGCACAGTTCTTGTATCTCGCCATAGTTAGGAATTTAAAGAAATTGAAGAAACCGGGGTAAAACGCCGGATAGTAAAGGAACTCAGAGAGTATGGGAAAATAAAGGTCAAAATCTAAGGATGTAAGAAAGTTGAAAAGTTTTTAAAAGAGAGTTACCTAAGAATATGAAGATCGGCCGGAAAAGTACGAAGAATTGCCGGAGAAGATGAACAATCGCCGGAATAAAGGGATAAATTTCTTGGAAACAAAGAAGGAGGCTTCAAATCAACTTCAAATCAGTAACCAAAGCACGAAATAGTTGGCAAGAAACAAATTTAGGGAAGGAATCAAGAAAAGAACGGTGTAAAAAGGAGGAAAGGCTCGTCGGATTTGAAGGTGCAAGTGGCCGAAAAAACAAGGAAGCATTTTCTCAGGTAAACAAGAGAGTAAAAAGTGAAATTGGGGATAGAGAGAGGTATTTATATGAAAGGGGAAATAAGGGACGAATTGATTGATGTGACGGTTAGAGTGAAAATTTAAATTTTCCCCCTCATTATTTGGCACGGTTCCCAAACGACGGCACATTAAATTTTGGAGGCCCGCCAAAAATGTGACACGTGTATGGATAGGGATCACCAACGGTTGAGCTTCTTAGGGAAGGAACTATGTGTCGCTGAGAATTGAGACAGTAAGACATCAAGTTTTTGGCGAGTGATAGGTTGGTTTTTATATATGGTAATTCCTCGATTTTCTTAGACATTTTATAGCAATATGATTATATTTTGTATTTATTTTAGTAATATTGCTATATTATGTATCAATGAGGAACAATGTAATAGGGAGATTATTGTTAGTATTTTTATGTAAGTTGATGATCTTGGTATTGTTGGAGCACTGTTATTGCGAAGAGGTTATTTGGAAAGTCCACCTTCAGTCAAAGTCAGGTCAACTACAGGCAAGGCAAGGGGGCAAAGTGCAACAAAGCAGGGACTTCAAGGGTTCAAGGGTTAAGAGGCAAGTTCCTGGAAAGAAGGGTTCTCAAGCTGGGACATGACTCGTGGCTGTATGCACGAGTCGTGCAATTGATCTGTACAGGATGACCAAAGAAGCACGAGGCGTGGCACGAGTGAAGAGGAAGTGCACGAGTGGTGAAGCTGTGCACGAGTGGTGAAGCTGATCACGAGTCGTGATTCCATGCACGAGTCGTGCTCCTCGCGTGTTCTGACGTCAGCTTCAGCACAGGATACGCGTTTTTGGGAATTGTTTCTATATTATTTTCTTTGTATTTTCCTTTTTAAATTAGTTTTCCTTTCCTTATTAGTTTAGGTTTATGGTTAAGTATAAATATTAGGTTTTAACAATTAAGAAGGGTTCTACGTTTTTGTTTGGCAATTATTATTATTTCTTAGAGCAGTCAGTAAGTTTTATGGAAGCTTAAAACTTTTGCTTCAGATTTGGATCTTGAACCATTTGTTAATTCGATTGAGGTATTAATTTCTTTGTTTCTGAATTCCTATTCATAGTTTTACTTATTGTTAATTGATAAATCTTTTCTAGGGTTTTGAGATTTGATCACTTTCTTTTCCCCGGGAATTGATTTAATGCTAGTTTAATCTTAAGTCTGTGTCAGATTAGGATTTTTCACAAGTAGCATCTTTGAGATTTATGCACGTGTCGTGGTAAATTAAAAAGGGGGTAAAACTAGGTTTTGATCTATTTGCAAAAGAATAGTGAAATTCTTGATCTTAATTTCTTAGAGCTTTATCAATCAATATTGTGAATCTAGACTGTGTCAGTTAGGTTTAGGTATTGATTAGGGGAATAGGTGAGTGTGTCACTGCTTATAACCATTACTAAGAAAGAAATAGGAATTGAAATATATTCCGAATCAAGTGAATAGGAAGGAAGAAAAAGAAATTGTGCCGATGATATTGAATTGATAAACGGGGACGGAGACAAATCTGAAGTGCATGCCTTTAATTGTTTTACAATTTAGTTTTTAATTTCTGTTTTAGAAATTTAATTAAAATCAAACAAATCCCCCAATCTTGTCAAGTGACAATTGTGCAATTGAATAACCGTTCTTCAGTGGATCGACCCTGGACTTGTCCTAGCTGCAGTTTTTGTAGCCGAGTATAGTCTTGGAAATTAATTAATTTGTAGGCGTGCGACTTTAGACCTATCAAATTTTGGCGCCGTTGCCGGGGAACGGTTTTATTTGTTTGCACTCTTATTCTCTTCTTAATCTATTTCTTTTTCTTTTTCTTTTTCTTGTTTCCTGTTAATTGCATATTATTATTATTGTTGTCTTGTGGTGTGGAACCTTTTATGGTCCATACCCGTTCTGCTAATCAATCTGTTAGTCCTTTTATTCCAGAAATTGAAAGATATTTCAGGTGCAGGAGAAATTTACTGACGGGACGAGATGAATAATAATAACGGTGGGAACGATGATGGTCCGGAGGTTGTGAACAATGGGGGTAACGGAAGAGGCAATAACAATCCCCCACCTCGGACATTGAGGCAAAGGATTGCTCCTAACTGGAATGAGCAACCGCAAGCAGTGCTATTTCCGGATTTGCCGGCTGGGGTCACATTTGAGTTGAAGCCGGGGTTGTTGAACCAGTTGCCCCATTTCCATGGTATACCAGGGGAGAACCCGAATCAACATATTTCCCAGTTTGTGCAGATTTGCAAGAGCATGAAGCCGGCTACATTGCCTCTTGAGCAGTTATTGTTGAGGGCGTTTTCCTTTACTCTTAAGGATAACGCGAATGCATGGTACTACCACTTGCCACCAAATAGCATTACAACTTGGCAGCAGTTGAAGGAGGTGTTCCTTGATGAGTTCTTCCCTCCTGATCAGATTAATGTCATGAAGCGGGATATCAGCAACATGGAGCAGCGGTCCGATGAATCACTATATGACTATCACAACCAGTTCTACAAGCTTTGCAGAAGTTGTCCGTATCATGGTTTTGATGATGAGCAGCTTATTGTATACTTCTATGGAGGATTGACTGTGCAGGACAAACGGTGGATAGATTCTGCTTGTGGAGGTAGTATTTTGAACAAAACTACCAGGGATGCAGAGCAGTTGATAGAGGAACTAGCCAAGAGCACAAGGACTCATGGGAGGAGGTCTAGCGTTAGACAAGTCAGTGCTGCAGGATCGAGTGATGCAACGAGTGAGTTGAAGACTGAGTTGGAAGATGTTAAAAGCCTGTTGAAGACTTTGGTTTTAGATCAACAACCTCGAGCATGTGGTATATGTAATGATGTGACCCACCCGACTGATTCTTGTCCTACTCTTCAGACTGAGGAGGTAGTAGATGTCAATGCTATAGGGTTCAATCAGCAGGGTCAGAGGCCACCTCAGTTCAATTACAATGCTGCGAATAATGTTCATCCGAACCTTAGATATGGTCCACCACAGGGGTAACAAGGTTTCGCAGCTGCCGTTCAACAATCGCGAGGATTTCGGCAGGTCGCGGTATCGTGGCAACCGGTTTAATCGATGCAGACCACCTGTTGGGCACAGCCGGCAGCGCGGGACAGTCTACAAGATATGTTCCGTACGCGGCTCAGTATGACCACCTTATCCAACGGTTTTCAGCAGTATCAGCAGAGGACCGATACGAGTATCAGCGGTCTTGAGAGACAGATGGGGCAGATTACAGATGCTGTGGGCAGGTTGGAGGCTCAGAATTCGGGGAAGTTACCATCTAGAACGGAACCGAATCCGAAGTCTAATGTTAGTGCAATGACTTTGCGCAGTGGGAAGAAGCTAGTGGAAGTGGTTGTCGAAGAGGAGCCCGAGCTAGTGGTTGAGAGAGTTACACCCGAGTTAAAGACTCCTGAAAAGGAGAAGAGTACTGTACCAGTATTTCCTGTGTATGAGCCAGTCCCCCCATTTCCGTATGCACTAAGGGAGGACAGAAAGCCGGAGCCTGATAAGGCTATCTTTGACACATTCAAAACGCTTGAGGTAAACATTCCATTTCTTGATCTCCTGCAGTCGGTTCCAAGGTATGCTAAGTTCTTGAAAGAGTTATGCACGATGAAGAGGAATCAGAAGGAGCGGAGTCAGAAAAAGGTAAAAATCAGTGAGCATGTGTCTGCAGTCTATCAGAAGAGGATGCCGAAAAAGTGTAGTGATCCGGGTATGTTCGTGATTCCGGTGTCTCTTGGGGATAATTCGGAGCATATGGCTATGCTTGACTTGGGGGCTTCAATCAACGTCATGCCCTATGCGTTGTTTGAGAACCTAAAGTTGGGACCTTTACAGACACTCGGGTGATTATACGGCTGCCGACGAGATCAAATGCGTACCCTAAGGGGTTGATTGAGGATGTTCTAGTTCGGGTTGGGAAGCTCATTTTTCCTGTAGATTTTTATGTCTTGGAGATGGATACGGACCCTAAGGCTCCCATTCTGTTAGGAAGGCCTTTCATGTCGACTGCTCGTACCAAGTTGGATGTCACGAATGGGTCATTGACTATGGAGTTTGATGGGCAACAAATGGAGTTCAATATCTTTGATGCCATGAAGTACCCTAAGGATGTGCACTCGGTGAACTTCATTGATGTAATGGAGCCCATAGCTCAAGAGGTATTTGATGTGTGCGGAGGAGATGATGACATGAAATCTGTGTTAGAGAATGCCTTGGAGTATGCCGGGTTAGAGTTTGACATTTCCGATGAGATGAAGGAGGCGGTTATGAGCCTTTCTGAGGATGCTATGTATGTCTCACCATCGGGTTATGGTCATCTACAGTTGGAGGTGCCACCGGAGAAGCCATTGCCATCTGTTGAGAAGGCACCTGTTCTTGAATTAAAGCCCCTTCCCGAGAATTTGAAATATGCTTTCTTGGGTGAAGGGAAGACACTTCCTGTGGTGATCTCTAGTGTTTTGACGGAGGAGCAAGAGAAGAAATTAGTTGATGTGATCCGGGAGCGGAAAGAAGCGATTGGGTGGACTATTGCCGACATCAAGGGCATAAGTCCTTCTTTATGTACTCACCGGATTTTACTAGAAGAGGGTGCTAAGCCGGTAAGGCAACCGCAGAGGAGGTTGAACCCACCTATGATGGAGGTGGTGAAGAAGGAAGTGTTGAAGTTGCTGCAGATGGGGATCATATATGCCATTTCGGATAGTGAGTGGGTGAGTCCTACTCAATGTGTAGCCAAGCGGGGTGGAATCACTGTCGTCATCAACCACAAGGGCGAGTTGGTGCCAACCCGGGAGCAAACGGGATGGCGTGTTTGTATTGATCTTCGTCGGCTGAATGAGGTAACTAGGAAAGATCACTTCCCCCTCCCATTTATTGATCAGATGTTGGAAAGGCTTGCCGGAAGGGCATACTATTGTTTTCTTGATGGTTATTCCGGGTATTTTCAAATACCAATTGCACCGGAAGACCAAGAGAAAACCACTTTCACTTGCCCCTTCGGCACCTTTGCCTATCGGAGGATGCCCTTTGGTTTATGCAATGCACCTGCGACTTTTCAAAGGTGTATGATGAGCATCTTCTCCGATTTTGTAGAGAATTTTATGGAGGTTTTTATGGATGACTTCACCGTCCATGGAGACTCGTTCGACCAATGTCTTGCTCACCTTGCTTTAGTTCTTGACCGATGTGTTGAAACAAATTTGGTTTTAAATTTTGAAAAATGTCACTTTATGGTGGAGCAAGGCATTGTGTTAGGACATGTGGTGTCGAAAAAGGGTATTGAAGTGGATAAAGCAAAAATTGACGTTATTTCCACACTTCCTTACCCTACAAATGTGCATGAAGTGCGGTCGTTCCTTGGTCATGCGGGGTTCTACCATCGCTTCATAAAAGATTTTTCAAAAATTGCATCACCTCTATGCACCTTGTTGCAAAAAGAGGTGGATTTTAAATTTGATGATAGTTGCAAGAAAGCGTTTGATGAGTTGAAGGGTAGGTTGACATCTACTCCTATTATTCAAGCCCCCAATTGGTCTCTACCTTTTGAGATCATGTGTGATGCGAGTGATTATGCCGTGGGGGCAGTTTTGGGTCAAAAAGTGGATCGTGCCTCTCATGTGATTTATTATGCATCTATGACTTTAAATGAGGCACAAAGAAATTACTCTACTATAGAAAAAGAGATGTTAGCGGTGGTCTTTGCATTAGAGAAGTTTAGGTCCTATTTGCTTGGGACCAAAATCATTGTGTACACCGATCATGCTGCCCTTAGGTATTTGATGTCTAAGAAAGAGGCGAAACCGAGACTCATTCGGTGGATCCTTCTGTTGAGTGAATTTGACATAGAAATCAAGGATAAGAAAGGAGCCGAAAACGTTGTGGCCGATCACTTGAGTCGTTTGGTGAGGGAGGATGACAAGCCTTATAAGCAAGCCCCTATTAGGGGCGAGTTTCCTGATGAGGCTTTGTGGGCGATTAAAGAGGTAATTCCTTGGTATGCAGATCTAGTAAACTTTTTGGTCTCTAATAAATTCCCCCAAGGATTTTCTAAATCCAAAAGAGACAAAATCCGCAGTGAGGCTAAGTATTATGTGTGGGACGAACCAAATTTGTGGAAGCATTGCGCTGACCAAGTTATTCGTAGATGTGTCCCGGAAAATGAGGTGGCCTCTATCCTAAAGTTCTGTCATGAGTATGCATGCGGTGGTCACTTTGGGGCCAAAAACACCGCTAGGAAAGTGTTAGACAGTGGCTTCTTTTGGCCAAAGTTGTTTATGGATGCCACTGCATTTTGTAAGTCTTGTGACCGGTGTCAACGTGTTGGAAATATAGGACGCCGCAGTGAGATGCCACAAAACATCGTAATTAATTGCGAAGTTTTTGATGTGTGGGGAATCGACTTTATGGGTCCGTTCCCTATTTCTTTTGGTTTTGTGTACATCTTGCTTGCAGTGGACTACGTTTCCAAGTGGGTCGAAGCGATCCCTACACGCACCGATGATTCTAAAGTGGTAGTGAGTTTCCTCAAGAGTAATGTTGTGTCTAGATTTGGGATGCCTAGGGCCTTGATTAGTGATAGGGGGACTCATTTTTGCAATAGGATGGTGGAGGCCTTGGTTAAAAAGTATAATATCACTCATAAGGTCTCTACCGCCTATCACCCCCAAACGAATGGCCAGGCCGAGGTGTCCAATAGGGAAATTAAATCGATCCTCGAAAAGACCGTAAATCCGAATAGGAAAGATTGGAGTCTTAGGCTAGAGGATGCTCTATGGGCTTATCGTACGGCCTACAAGACACCTATTGGTATGTCCCCATATCGATTGGTGTTTGGGAAGCCATGTCATTTGCCCGTGGAATTAGAGCACAAAGCCTTTTGGGCAATTAAAAAGTTCAACATGAACCTAGATGGGTCCGGCGAGGAGAGGAAATTACAATTGAATGAACTAGATGAGATCCGGAGAGAGGCCTATGAAAATAATCTGTCCTACAAGGAACGAGCAAAAGCGTGGCATGATAAAATGATCTTGAGGAGAGAATTTAAAGTCGGTCAAAAAGTCCTCTTATTTGACTCCCGCTTACGCTTGTTTCCCGATAAATTAAGATCCCGGTGGACCGGTCCCTATTTGGTAAGGGAGGTATACCCGCATGGTGCGATTGTGATCTCTAGTCTTTCCGGAGACCAAGAGTTTAAGGTAAATGGGCAAAGATTGAAGCCCTATTTTGATGGTGGAGATGTCATTGTTGAGGATGTGGAGATGATGGATCTCTACGATCCTAGTTACGATTGATCCATATGCTTTGACCGGGGGCTTACCCGGCATTTGGTCTAGCTAAAGACGGTAAAGAAGGGCGGCTCACCGGGAGGCAACCTGGGGACTTTATTGTTTATCTCTTTGTTATTTTTGTTCATATTTTTATTTTGTTTAGAATTGGTGCTACTAAAGGTTTTGTGTTGTGGTGGTGTGCAGAAAAGCAGTGGAGTGGAGCAAAGATACTGTGTCCAGGCTAAAAAAAAAAAAAAAAAAAAAGAAGAGAAGAGAAGTTGAAAAAAGGCCTGGGCACGACTCGTGGATACATGCACGACTCGTTGCAAGAACCTGCACGGGTGATCATTTTTGCACGCCTCGTATCACGACTGGAAAGTGGGGAATGACTCGGGCTTAAAAGCACGAGTCGTGCTATGAATTTCTTAAAAAAAAAAAAAAAAAAAAAAAAAAAGAAAATAATTGAAGGGGGCGTTGACTGGGTTCTTCAAACTCCTTCTTTCCCTGTTTCCTTCCCCCCCATTAACGCTCCCACCACACCAAAACCGCCGCCCCCATTCTTCTTCCTCTTCCCGTTCTTTTCGTATATCTCCCTTCTTCTTCCTCTTCTTCTCTTTCCTCCCCTCCATAAACCGCCACCCATTCCTCGTCTCTCTCACAAATTCGGCCGCCCCCCCATTAAATCTCTCTCTCTCTCTAACCTTAAAACCACCAAATTAAAGCCACTACACCTTGAAATTGAACCTTCCCACCATCTCCCTCCATAATTCCGACCCAATACTCCACCATTCCTTCCATAAACTTCGCCTCTGGTGCAGCAAGCCGAAACCCTAGAAGTTCAAAATTGGGGTTCTTGATTTAAACTGTGAAAGCTTTGTTTGGAGCAAGGAGGTGTGTGGAAAGCATTGTAAGGTAACCTTCGAAATTATTTCCTTGTTGAGCATTACATTACTTGGGGAGCTGTGGAGGTCGGTTGGTATTGACAGGAGAGTTTTGTCTGAATTGGTGTTGTTTGATTATTTTTGGTTTCTGTGGTTGTGTTGTGAGAATTCTGTTAGTGCATTGTATTGGTATTGGTTGACTGGTTGACTGGTTGTGCTTGTGTGGGTATTGTTTTGGTTTGATTAAACATGGTGAAAACAAAAGGAAAAGGTGTTGACCCTAATCCTCCGTCCAAGAAACAAAAGCGGTCTGTGTTCTTACCGGAAGAGCAACCCGATGATTTTATGGGCTTAAGGACCTTGAACGAAACACAGAAAAACAAATGGAGGAACTTGTGTAAAAGGGGACGGGAGATTCAAATTACAAAATTTTTGAGCATCCCGACATTGCAGAAGCTTGGGGTTAATGAATTGGTGATAGAATTATTGTTGAATGCGGGCTTAGGAGGATTTTTAGGAAAAAGTGCCGCAACCTATAAGCGGTATACTCTAGAGTTTCTATCTACTATGGAGAGATACGTGGATGATGAGAATGAGCAATGTGTGAGTTTTAATTTGAATGATGTTCACAGGGTGATTAAGTATGACGTCGTAAGGGAATTGTTCGGAGTGGAGATGAGTCCTGAGGATGAACCGAAGAAGGATAAGTCGGTGGAGTTTTTCTATTTTGAGTTGACTGGAAAGTATATGCAGAGACCCTATGTGAGGGCAAAGGAGTTCTATCATCCGGCGTGGAGATTCTTGTACAAGGCCTTATCTATGACCTTCTTTGGCAATGGGGAGCCGGCCCAAACAAATGCCACTTCTATTGCCTTCATGCAGTGTGCTGTGTCTGTTGACAAAATCCCGGATTGGGTTGATTACTTCTTCAGGAGATGTGAGAGTTATTCGGGACAGGCGAGCGGGAATATCCCTGTGGGAGGGATGATTACTTTGTTGGTCCTACATTTTTTGAAGAAGCCGTTGGATTCAGCAGGATTGATTGGTGGTCCGAAATTTTATGACCACGAGTATTTGTTGAGGTATGACAGTGCTTTTTCTAGGGTGGATGGGTCAGTTGATGCGTTGTGGTTGACATATGGTAATGGTTTGAGAATGCGATGTGATAGTGATGCAGTTTACCCAAGTGGAAATCAGCCTAGGGATTGGCGTATGCCCGGGGTGGTTGATATCTCCAAGAGACAGCTTGCTATTGATAGGGGTGAGATACCCGAGAGTGAGGATGATGCTGAGGAAGAGCAGCATGTGGAGAGGCAGGAGCCCAGGAGACAGGAGACTAGTAGTTCGAGCCAGCAGGGATCATTTGGTCAGTGGCATGAGATGCGAGCATATTTAGATGAGCAGAACCGGGCACATACGACCCGATACGAGCGGATAGAGGAACATATGAGAGGGGCAGACTTGCAGAGAGAGGAGTTAGCCGACAGACTGGAGTCGGTTGAGGATGAGATCTCGAGGATGAGTAGGAGAGGCGTATGATTGGAGGCTTATGTGTAGCAGCCCGAGCCGAGGGTTTATGAGCCGGTCCCCGCTGATTACACCGAGATGATGGATGGCAGAGCAGCACGGAGAGGACAGAGACGCACTGAGAGAGGAGTTCGATTTGGCGAGTCCTCTCAATCTTTTTGGAGTTGCTGGCGTTGATGGTATTCTCCTTTCTCCCTCACGTTTTATTTTCTTTGTTATGATGTTTTTGTCACACTGAGGGCATTGTGAAAATGAAGCGTGGGGGAGGGGATTGATCTATGTTGTACATTGTTAAAAAAAAAAAAAAAAAAAAAAAAAAAAAAAAAAAAAAAAAAAAAAATGAGGGGCTAAGCGAAAACCCGAAAGGGCGCTTAGGCAAAAGGTGAGGAGTTGAAATTTGTGACATCTTGTATATCACCGGTGAGGAGACATAAGGGAGGTTTGGAGCGTAGGGTAGGAATAATTCTTTTGGCGTAGGAGGTTCGGCTAGAGGAGTTAGGTTAGAAAATCCTCGTATTTCTCTTGTGGTGATATAAGGGGGGTTGGCGTATTTTGCGAGGTGAGTCTTTGTTGGGACATTGACTTGGGTTGAGGTGGTAGTAGAGTGAGGATAGCGTGGGGGATGGGTAGGACATTATTTTCCCCCTAGCTTTTTGATTGTGTGGGCCTTAGTTTGGATGACCCGTTTTTGCATAAATGGAGTGGGGATCAAACTAAGGCCATTGATATCAGTATTATAGTTGGAGTGCTAAGGAACGTATTCATTTTCCGAGTTTGTTTGGTTGACATCACTGATTGGGAGTTTAGAGGAGTTAGGGAAATCATTTTCCCCCTCGCGCATCTAATTTAGACCTGGAGTTAGCGAGGATTTAGATATTTACTCAGGGACGAGTAAAAGGTCTAAGCGTGGGGGAATTTGATAGGTTGGTTTTTATATATGGTAATTCCTCGATTTTCTTAGACATTTTATAGCAATATGATTATATTTTGTATTTATTTTAGTAATATTGCTATATTATGTATCAATGAGGAACAATGTAATAGGGAGATTATTGTTAGTATTTTTATGTAAGTTGATGATCTTGGTATTGTTGGAGCACTGTTATTGCCAAGAGGTTATTTGGAAAGTCCACATTCACCAAAGTCGTCAACTACAGTAAGGCAAGGGGGCAAAGTGCAACAAAGCAGGGACTTCAAGGGTTCAAGGGTTAAGAGGCAAGTTCCTGGAAAGAAGGGTTCTCAAGCTGGGACACGACTCGTGGCTGTATGCACGAGTCGTGCAATTGATCTGTACAGGATGACCAAAGAAGCACGAGGCGTGGCACGAGTGAAGAGGAAGTGCACGAGTGGTGAAGCTGTGCACGAGTGGTGAAGCTGATCACGAGTCGTGATTCCATGCACGAGTCGTGCTCCTCGCGTGTTCTGACGTCAGCTTCAGCACAGGATACGCGTTTTTGGGAATTGTTTCTATATTATTTTCTTTGTATTTTCCTTTTTAAATTAGTTTTCCTTTCCTTATTAGTTTAGGTTTATGGTTAAGTATAAATATTAGGTTTTAACAATTAAGAAGGGTTCTACGTTTTTGTTTGGCAATTATTATTATTTCTTAGAGCAGTCAGTAAGTTTTATGGAAGCTTAAAACTTTTGCTTCAGATTTGGATCTTGAACCGTTTGTTAATTCGATTGAGGTATTAATTTCTTTGTTTCTGAATTCCTATTCATAGTTTTACTTATTGTTAATTGATAAATCTTTTCTAGGGTTTTGAGATTTGATCACTTTCTTTTCCCCGGGAATTGATTTAATGCTAGTTTAATCTTAAGTTTGTGTCAGATTAGGATTTTTCACAAGTAGCATCTTTGAGATTTATGCACGTGTCGTGGTAAATTAAAAAGGGGGTAAAACTAGGTTTTGATCTATTTGCAAAAGAATAGTGAAATTCTTGATCTTAATTTCTTAGAGCTTTATCAATCAATATTGTGAATCTAGACTGTGTCAGTTAGGTTTAGGTATTGATTAGGGGAATAGGTGAGTGTGTCACTGCTTATAACCATTACTAAGAAAGAAATAGGAATTGAAATATATTCCGGATCAAGTGAATAGGAAGGAAGAAAAAGAAATTGTGCCGATGATATTGAATTGATAAACGGGGACGGAGGCAAATCTGAAGTGCTTGCCTTTAATTGTTTTACAATTTAGTTTTTAATTTCTGTTTTAGAAATTTAATTAAAATCAAACAAATCCCCCAATCTTGTCAAGTGACAATTGTGCAATTGAATAACTGTTCTTCAGTGGATCGACCCTGGACTTGTCCTAGCTGCAGTTTTTGTAGCCGAGTATAGTCTTGGAAATTAATTAATTTGTAGGCGTGCGACTTTAGACCTATCAGCGAGACCATAAATGAATCTCGCCTCAATCTTAGGGGCTTCTGATGCTGCCCATAAATAATGGTTGGGCTTGGACCAAATCCATAAGCGAGAAATGATCAAGTAGGCCCAAAGCGAGTCAAGGCCCAAGAAGAAGATAGCGATAAAGTTAACCCCGGTGTATCCCGCGGGAAAGTATGTCTGGGATATCCCGCCAAATTCACTAAAAGGGTAAGCTCAAGATGATAAAAGCGAGATAATGGTTGATGAACGGCGAGATAATAAGGTAAGCCGGCGAGATAATAGAATGAGGCGACATGGTGCTCGGTTAACCGTATCCGGCGAGAGATAGATTCTAGTGGGCGCGGTACATAAGGGGCGGCATATAAATATCTACGAAATGAGACCCACTAGAACGGTTTGACATTGGGAAAAGTGATTTGTGTCAGAGAAAAAGCGTCACATGCTTTGAATTTATTCTCGTGATTAACCAATGGAATGATGACACGTGGAGTTAGAGGCTAACTGTCGCACGATATATGCACGTGAGGATAGCACATGCCAAGCATGAGGGAAGGGGGTATATATATGAGGGATCGTCATCCCTACCAGGTACGTTCACCCACACACACGAAACACCCTTCCTCTATTCAAATTACCCTTGCCAGAACAGATACTTATCCTCACGCCGGAGGGGCTTACGCCGGAGCCGCCCCCGGATCAGCTTACGTTTTTTGGTGTGCAGGCGAGAAGAAGGAGCCGGAGTTATCACGATTGGACTACAACGGTCGTGTTGCTGTTGAGGAAATCCCTGGCAACATCATTATTGATAGTCTGAAAAATATGAACAAACATGTAAACTAAGCCGGAACTTCACCGGCGAATACCCTCCGGCGTGAGAGTAAGTATTTGTATTTAGAGAAAGAAATCAACTGATAATAGTTTAGAGTCAAAAGATGTGTTACCAAAATAATGTGAATTATTTCTTGTATTTATAGGCATAGCATTGTAGACTCCATGTTGGATAGAAATCTGTGTTATATAAGGTTATAATCTTATGGAGATTATAACTATTTACAGTTCTTATTTGAGTACAATTGGATAATAGCAATCTGCATGTACACCATCGAGGCGTGTTGCTCGTCGTACATGTACTGGTCGGCCTAAACTGAGCCGAGTAAGAGAATTTTGAAAGATAGGGAAGCTCATTTCCTTGTTTTGTTGACAACCGAGAAGGGGCTTCTCGTATTCAAATGAGGCATTGCACGGCCTTTATGGATGCATTACTCGGCATTGATGATTATGCCTTGTCGGCATACAATTTTGTTGGGCCTCATTCATTATACGCTCACCTATTTATAGGTCGATATAGTGGGAATGACGAGTAAACAAAATGAGCAAAGGTACGGAAGGCCCACTCCCTTTGTTGTAAGTGAGACTTGTATGAATTTATATTTTGTGCCTAATTCATTGGGCCTTGCCCGGTCTAGCCCACGTTCGTTCCTCGGTTTATACCGTTCAGTGGCCCCCGACTTCCTATCTCGGCTATGATGAGTAGGAAGTAGTGCTTTACCTCGGATTAAACGAATACGAACGGGCGCTTACGTGTCATGAGGCACTTCATTTCCCATCGTTTAATTCGTACAATGATGGGCGCGTACATCTAGGTCTGACATTCATCTCGGGAACCCACTAGAGCATTATTTGTAAGGGAAAGGACGGCGTATTTACCCGGTTTTGACCCATACCCGTTTCTTATTTGGGTATAAAAGGCAAAACCCTCTTCGATTTCAATCTTTTATCACCCTTCGAGTTTGAGAGAGAAATAACAAGATTCAAATCGCCAGTTTCTGTTCTTGATTTCTTTGCTATTTTCTATTCGTTTGTGTTCGATTGCCTTGTGTATTTCTTCATCAATCTTCGAATTAAAGGTATGTTTTCTTCCTTTCTTACTAATTTCTGCAATTTTTATTTCATTCTGGGTTTCTTGAGCTTTGTTCTTGCTGGCCGCCATTGTTGTTCTGGGTTGAAGGTTTTCTTGAACCATCTTTTATATTCTTCGTATTTAGAATTAACACGTACATGGAGGAGAAATCCCAATACCCTATATTGTTACCATACCCAGAATCTTAGGGTATTAACGAATTGACGTTCCTTGGATTATGTTGAGTTTAAATAAGATAGGGGAAATCTTGACAAGTTATCAAAGCCCTAGAACCGACGTACACTACCTAAGTCGATTTAGAATTGACCGAGTGAACGTAGATTCCCCTAATGTCATATTATTTCAAGGCTGGTCTGAGATAATTGACCACATCAATCTCTACTACTTGAAATCTGACCATCTGGAGCATCCCCCATTGCTGGGTAAGGATCCATTCTCAATTTTTCATAATAGGACGAGGAGGGATACTCTTCCTCGTCCCTCACTTTGCCTTGGCCAAAATTTGACCCTTGTTATTTCATTTGTGCAGCTATGACTGGAAGAGGAAATAATGATTCTCATTTTACTGGTCCTTCGACTTCGGGGAGGATCATAGATGCTTTTACTGAGGATGCCCAATCTGGAGGCCGAGGAAGAGGCCGGGGTAGAGAAGGTCGAGGTATAACTTATACCCCTAGGCCAAAATCCATTAAAGTCGGAGAGCCCATGTTAGAGGAATTACATTCTAAGTATGGTGTGTCAAGAGAGTATTATCGCCTTAGTTACTTTCCCGGTATGCATGTCAAGGACGAGGAAGCCATGAAGGACTTCATGTACTATTTGAACCATGTACATTTTTTCTTTAAACAATTTCAACTTGGCATTTGTCTTCCCCTAGATCCCTTCAATGTGAATTTCTTGAGGATATGCAAGCCATCCCGACTATGCTAGGTGCCAACACCGTGAGGTTACTTACTGGCTTTATAGTTCTCTGTTGTATCTTAGGTTTTGAGCCTTGTCAGTCTGCCTTCCATCATTTTTTCACTGTTAGTTACAAGGAGGATTCTAGGCTTGTGGTGATTAGTAGTGACCCCAATCAATCCAAGCTCATCTATCCAATGACGAACAAGTTGTATTGGTGGAATAATCATGTAATTAGAGTGGAGAGTCGACAAGGCTGGGAGTTTGCTTCTCCCTCAAAGTGGGCAGTTGATCGAGAGGCTAAGGTAGTTTGCCGAGGTGGGCACCCTCTGCTGGTCGACCTTGGAAACATACCATAGATATTATGTACAGGCCGACATTATGCATATACCTTTGGACGGGCTGATGCCTCTCATCCCTGTCACAAGGAGGAATAGGTTTCCCGTCTAGAGGGTACACCCCGATTTTGTATTCCACGATGAGTGTGATGTATGCAAGTTATATAAAGACAATTGTCTTACCGAGGATGGCGTCGTCGACTGTAAATATCTTCCTTGCCCGTGTTTTGTACTTGTATAATTTTTTTGTTCTGTTTTAGCTGTCCTTTCTCGTCTTTTATTAAATTTCTTTTCTTCGTCTTTGCAGATCTGGCTGCCAAAGAAGAGAGGAAGATGGAAGATGGAAGATGGAAGATGGAAGAGGAAATCCTTGACCCCCAATCATTAGCAAAACTGAAGAGGAGGATTTCTCGTTACTCGGCTAAGAACAAAAGACACTCTGATGTTGCTGATAGGCAATCCATTTTTGCTTCCAAGTAAGTTGGGGCCTTGCCCCTTAAGCCGGTGGGTGGAGCTAAAGTTTCCACCGAGGAGACCGAGGAGGGACAGGCAGTACAGGCCAGGGAGGGACATACCTCCCATGCATCCATTGCTCCCCAAACCGAGGAAGCGTTTCCCATGACCGGCTCTACTAAAGCCGAGGGAGAAGATGCTAGGGGCAGGACTCCAGCTCCAAAGCGGCCAAGGATTGAGGCCGAGGTAGCGAGCTCCTTGAAAAGGCCTTGCACTGATTCTTCTCCCCCCCTCCCCCACTACTCGGCATATCAAGATTTATGCTGAGGCCGAGCAGTTTTTGAAGGATGCTAAGAAAGTCCCCATTCTGAGGGGCATAGACTTGGCTGCCCGTAGGGGTCCTCATTTGAGGGCAGGCCGAGAAGTTTTTCATCGGTCCCTTGATATGGAGTACTTGGACCAGCTTATTGAGTACAAGCCACCCATGGAGCATCTGGTCAATGGGAAATGCCTTCTGCTAAGTGAGGTAGGCTTCCTCATCTTTTTTCCTTTTCTTTGTTCGGTTATTCGTACACTTGTCTTTTGCTGATCAATTTTCCTTTCCTTATATGCAGCTTGCCTCGATCACGGCATATGAGGCAATCAAGTTCAAGGCGGCTAAGGTACATGAGAAAAAGCTTTAGGAACAAGCAAAAAAGGACAAGGCCAACCTGTAAAGGGCCATGGAGCTTATCAGAAACCTCCAAGCTGATGCTGACGCCTTTAAAATGGCCAAGGATAAAGCCGAGGAAGAAGAAAGGGTTGCCAAAGTGGCATTAACTCGTGCTGAAGAGGCGGCCAAGTTAAGAGAGGCCGAGCTGGAGAAGCAAGAGATTGAGGCCGTGAGGGAGACTGAGGATGCTGATGCTGCTTGGTTAAAAGACTTAGAGGCAAGCATCCCGTCTAGGGAGGCTAGTGCCGTTTCTCGTTATAAATCCAACTCGTCTTTTAGACAAGCAGTGGCTGAGAAGACGGCCACAATGTACACTGATGGGTACTTACATTTGGCTAGGAGGGCTATGGCGGACACGTCTCTCAACCTCGACCTAGAGGTTCTTGCTTGGGCTATATGCTAGGATTCCTACGATAAGGCTGCTCGGTCTCTGCACTACCTTGTTCCCTTCTCCGGCAATGCTCTTAAGGTGATTGCCTTTCTTGACGCTCAGGCCGGCCATCCTACTTGGGTTCCTCCTCCCCTTGATTCACAAAATATTCATGCTATAATTTAAAGGATTGAGGACGAGGTCCTGAGTTCTGGAGAGGACGAGGGGGCTGTAGGTGTGAAACCTAACGGTTTATTTAATTTCCGCAAGCGCATGGGCTATTGAAATATAGCAAGTGGAAGTACAGGTCGATTCCACGAAGACAGGGTTTACTTTGGGATTAATTAGTTTTTACTAAGAAATATAAAAGAGATTGGGAGAATTATATGTTGATTAAAGAAAAAAATAGAACATATACAGAAAATACTTTTAGAAAAACTCTTATAAATTGAAGCATTCTCGGGATTGGAAATCATTAAGCCAAATTATTAATCACATAGTCATGTCTTTGAAAATACAGATTTTCATAAAAATCAAGATGGAACGTTAAGCCTACACTACTTCTCACGATCAAGCAAGTAGCGTTTGTACCCTTCACTAATTATGCCCTATCTCTCGATGGCCCATAATTAACAAGGATCCATTAAAGTTCGCAAATCAACGTACTTTCCATTCAAGGAACATCCCTAGGCCATTGAACTACTCTCGTGATCAATAAAACCTAGTTCCTTTATATGGTTCCGTTAATCGAGATTCTCCGCTAGGTACTTCTCTCGATTAACTGAATCATACAAGTTGGACGTCTCCAAAATGTAAGTCATTTTGAGATTAATATAAAGAAATTGTTTAGATGAAGAGAAATGACAAGACTTTTATAAAAGATGATGAACAAAAGGCATTTTGAGTTTCCAAACCCAAGAATATGAGGGATTACACACTAGCCATTGTGAAATAAACAAACAAAAGTAATAATAAGAGATACGGGGAAGAAAGACTTATGATTGTAAAGAGACAAAGGGTGAAAATAACTTCTGAAATTATATTGCTTCTTCTAAAATACTTCAAGAACAATGATGAACACTTGAATCTTTAAGAGATTTGGAACTAATGATGAAAAATAAATCTTGTTTCTATGTATATTATGGTATATAATCTGTTTCTAAGCTCTGATCTCCTTAAAGACTGATTACAAATGTCTTTATATAGACATGGATGAGACTCTTTAAAGTGGTGCCTTCAAAAGGTGCCTTCAAAAGGTGCCTTTTTGGAACTGGTACAACGATTACACGGCCGAGTCAAGGGAACTGCACGATCGTGTGAGCTTGGCCCCAAAATTTGGTTTGAACTGGGCATTGTGCACGACCGCTCCTCTATCTGCTACACGGCCGCTCTGGCTGGATTTGCTCGGCCACTCTGGTTTTCAAGCCTCGGCCACTCCATGTTTTGGGGCCAATTTTGGCCTGGCAATGACCATATGCACGGCCGCTCCTATGCAAAGAGCACGACCGTGCAGGCAGGGATTTGGCATGTGCGCTTAATTTGATGTTCACTACTGGAAAATGACCTTTTACCGACGGAAATTTCCGTCGGTAATTTCCCATTTCCGTCGGTAAATGGTCATTACCGACGGATTTTGTCCGTCGAATTCCGTCGGTAAAAATTGGTTGGTAATACCGAAGGACCAATTCCGACGGTATTTTCGGCGGATTATCCGTCGGTAAACCCAAAATTCCGCCAAAAACCGTCCGTCAGCAATGAAGTACGCCGGCCGGTTGCCGGAGCCATCGCCGGAGAGTTATCGACGGAAATTTTCATCGGTAAATAATTAAAGAATAAAAAAACTCATTTCCGACGGCTATATTCGTCGGAAATCTTAAACTTTATCGACGGAAATGTCCGTCGGAAATCTTAACCCGTTACCGACGGAAATTTCCGTCGGTAATGAGTTTTTTTTTATTTACCGACGGAAATTTCCGTCGGTAATGAGTTTTTTTTTAATTTATTTACTGACGGAAATTTCCGTCGGTACTATGTCCAGATTTAAAAAAAAAAATTGTTTTATTTGTAAACCACCTGTAAACCTGTCAAACCTGTTTTAAACAAATCTCAACATACAAAGAAACACAAACAACCTGTTTCACTTGAAACAACCATCCAAATCAAGCGAAACAGGAAAGGGGTAAGGGGAAAGGGAAAGGGGAAAAGGGGAAAAGGGGAAAGGGAAACTGTTTCGCTTGAACATCAAATAAAGGGAAACTGTATCCAACAACCAGAAGAGATACGGGAAAGGGGAAAGGAGAAAGGGGAAAGGGAAAGGGAAAGGGAAACCAAATATGTTTGTTTGATTACATGTCAAATAAAATTAATGTTTAACGACCACGACCACGACCACGAGCGCTACCGCTGCCGCTACTGCCACCGCCACATCACCTAAGGTATTGACCGACTGATGAGTCAGAAGCATTACCGCTATTAGGTTGCTGTGGTTGCAAGTTCATGATGGCCAAGTATTGTTGCATGCGCTGCTCAAACTGGCTTTGCTGAAGTTCTCACTCTTCCCAAAGACGTTCCTCCAATATGCTCTGCACCTGGGCCTCGCACTGGTCCCGCACCTCGGCTCGCACTCGCTCGCATCCGCTCGCATCTGCTCCACTTGCCTTTGAACCTCTCTCTGAACCCGATCATCGAACGCCTCGTGATCCACATGCTGACTGCCGGAGGAAGAAGAAGAAAAGTACTGCGTAGTAGGGTTGCGGAATGGCATGTTAAAATACCCAGCACCATGTCCTCCGAATCCAGGCAAGCGATCTCCCTTTGGTTGCTTGTCTCGGAGGACAATGGCCGCCTAAAGCTTTTCACGAAAGGCAGGCCGCTCGGTGCTCTCAGGCTCCATACCCTTCTTCAATAGCCTCATCACGAGCACGCCTATCATACTCTTCCTGGGATAAAAAAACATTATACACTATGGTAGAAAATAATATTTCTTTAACTAAATAATTTATAATTTACTAATAGAAAATACTATTAACACTTACATAAAGGGTCTGGTAATAAGGGTTAACCCATTGTAGTCCTGAGCCATCAGGAGCCTCCGTAGTATGTGTAGCCATAAACACATACTGGAAAAACTCTTATTAAATAGAAAATCCTTTTGCTCAAACAGTGGAGAACTTATTTGCTATATCTTTCTTGATCAAAGATGGACGGATTTTGATAGTTGTGGGTGAGAAAGGCTCTCATCTTATTTATATTTTAAGATGTTATCCACCAACCACAATGCTCTATAAGCAGTGCCACTAAGAGTTTTCTTCCTAATTTTAGACAATGATTAGGAGTCTAATTCCTTAACAATACTTCCATCCAAGTCTTCCTAATTTTAGACATTCACCCCCTCCCTCCCCCTTTGACTTTACACAAGCCATCTAATACAAATTAAGAGTAAACAGTTGACTGCTTGATCAAAAAGTGTGATCCGACCTAAGGTGCATCTAGGGTGCCAGGATTGATATCAGGCGCTCAAACGTAGGCGACATACATCACCGTCCGCGATGCCGTCAATCGCCCCAAAATGGGATCTAGAACCAGTAGTAAACAGTTGTACCCAAAATAAAGAAACATACCTAGCAGTAAACAATCAACAGTTCAGAACATGGGTCAGAATTTAAATACAGTAACCAAGTTGCACACACTCTGATTAACATCAAATTTTCAAAACAAATAATATGATCTCATCAGATGAGATTCATGTCCGTTCAACACAACCATCATTCCCAGAAAAATTGGTGCTAACATTAACATCATCAATCGTAGAGAGTAACGTAAGAACATAACATGATAATTTGCTTTCAATTTGATCACTTAATAAGAACTCAAATCTCTCTCAAGTCGAAATCAACTCCAATCAATAGATTAAACAAACTAGAAATGGAGTCGGAGCATAGATAATATTCACACCCAATATAAAATGACCATAAAACTAAAAGTTACTTTAAAGGAGATTTAAACTAAGTAGACACCACTACCCTTCACACAACACCCACATCATAGTCTGTCCACATCAAATGTGCTATTTAAACAAGCAGACATACCATTGAAATTTGATTCTTATGTTTAAAAACAGATATGGAACAATCACAATTCATGTTTCATTAGTAGACTCAAGAATCAGGATGATAAAAAGACTCCGCTATTGCAAATAGACTCGGGAAGAATAGTTGTGTGTTCACTGCATTACTCAATTACTTTTCGTTCTTGTTAACATAGAAAAGGTAACAGAGCAAAGTATGGCTATGCATTGTATAGGGACTACTTGTTCTCATTAAACTCCAACACTGATTCCCTTGTTACAAATTAACAACCCTTATCTTGAGAGTAATTCAATACCAAGTCTATTCAAGAACAAAACTTGAACAGCAATCAATTACACCCAAAGATTCCTTCCCACTAACTTCAATTCATCGAACTTTTCAAAAATGAAGCTTGGTTATCCATTAAGTTCCTACATTACCAGTCATGAATATAGTTTTTTTTAATCATGAAAAGAAGACAAAATTAAAAAACGATTGTTACAATAGTACTTTATATGATTAATAATGTCTCTTATTAATTTTACACTTTTCAAAAGTGGGACGGAGGAATTAAACCTTACCTCATTCAGTAACCTTACCTCAATTATGAACGGGGACTACGCCTGTGACTAATAAGAGAGAGAGAGAGAGAGAGAGAGAGAAAGCGAGTGAGAGAGAGAAATCGAGTGAGAGAGAGAAAGCGATTGAGAGAGAGAAAGTGAGTGGGAGATTACTTACCGGTGACGGCGAACGGCGAAGGCTCGGCGACGGCGTTGTTCAGACCAGGTGCTAGGGTTCGGCGTAATTGTTTGCGAATTGTGTTTGAGCTGAAGCGTAAATGGGGAAATTTTAAATTTATAGGGCTTCGCTACCGACGGACGGGTCCGTCTGTATCACCGGCGGACATAGTCCGTTGGTAATACCGATGGAATTTAATCCATTACCGACGGACAAAACGAAAATTTAAAAAAAAAAATTCCCGGTAAATGAAATTTAATTTCCGTCGGTAAACTAACTTTTTCCGTCGGTATTACCGACGGACGACGTCCGTCGGTAATATTCCGTCGGTAAATGCCCTGTTTCTAGTAGTGGTTGTCCCTCCATGGCTTTGATACTTGATTATTTCCAAGGCTCCAATTGTTCATAAAATGACTCTAAAACCTGCCTAAGAGTCTAAGATATACCAAAGGCATAAAATCGAAGATATATGACAAAAGAAGCTAAAATAAACTAAATGCAAACTAAATGATACTAAAAACTAAGGAAATGATTGATAAATGATGCGATAAATGACTATATAATAGTCACTTATCAAACTCCCCCACACTAAGCTCTTGCTTGTCCCCAAGCAAGATTAGGATGAGAAAATGGAGAGGGAGAAAACAAATGAAAATGATAAAACAATGAGATTGATCCCTCAGAAAATTTATT
This sequence comes from Adenophora triphylla var. japonica, assembly GCA_022495995.1. Taxonomy (NCBI): domain Eukaryota; kingdom Viridiplantae; phylum Streptophyta; class Magnoliopsida; order Asterales; family Campanulaceae; genus Adenophora; species Adenophora triphylla. Next base: position 258,354 of record JAFEMH010002673.1, read on the forward strand.
GTTGCATGCCTTTTGCCTTTAAAGATTGCCTCTAGCTTCCTATTCATATTTTCCATATCCTTAAAAATTATTAGAAAGAGGTATTTTAGGGGATATTTCAAAGGAGCAATTTTAAGACAATAAACCAATATATCATAAATAGAATTTGATCAAGCAAGGCATATTAGAAGGATGAATCTTTGGATCACAAGCTTGGTGCAATAAAAAGCTTCACTCTTTAAAGTGATTTGTGAAAATGACTTTATTGCTTAAAATGTACAAATAAAAAGAATGAACATTTATTCCCAAATTGGAAGTATTCATGGAATTGAAATGCATTTTGAATCACAAGGGTGGAAATGGAGGATGGTAGTGGAAAAATCTTATCAAGGCTTAACAAATTATCTTATTTTAATACGTGTTAAATTTGCAAAAGACTTTAAGCAATTTTTGATCCTTTCAAGTAGAAAATATTGTGGCTGCGAACCCCATGTTCCTAATGCTTAGATCAAAAATACTTTTGATATTATTTCTATTTGGCAAGGGAACATTGTCGCAGCGAACGCCGTGCCCCGAGTTACTTTAGGAAATAATAGACTGCTTTTTTGCTTCTTCTTTTTTTCTTTTGAAGATTTGGTGACTTTAGTCACTCTTGAGTAATAAGCTAAAATGTTTTAGCCTTGATTGATTAGTGGAAATGGAAATATGAGATTATGAAGGAATGTGATTCAAAGGAAACAAAACAACATGAATGTTTCTAATGAGAGAATAAACATAAAAAATATTGAAATGTACATTTAAAGAAATAATTTTTGCAAAATTTTTCACAAGATAAAAAAAAACAAGTGCTTAAGATGATCAAGAAGGATTCAACTAACAAATAAATGATTTTCTTAATAAAACCTTATATATTTCTATATTAACTTATGAGGCTATAATTACTTCTTAAAAATATCCCTATATTTTTATTTCTATTAATTTCTAAGTCTATAGAAAATATGAGAAGAAAGATAAATGTATTATTCTATAGCAAATAGCAAGCATGAGGATTAATAATAGGGATCATCATAGGGAATTTTTTTTTGAATACTAGATGCATGCATAATAACTAAGTTAAAAAGAAAGAAAAATTTAAACTAGAAAGCATATAAAGAGATAGATAAATATCCCCCCCCCCACACTTGAAGTGTATATTGTCCTCAATGTTACAAGGACCAATGACAATTCGGGGAGGGTGAAGAAGAACTTACGGAGATGGTGATTGTGGCGGAAAGTTGTCCCAATACCTTGTCCCATAGTTGTAGACGTCATCAATTCTTCCTTGGACATGTTGAATATGATCCTCCATTTGGCCGAGATGTTGAAGAATTTGTGTGTTTTGCTGGAGTAACTGGGTTTGCTGGATGGCTAACTGGTTAAATTGCTGGTAGAAGTCGGTGGCATTTGGTTTAGATTCAGCGGGGCTTGCTCATCTTCCCCTTATTCCTGACCCGCTTGGCTTGTTTGGCCTTCTTCTTGAGCCAAGGCATTTGGAAAGGTCCAAGTTTCGGGTTGCCTGACTTAGGTGGAGGGTAGGTTAGTGCTTGAGAGGACTATATATGGTATTTTTCCCGTCCCTACTAAACAATTGTACTCTCCATGCCCTCTATCTGAAATTAATTGCATAGTCCGAAGGGTCGGAATATCCAATTTTGTTGACCCTTTGACCTCAATCCAATCACTTGGCACCTCAAACGGAGGCAACCTGTATAAGAAGCGGTATCAAGGACCACTCCTCTTATGTGTCACCCAAGAAAGGGCCAAAGAGTTGATGACCGAAGTCCACAATGGTCCCTGCGGTCCTCACATGAATGCCAGAGCCCTGATGCAAGTGATCCTCAGAATGGGTTACTACTGGATCTCCATGGAGACAGACTGCGTTCAGCACGTCCGAACCTGCGACAAATGCCAGCGGTTTGCCAACCTCAACCATCTCCCACCTCATGACCTGTACTGCATGACGACTCCTTGGCCGTTTGCAACTTGGGGCATTGACGTGATAGGGAAAATATCCCCGGCAGGAAGCAATGGGCATGAGTTCGTGTTGGTAGCCATCGACTACTTCACCAAGTGGGTAGAAGCCAAGTCCTACAAGGTCCTCACTTCCAGAAAAGTGGCCCAGTTCATCAAAGAAAACATAATGTGCAGATATGGGGTGCCCAACGAGATCATTTCTGATAATGGGTCACACTTCGAAGGAGACTGCGATAGACTGCTGTCAGAATTCAGAGTTACTCGCCACAAGTCGTCCCCGTACAGACCTCAGACCAATGGAGCCGTGGAAGCTGCTAATAAGACACTCGAGTGGATCATCCGGAAGATGGCCACCCGTGGTCGTGATTGGCCCGAAAAGCCGCACCTAGCACTCGGGGCTACGTAACGTCTCGTCGCAATGTACCCACAGAGAAACTCCTTTTGCCCTAACTTACTGGATGGAAGCAAAGGTTACCAGTGGAGTTGGAAATCCCGTCATTAAGGGTCCTCCTGGAAAACAGTGTCAATGAAGTGGAATGGTTGCGCGGCCGGCATGATGAGTTAGCCCCCGCTGACGAGAGAAGGCTAACAGCCATGTAACCCACCCGAGCCTACCAGAGGCGAAGGGCCAGTAGCGTTTGATAAAAAGGTCAAGGCCGAGATATCAAAGAGGGTGACTTAGTGCTGAAAGTAAAGCCCCTACCAGAGACAACCCCCTGGGAAAATGGGAACCCGTCTGGATCGGCCCTTATGTGGTGCGTAAGATACTCGTCAGAGGAGCAATGAAGCTTGCAGACTTGGATGGCAATCCCTTTGTCCACCCAAATAACGGTGATAAACTCCGAAGATACTATGTCTAATAAAAAAAAAAGAAGAAAAAAAATCTTAGTGCAAAAAGAGTAATGCCCACTAGGCCGAAACCCCAAAAAGGGCAACTAGGCAAAAGACAGGGTTGCACATATAAAAAAAAAAAAAAAAAAAAAATCTTAGTGCAAAAGAGTAATGCCCACTAGGGCCGAAAACCCCAAAAAGGGCGGTCTAGGCAAAAACAGTGCCGCACATAAAAAAATTGGTTCACCGTAATGAACTACGTAGACCTCGAGCCCCTTAGCCTTTCTTGTAAAAGGGGAACGTAGGCAGCCTATATATGGTTCGGTCTAAACAATAAAAAGGACGATTAAGTTTCCATGAAATATGTCCTGATCAATAAAAAAAAAAAAGACATTTGAATTTCCATGAAATGTGTCTTGATTAATTTTTAAGATAATATGCCTTGTTCATTACAAGTTAAAAACTTCTTGATGAGTTCAAGCACGGTCTACCTCTTAACTCTGCTAACCTGCTAAAAAGATCTAAAATACAATAAAATGCCTAAATAAACTAATGTGTTTGCAAATGGCAATAAGAGGATCTTGAGAAAAGACTTGTCACCGTCATTCGCCGAGTCTTCTTCAGCCTTCTTCCCTTTTCCTCGGCCTCGTCGAGTCTTCTTCCTTTTCTTCTCAATAATGTCGGTATCCCTCATCCCGAACCTGCGGTATCCTCACCGGAGCCTCTACCAACCCCGTGTCAATGAGCGCTCTCTATACGAGCACGAGTCCGCACCTCCTCCCTCTCGAGACTCCGCCAAAGGAGCGACCTCGGACAACCTCTTGTACCGAGCCTCCATATCTCGGACCAAGTCACCTGACTGGTTATGGCAACTCGCCTTAGCCTCGCTCCCTCGTAGTCCTACTCGAGTCACGCCGCTCCCAATAAAGCTCGACGTCTATCCTCCAAGATAACCTGAGTCGCTCCCATCTCCCTCTCGTACTCACCTGGGCCAAATAGACAGTGGTCAAGATGGTGCTCTTCCCGCTCCCGAAGATAGCCTGGGTGGGAAAGCGGTATGTGTCCAAGCCCTCGAGAAGAAAGAGAAGCCGGCCTGGATCTCTCATATCCAATGACACCACCTCCATGGTCCGAATGTCCTCCCAATCACTCAATGGCTCCCGTAAAGCCCCAAACCGCCTGGATACCAAGCAGGTATGTAGAAGGACGACCAGCAGTAATCCTGGAACCCTCACAACATAAGACTCCTGAAATATCCTCCGGGTCCGCAACCTCCAAGGTGGTATCCACCAACGGATGTCCGAAGTGGATAGCCTAGCCATCATCGCCTCCCAGCTACCCTGTTCGCTGCTCTAGGTGCACCTCTCCGAGAAATCACCCAAGGGCACCGAGTCGGCAAAGCCCCGTGCAAAGCCCCGAGCCTCTCCCTGCACCCTACGTAGTCAACATAGCCGGACTCCCGGACCTCATGAAACGGTCTCCCGAGCCATCCTATCGATCCCATGAAATGTCTCCCCCAAAACCAATGGGACAATATCCTTCCCACCCTGCAGCCCTCGACCATGTCCAAGAGGCCACTATGACAGATCCCCACGGACTCAGCAGTTGAACAAAACAGAGAATATGCAGAGAATGAAAGCATCCATAGCCACCGTGGTCGCAGCCATATCTGGAAACCCAAACCTCGCCCGGATATCGAAAGGTCAATCCTATCCGGCTACCATCATCCTCTCACCCTCTCCCAAAGGAATCTCGCAAAAGATGCAAGCTTTACCGTCACCGGCACATCTCCGATCAGCGGAATAGATATAGCCTCAGTCTCGGGACCCCAATCAAGGCTCTGAAATCTTCATGTGTTGGGACAATTTCGTTGTAAGAGAAGCAAGAACATGTCTCCGAACGTCCCTGCAACTTTGCCGCGGCTCTCAACAGGTCCCAATCGGGCGGGAGATCCTCAAATGCCATAAAGACTTGATCTTGAAGGAAGAATCAAGCAGTCCCTTGTGATTTTGGAAGTTATGTCTCGCCCAAGATTGAAGACCGGATAGAAAATGGTCTCGCTTCCCCCTTTGCAATCGACGGGCTTCTCCATCGTAAAGTGTTCAAAGATGGTGCTTTTAGGTCCAAAAATATGCTCGGGAACAATTGGGACAAGTCTAGAGTGAAAATGAAATGAAATGGCCAAGCCTTGCTTTTATTCGTAAAATAACCAGCTCGAGGCAGGAATGAGCCGCACGGCTTCATTTGCCCTCAAGGCCATGCCGCACGGCTGGGCCACATTAGCCCTCTCGCAGAAAAAAATTCTGCAAAGCAACCAAAGTTGCTGCCCAAGGGAGTTTTCACCCCACTTTTTCAACCAAAACCCGTACAAAACATATCCAAGCCATTCAAGCATTTATATACCATTATAAACCATTTTGGCCCAGTTTCAGCCCCAATTCCAAGCAAAAAAGTCGCCCCAAGGCTCAGATAATATGCAAATTGAAAAAGCATAAATTAGAAAAGTAATTAAAATGTAAATACAATGTTTTCGCCCCATCGGCGCCCAAATAAAGCAAAAAAATAAACAAGTTGTGCATAAAATGTGTTCATTGTTTGTTTTCGTTCCAAATCTATTCTAGAGACCTCCTAGGCCTCCGATTCTTCTTCCTCCTCATCGCTACTCAGCTCGTAGATGCTAGCCTCCCTCATCAAGTCCTCCCCGGTCGCTCACGTCGACAAATGGACATTATCGTGCCCGTACTCAGCCACTGCTCCTGAATGTCGAGCGTCATGGGTCCCCGCCCCGAGGTATGGCACTGAAGAGTACTCCGAGGCCGATGAGGTAGACGCTGTGCCCCGACGTGCCGTCTCTTGCGCCCAGCCTCCCGTGCATCCGCCGCCGCCTTCGAAGCGCAGCCAGCTTCCTCGAAGAGACCGGCACATGTCCTTCCAAATTTCCTATTCCGCCCGACCAAATTTATCGTAAGTGCGAGCCGGAACCCGAGAAAAAGAAGAGAAAAATCTCGTAAAATCTCGTAAAATTGCAAAAGCGTAAAATCTGAAAGCTAAAAAGGGAATAAGACCCTAAGAGTATACTTACAGTGCTATCAGCGGCAAGGTGTACCGGGGCTCCCTAGCATCGGGACAGTATCCTCATCCTCCTCGGCACTCCATGGACCACGTAGGACAAATGCGCAGAGGGATCGGCGGGTCAAGAGGCTCATCCTCCCCATATCCCCGAGTGACCGCCGCCTTTACTAGCTTCGTGGCGTCCTCAGCGCCGCTCCACAAACACAGCGTAGGGGTACCCATGTCAAAATACTCCTCCGCAGCCTATACCTCCCTCGGTACCTCTCAATCTCATCCGCCGCCGCCCCTCGGGCTGCAAAGATCCGTGGCCGGAGGGTCGAAGGAGTGATGGCATCTAGTGGGGAACATGACCATGCCGCCTCGAGAAGCGGTCCCCAAGTAAATGACATCACATGTCGCCCAGTGAGCCACCTCCTCTGCCTCGTCACCTCGATGGCATCTCCCAAAGAAAATCTCCTGATACCTGCCCAGGGTAGAAGTCCACTCCATCGTGCCCATCCCTCGTTGATGACCGGCCTCACCATTTTGTAATCGAAGGTAATCCGGGTCTTCCCCGTGAATTTATCTCTCGCATCTCCTCCAACGAACCATATAGCAGTGGAAGATGGTGACATCACTCGCCGGTTCCAAGGGAAGAACCCGATCACCTCGCAAAACCAGCCCGCATGTTCAAAACATCAAAAGGTCATTCTCTCTCTTATAAAAGTCTCAAGACAGAAAAGAGAAAAAAAGAAAGGAGACTACCTCAAGGGCAAAAGAGAAGCAGTCCATGGAAGCAGCCTTGTTCCGGCTGTACATATCCAGGGAGAAGTATAGCTCCGCCAATCCGGCCTCGCCCCAAGAGACCGTCCCTATCCCATCAACATCCTCCAGAGAATCGAGGAGGCAAGTCATGGCCAGTGTCCTGCGTAATTAGCAAAAATGGTGACCGATAGCATCAACCATATGAATGCTCTAGCTACCGCCGGGCAACACATCATTAGCGAAAGTTCCGCATGCAAGTCTGAATCGCCACCTCGACGTTCCGCGTCTCCATCCCCAAACCCTTGGGAATCAGCTCAAACCCTACCAAAGCCTGGAACTCCTCTACCGTAATATGGTCTCTCCAAGTCACGGGCCTCCCGGTGAACGTAGGCCAAGAATAGCCGTGGAAATCGGCAGAGTCACCGCGCTCTCCCACTGTGTGAAAGCTATGTGTACCGTCCCACCGTAACTCATAAAGGGCCTCGGACCAAGCCCTTGCTCTTAGAGGTGATGTGAACACCCCCGCCAATGGCCTCTACAAACGCATCCAAAGCCGGTAGCCCTCACCGCTTGGGATTTCCCCCATTCTTCTCAAAATCCGGCATCCTCTGCCAAAGCTTCACTGCAATCTCCGATGGTCCTCTAGACTTGTTTTCCTGTAGACAAGCACATCAAAAAGAAGCGTCAGTCCTTCATATCATTTCAAAAGCATGCGTATATTCAAAAGTGCACATATTTTTTTCAAAAGAAAATTATTCATAAAAGTTTTTCTAACATATCTTTTGCATCAAAAACGTGTCTTTCATCACTTGAAACGCGTCATTGCTTTCCTAAAGCACAAAATCACAATTCTTCGCACATAAGCATTATTCTTTCAGAAATGGCATGCATGAATCATTTTCATCTTCCAAAATCATGTTTTCTCATTGAAAATCAGAATTTTAACCTAGTTCTAGCACAAGGCAAGAACTCCGTCTCATATTTTGAAAAATTCTTACTTCATGTTGCGAGAAAAAAGTGAGTCATTCTCATAATTTCATCAAACAAGTTGCACATTGCACATTCTTAGCCTCATCGGTTGTTCATGCATCTCAAAATCATTCAAAAATCTTAGGAAAATCCTAAAATTCGGGTCAAGCCCTAAATCATTCAAAATTCAAGCAAAATCATCGAATTTGAGCAAAATGAGAATGCTTACCCCAACCGATCGCGGGTTCGTTGATTTATGCTCCCTCCTCCCCGGGTAAAGCTCCGATGGAGGCGTAAGGAAGTCATACTTCCTCTCCGTTCGAACGAGCTCCTTTCTCCTCCTTCTCGCAGCCGCGGAGATGTTCCTTCTTGCTTGCCTCGGTATGGGATTGCCTTCCGGATCCATTCCAATCGATAGAAGCAAAAAAGGGTTGAAGAAATCTCGAATTCTCTCTCTCTTCTCTCTCTCTCGGCTGAAGTGGGCGGCAATGCAATGCCAATGGCCCGTTCAAATCTGATTTTAAATAATCTGGAAAAAACAGGTCTCTAGCCGTACGGCTCCTTTTTCTCCATCTCATGCCGGGCGGCTTCATTCGCTCTGAGCAGAAATTACAATCCCCGCCCGGACCTTCCACTTGGGCATGCAATTTCCGTTATCTTTTAACCAAGATAACATCTTTTCGTAAAATATCCCTTATCTCTTTAGCAATCAAGCTCTATTCCCGCCGCCTCCGTTAATTCCGTTATAACGGGATAACACTAGGTGACAACCTCCGAATTGTCGAACTCCTAAACTTGTGCTACCTCTATCCGCGAATAGTGACGTATGCCCAAGTCATTCCAACTTGTGCTACCTCTATCCGCGAATAGTGACGTATGCCCAAATCATTTCAACTTGTGCTACCTCTATCCGCGAATTGTGACGTATGCCCAAGTCATTCCAACTTGTGCTACCTCTATCCGCGAATAGTGACGTATGCCCAAGTCATTCCAACTTGTGCTACCTCTATCCGCGAATAGTGACGTATGCCCAAATCATTCCAACTTGTGCTACCTCTATCCGCGAATAGTGACGTATGCCCAAGTCATTCCAACTTGTGCTACCTCTATCCGCGAATAGTGACGTATGCCCAAGTCATTCCAACTTGTGCTACCTCTATCCGCGAATAGTGACGTATGCCCAAGTCATTCCATTGTACCGCCTTGGTATGGGTAGTCGGGAAACTGAAACACTACATGCAGTCGCATTCAGTACTCCTGGTCTCCAAAGTGGATCCCGTCCGATATCTTTTTGACAAGCCATCCCATCGTCACGTGCTAATGCGGCTGGGCTTGGTCATTCTTCCCGCCGAGTTCGACATCAAGTACATGGTCGAAAATCAACAAAGGGCAAAGAGTAATGGCGCATCACCGGCCGACTTCCCAAGCAATGAACCTAAGGGTCCCGATCCGCAATTTCCGGATGACTAATCTTTTCACTTGACAAACATGAAACCGCCGGCAACTCTTCTTCGATGGGGCAGCCAACAAGAAGGGGAATGGTATTGGAATGCTCCTTGTCGATCCCAAGGACGAGCATACTCCCATAGCCATCAAGCTGAATTTTGAAGCAACCAACAATGCAAATAGAATACGAAGCCTGTGCAGCCAGGTGTTTGGAAGTCGCCCTCGAGCGCAACATCTTAGAGCCGGGATGTATATGGAGACTCAAAGATTGATCATCAATCAAGTATCCAACAAATGGAAGACGGTAGATTCCGGCCTTCGAAGTACCACGCATACATGGAGGAGCCTTCATTGCTCGCTCAAGGACATCTCTTTTCACTATTTGCCAAGAGACAGTGAACCGCTTCGCGTACGCCCGGCAACCTCGCCTCTCTTGTCGAAATTCCCGAAGGGAAAGCAAGAAACCCCTCGCATTAGGCAGACGGAAACACCCGCTTATTGCCGTGAGATCGAAAAAGAAAAAGAAACGATCGACGAACCCCGGTACAATCAAATTACTACCAAGCAGACCTCCAAAACGGAGAAGCTTCCTTCACAAGTGAAGATGGAAAATACAAAGAAGGGATCAAAGCCAAAAACATGATGGCATTAAAATGCCTGGCATCCCATTTCGTCATTCTGGGGGGTATGTTGTACAAGAAGCGCCACCAAGGGCCACTCCTTCGGTGTGTAAACAAAGAAAAAGTCAGCGAGCTAATGAACGAAGTTCACAACGGAACCTCGCGGTCCGCACATGAACGCCCGAGCATTGACACGCATCATTCTCCGTATGGGATACTATTGGATATCAATGGAAACAGATCGCATCCAGCCTCGTCCGAAGGCCGACAAATGTCAACGATTCTCCAACCTCAATCACATCCCTCCTCACGAACTCTATTGCATGACTACGCCATGGCCTTTCGCCACATGGGGAATCGACGTCATTGGCAAGATCACTCCTCCAGGGAGCAATGGTCACGAGTTCATTTTAGTCGCAGCCGACTACTTCACCAAACGGGTAGAAGCCGATCGTACAAGGTACCGAATTCTAAGAAGGTGACCGAGTTCATCCGAGAGAACATCACGCGCCGATACGGAGTGCCCAACGAGATCATATCCGACAATGGGACTCACTTCGAAGGAGATTGTGACCAACTACCGACCGAATCCCGTAGTCACACGTCACAGTCTCTCTCCTTACGTACCACAAACCAATGGTGCAAGAGAGGCAAACAACAAGACTCTCGCCATGATAATCGAAAGATGACCACCGCAGGTCGGGACTGCCCGAAAAGCTACATCTAGCCCTCTCGGGGATACCGAACATCGCCGAACCGCCACAGGGGAGACTCCGTTCGCACTTACCTACGGAATGGAAGCGATGTTACCCGTGGAATTGGATATTCCATCCCTCCGAGTCCTCTCTGAAAACGGGATCAATGAATTCGAATGGCTACAGAGCCGTCACGACGAACTTGCTCTACTCGACGAGCGCAGATTGAAAGCCATGGAACACACTCGAGCCTACCAGAAAGCGTAATGGCACGAGCATTCGACAAGAAAGTCAAGATCCGAGACATCGTAGAAGGCGACTTGGTGCTAAAGGAAAAGCCTCCTACGCGTACCAATCCCCTCGGAAAGTGGGAGCCTACCCGGATAGGACCGTTCGTGGTACAAAGAATCTTCTCCTGAGGAGCCATGAAGCTAGCGTACTTGGACGGAAACCCTTTCGTTAACCCCGTGAACGGAAGCAAGCTCCGCAGATACTTCGTTTGAGGAAGAGCACGAGTCAACTCACCTTCCCCATACATCGTCCCCTCAAGAAATTAAAGTGCTAAAAGAGTAATACCCAACCGGATACATTCCCGCTAATGATCCAGTAAAAACAAATGTGGTCGCACTTCTTTTGTCTTTGTTTTTCTCAAATTCACCTAAAGTGTCGAACTACGGTGACCTGAGCCCCTTAGTCCAATTGTAAAAGGGGAACGTAGGCAGCCATTTTTGGTTCGGTCTAAAAAACAAAAAAAATACAATAAGCAGCAATTGCTTGTGTTTCGAAAAACTCTTTTCATTTAACCTACCAATTCATAACGGTTAAAACATTCTTTGATGAGTTCAAGCACGGTCAACTCTCGACTCGCTACACGCTTGCAAAACTACAATAAAACATTAATCAATTAATGTGTCTCGCAATGACAATGGGTGGATACTCGGACAAAGAAGGTCAACCTAGTCTCCCGTACTAGGTCCTTCATCCTTCTTCCCCTTCCCTTTTCCCCGGTGAGTGTTCTTCACCTTCGCAGAAATATTCCGTAGGCCTCCTACCCCGGCTCAGTGGACCCTTCCCGACGCCTCCGTCAAGCTCCGCGGCCGTCAACACAGCCCTTTCTCGGCTCTGTCTCGAGCCGCCTCACTTCGAGCCATCATCATAGTGCTTTGATTGGCCTCCCGATCGCACTTGCCACATAATCAGCCATGGCATCGCCAAGACGATTCCCAGGGTTAGCCCTCGCTTCTGTCCTCCTCAAGGTCGAGCTGTCTGTGTGATCGCATCTAACAGCTCACTCCGTCTCCACAAGATAGCCATCTCGTGTCTCCCTATACACTCTTCGTACTCGCCGTATATCAAGCGACGTAACAAAGGCTCTCTCTCCCGGTGAAAGAGAACCCCCGGCAGAAAGGACGTGTATTGCCACCATCGGTGATCGCAATAGCGTCGAAGGATCTTCCATCTCGTAGAGATCCCACCTCAAAGGTAGCAAGAGATAACTCGATCGCCAAGTGGCACTCGCTCCGACCCTGATCGCCGCAGTAACCAATGATGGAATATAGAAAGACGTTCCGAGACACCCGGCACTCTCGACAATCAATGCACCCTCCCGAGCGGTCCTACAAGTCTCAGAATTTCCAATGGGAACCAACCATCGCAAGTGATGCGTGCAAAGTCTCGGCCATCCGTAGCTCCAAACTCGATTGCCCCTATCACCGGAGGACGCCGCGAGAAAGACCAAGCGTCACAGACATTGGCACCTCGTGCATCATCTCGCAGCCTCTCCTCAACCACATGGTCGGCATAGCGGACTCCCTCCCCACATGTATCGGCTACCGGTCGCCATCCGGCCTATGCCCAGTGAGCGTCTCGCCCAAGACCAATGGCACGATGTCTCCCCACTCCGGCACCGCTCACCAGTGTCCGGTACACCTGTGATGGCACACACCTGCAGACGTGAATGTGAACAGAGTAGCAATCGCGCACAGCAGCAAACGCGTCCCACGAAAAGACGCTCCTCGGCTCCTGCAAATCTTTCTGGGCAACCCCGAAATGTCAACGTAATCAGATCCTGTACCAAAGATCCCGTATGCTTCTCCAAATGAGATACCCAACAAAGACACTAGCTTCTCAACAAAGGGCCATGCCACCAACATACGGAAGAACTAGCTGCCCCGTCTCAGTCCTCCTGCATGGCCCGGAAATCTTCAAACATAGGAGTGACTTCGTTGTACGAAAAGCTGTACACGTTCCTCCTTACGTCCCAGAACCGAGACGCGGCTCTCAAAAGATCCCAATCTGGCATGAGCTCCTTCAAAGCCCAAACCGATTTAATCCCGTAACAGCCTTCGAAAAACCTTTTGTTCAAAACAAAGAACGGATTGACGGTTGATTTATAGGGATTTTTAGAAGATAACCCTAGGTTGAAAGTACATAAGGATGAAGGAAGAACTGAGGGATATAAATGAAGCTTCTGGCATAAACATAAGGATTTATATAGAGAATTTTACACCTACTCCTCCAAGTTTCAAATCCTACAATCAACCACCTTAAGGTTATATTTACACTAAAGCTCCTCAATACTTTTTATAACCTTTTATTTAAAATTTCAAATATTGTAACTTTACTACATTAATTCCTATTTATTCCATTTAGTCATTATATAATTAAAATAAATTTCTTAACATCTAAAATCACGTAAATTAGCAAAATATTCAAATAAACCCATAACCAATCCAATATCATATAATGCCTAACATGAGATGCAATGCACCCCATCCCCATGTGCTCAACACGTGACTAAAATGGTGCCTAGGATTAGGGTCGTGACAGTGTCTCCCACGGATTTTTTGGCCATCACCGGGCTGTCCTTCAAGGGGGAGTCGGTGAGATGGCGGGACCGGATGTCCGATGAGCTCCTGACCGAGCTGTTTGGCTTTTCGGTTTGGCCCCGTAAGGGCTTGGGCATGTTTTATCATGAGTTGGAGGCGAAGATCACGACCAACATCGGGGAGTATCGCCGGGATACTGGGGTAGTGTCGGCGGAGTATCCCGTATCTTTCATCAAAATCCTTCCCGGCAGTCAAACGTAAGACCGAGTGCCCCGAGAAAGATAACGAGATCCCGTATCTTTCATCAAAATCATCCCCCGGCAGTCAAACGTAAGACCGAGTGCCCCGAGAAAGATAACGAGATCCCGTATCTTTCATCAAAATCATCCCCCGGCAGTCAAACGTAAGACCGAGTGCCCCGAGAAAGATAACGAGATCCCGTATCTTTCATCAAAATCTTCCCCGGCAGTCAAACGTAAGACCGATTTCCTCGAGAAAGATAACGAGATCCCGTGATCTTTCATCAAAATCTTCCCGGCAAGCCAAACGTAAGACCAATTCCCCAGACGAATACGTCTCATTTTCCCCAGCAAAGTTAACGGAATCCCAAAAGCCAACGGAATCTCGAGTAGTACTCGAACTACGAACGGGCTTGATTCCCACTAGGGATACGTAGGTAGCCTATCATTAGGTCCACCTCGACCAAAATGGTCACCCTCTCCTTCGGCAAGCACGAAGTCCACCGAAAGGCCTTTCCAAATCAAGGTTCGAGGCACGTAAAACGCCATCCTCAAGGTTCGAGGCACCTAAAACGCCATCCTCAAGGTTCGAGGCACCTAAAAAGCCATCTCCAAGGTCCGAGGCACCTAAAACGCCATCCTCAAGGTCCGAGGCACCTAAAAGCCATCTCCAAGGTTCGAGGCACCTAAAACGCCATCTTCAAGGTTTGAGGCACCTAAGACGCTATCACTAGGAAAGCGATAAATCGCGGTCATCCCCAAAGAGAGGCCGAAAATGGTCATCCCTATCCCCAAAGAGCGGGTAGCCATCGCACCGAAAATGGTCATCTCTTATCCCCACAGAAGTTTCTCTCCGCAACTCGACCGTAGAACTCGCTCACCAGTTCGAGGCACCTAAAACGCCATCATCTCCATGGTCAAAGACCCGAACTACGATCGGCTTGATTCCCATTCGGGATACGTAGGAAGCCTATCGCTAGGTTCGCCACCCGATCACTCGATCATCTCGCCAAATATGGAGCCTTACTCTTATCGACGACCCCGCTTCCTTCGGTGCGCCGTCGCCGCCGAGGGGCTACCGTAAGTGCTCCAATTTGAGCTTGTTAGAATTTTCGTTAGAAAATTAACGAAAGTTATAACACTTCTAACAATTCCTAAAAATCCTAACCTTTCTAACAAAGTGAGGGTAGAATGGGCATTGTTATTTAAGGTTAAACCTTAAAAAGAATCTCAAAAAGCAAAACAAAAGAAGAAAACCAAAAATGGCAATGATTGGAAACACAAAAACTGGCTGTTAATTTGAATTTTGAAAAGAAATATTCTTCTTGTCCAAAGCCGGAGCCGCATTTAATGAACAAAGGCACGCCTACCGGACCTATCCGCGCGGATACCTTTGCATTTTCGTGAGGACTATAAATTGAGCCCTCCACTACACAAAAATAAGGAGGAACAACACATTTTGCACCGAACCTCCGGCGAAATATAGAGAGAAAACAAGGAGAATTCACTTGAATTGTCACCATTTTCTCTCCAATCTTTCCCAACTCATACTCATCCACTCACTCTCATATTAAAGCCCTAAACACTCATACACTCAAGTCAAACACTCAAGAACACAAGGAAGATTGGTAAACCCTCCTCTTCCTAACCCTAAATCTCATCCATGCATGCATCTTCAAACTACAAAAATGTAGTTCTTTCATCTTCTTGCTCTAGATCTAAGAAGATCACCATGGAAGACCATCTCCATGGATGATCTTCTACAAAGATCAAAATTATTTTCAAGTTTTCTTACTTTCTTACAAAGAAAACTCATTTTCAAAACCCTAAAAACCATTTTCAAGCATAAAATCTCATTTTCAAAGGATAAAATCCCTTCCCAAGCAAATGAAATGCTTAGTCCTAATGTACCCCAAGGATGGTTTGGTATAGTTGATTCACCACTAAAATGTCTAGTGATCACTAACCAAAACCTAGGGAAATGGGGACAAGCATGGATGCAAAACCCCCCTTAAAATCATATTTTCTTTCTTGAGAAGTTGCTGTCCAGTAGCAATTTTTTCAGACCTCAGTCCATGGTCTTAATTTTTGGACACAGATGAACTTGGAATTTGGTGTTGACTACAAAATACGTTTTGTAGCCAACATCCGGATCTTTCCAGACATATTTTTAGTTTATTTTTTGGGTGAGTAAAACTCCTCTTTTCAAATTTTCTTTCAGAGGCTAGTTCATCAGCTTCTGGGAATCCAGATCTCATATCTGAGGTTTCCAGAAGGTTTTTACCCCTCAAATCTTCTCCAAAATGGAAAATTCCTTCGCAAAAACTTTATTTAAGGTGTCTAGAACAACTTTCATTCTCTGAGTTTATCCAGATTATGAAGTTTTAAGACCCTTGAATCCATTTCAAAATCAAAGGTCCACTGCCTTTTTCATTCTGGCAGAAATGGCTCTCAACTTCAAAAGGTCTTTTGAGTACCAAATCTCAATCCAAAAATCTTCCAAAAAATCATGGGATCAGTTTAAAGTCTTAAAAAGATATCCCAATTTTTACTTTTCTGAGTTTCAACTTATTTTGGCCAAAACACACACACACACACACACACACAAATGATTTTCAGCTTGGAAGACTCGTTTTACGAGGCGCGTCGGGTGCACACTAACGTCCGTCCCGACGCGTAACATGACCTCCGAACCTAAATCTCTGATCTCGGGCTTTTTTCAAAGTTTTGGCCCTCAAAATTAAAATGGCGTGGCGACTCCGTTTTCGTTGGTTTTCTTTCAAACAAAAAATGGGAAAATTCTCGGATACACATCATCACAGTGGCGACTCCGCTGGGGACTAAGCTTTTTTTTTTTTTAAAAAAAAAATGGTATTTGGTATATTGGTGGAAACCACTAAATTTCCCGTTATCGCCTCCTAACACGAGTCGGGGATAAATTGTGGTCTAACAATCCCACGTACCGGTATCACCGTTTTCAAAAAAAAAGCTTTTGAGGGTCAAGCTTCCGTCCCGCTTTGAAAATCATTTTTGTGTGTGTGTTGATTTTTGCACGCTTTTCATGTTGTTTTGGCCGCCTCGGAGAAAGTCAAAATTTTGACCTGTCGGAATAATGTCCCTAACCTGTCGGAATTTTCGTGCTTACGTGCTTATGTGCTCATTAAATTTAAAAAAAAAAATTTAAAAAAAAAAGGATTTTCAAAAAAAAAAAGAAGAAAATTCTCAAAAAAAATCATGCATCATATTTTTTAAGACACATAAAAAGTCTCTATTTTACTCGTAAAAGAATATAGATCGCTTGCACACTACGCGCACGTGACCGTACACCGCACACTACGCCCTTAACCCGGGAAATCCTTGTCGCGGTCCGTTTGGTCTTATTACGCCTCGGATGAGCACAGACTACCCAAACATCCCATGGAGCCTCGTGTCGACCATGCACTTGTCCGTGACACACTTTGTCCGAGACCCGCTGGTTTTTAGTCCGGTCCGTGTCATGCCCCGTCCGTGTATAGACCTTTCCTTTCAAGCCTTTGTCGGCATACCGACTCAATATCTTTCGGGACCCTTATCGCCGAAGTTCTCGCCGGTTTTCCGCCGCAGACTTTGACCAAGATATTGACTGCCGCCTTGACTTCCCTGGCTCGATCGGCACAAATTATACACTCGACTCCCAAAGATTGACACCGAGTCATCAAGGATTAATGAATATTCCATGCCTAATTACGCTTAACCGACGACAAGTCAAGATCAATCGTGGACATTTATCACCCAAATCATGCCGACTTTTCGTCAAGCCCTCGGACATGATCTTGACTTTGACGCGCCTTGTCCGTAATTTACATCGAATGCTCGTTAAGACTCGATTACCCGCCGACTTTTAGGATCGTTTTCTTTTCGGCTCATGGGACCCGCTTGCCCTATAGGACCTCGCCCTGGCCGCCCACCCCGGGAGGTCGAAATACGTGGAATACGAGTGGCTTATAGACGTAGTGACGGCCCACCGATCCAGAATCGTAGTAGTTTGCGAAAAGAAGAGCAATCTTTTCCAACCGATTAGGTTAATAAAACATGTTTTAAGTAAAAGTGAACAAATAACCGCATGTTGCATGAGCCTAAAGCCCAAACACCTACCCTCCTTCCATTCCTGCACATCTCGAACCTTCATGTCCTTTCCCCCGCAGCCTCCGCACAAAGCTTGGTTTCTGCACCGGGTCACCGTTTGATCGCTGGGAAGAGTCAAGCGCATCGTCGCCTTCACCGTTTGTTCCGACTCCGGTTTCGTAATGTCTCGCATCACCCGGTAATGATGGGGATAACGTCACTCCGCCTCCCGGACCCTCGTACAGAGCAACCGTGGAATCGCTAGCGTAATGTATGAGGTTACGACAGAAGCACAACTAAACAAATTTTTGGAGGCTATTAAGAGTCACGGTCCGGCCGCCGCCTCAATCCGGATGGCACCTTCACCGTGGAAGAAGACGAGGATGCCAACCCCACTCTCGCCGCCCGATTACACCAGATGCCGCCACTCCACCTCCTATGGTGCCACTACCGTAACCCATGCTCCTCGATTTTCGGGTCACTGGGCCTCCCCAACCACGCACTCACCGGATCCATGCAGCCCGATGGCACAAATCGGTGGGGCAAAATCAAGATTTTAATGTCTTCTCATGGTTGGGGCTATCTCGGAATGCCACAGCCTAATCGGGATCCCGCCTCGCCTGAACCGATCAATCCGGACCTTCACAAAGAATGCCTACAGCTCGGAATGCCGCCACAACTTGGTTCTCGGGACCACGCCAGAGCCCCTCCTCGTAATGCACTAGTTCAACTCCTCACACAAATCCATTCCTCACTCGACTTCTATGGGTTACCAAGCCTCCATCCCGGTGTCATCCGAATCACCAGACCGCAGCACTTCGAGTTACACACCTTCACCACAAGCCCATGCAATTCAACAATCCGGACAAGCCCCGCACTCAAGCCTACTTACGGGCCCCACTGAAAATCCAAGTTATCCGGCTACATCGGGCCGCCTCCACCTACTTTGCCGCTGAAAATCAACAAGAAGCCGCAAGGTTCTATCCTTTGCTCGTGCTCCTACCCATGCTCCCTGTGGTAACTCAAATTTCAGTGACAGGTTTTCACTCTACGTCCCCGGATCGGCCGTTCCTCCACCTCGCCCGCGCCAAGGTAGCTCCTCTCTCTAGCTCAGCCACTAGCTTGAATGCCATGGTTCCGCCACAAGACCCTCATCTGGCCCGGTTCATGGAACAACACAAGGAAATGAAAGCGCAGATCGTCGAACCGATCGCCAAGAAGCCCGCCTTCCGGCCCACTGCTGCACTGACTCCATTGTTCCTTCCGCCCCACAAATTCGTGATGCCTAATCTGGATCTCTTTGATGGGACCGCATGTCCGAAAACCCATTTGGACACGTACACCTTGGCGATGAAGGCCAAAGGATGTACCAATCGCCAGCTTGGCCGACTATTTCGCCTATCCTTGAAGTCCAAAGGCCTTAAAGTGGTTCTTCCGTTTGAAACCTAAAGCCGTGGCTACATGGGACCAGATTACCAATGCCTTCACAGAGAAATATAAGGCCAACTTGGAATGGGAAACAAATAGGGTTGACCTACAAACAACAAGCAGCAAATATGCGTCCCGATGAGAATGTTGGGGACTTTTACAAGCGGTGGAATCTCGAAACTCAAAGGAAATGGCCATCCCTCCTTCCGAAGAGGAACAATCGGACATCTTCCAGCCATGCTTGAAACCACATCTCGAGAGCCTCCTCGCCACTTCCCATACTCAGACTTACGGGCCATGGTTAACTCTGCAGCCTAAGTT
This sequence comes from Adenophora triphylla var. japonica, assembly GCA_022495995.1. Taxonomy (NCBI): domain Eukaryota; kingdom Viridiplantae; phylum Streptophyta; class Magnoliopsida; order Asterales; family Campanulaceae; genus Adenophora; species Adenophora triphylla. The sequence goes on from JAFEMH010002673.1 coordinate 277,643, forward strand.
TGAAAAGGCCTACAACCAAAGAACCGGCCGCCGCACTCCGCCACGTATATCGGGCTCCTCCCCGCAAGCACCGCCCGCTCCCGTTAAAGGCAAAGAGATGATTCACTATGCGGGACAGGAATGTAACAACACGACTCCTTTTGCTCCCAAAACCAATGAGCCTGCACCACGGGTCATGAATCTCGAAAACTTTGGAATGCCTCTGAATGACATCTTTAGGGGACTGGTGAAAGAAGGCTTGCTGCGGCCTTTGGAGAATTTCCAACCCAGAAATCCGAATGCTCCCGTGGATACTACAAAGTATTGTGCTTTTCATCAAGCTCACGGACATCCGATCGATGTACCGCTTTACTCGAAAAAGGCAATTCAGTGGCTAATAGAGCAAGGAAAGTTGGAAGGCCCCGAAGGGCCTAACACGCAAAAAATCCGCCGCCAAGGAACCATAATCGTGAATATGATTGAATGCGGAGAATCTTCGCACGAAGATGCTGATGAAGGGCCCCAAATACCCGTGGCCAACCTCGTTGAGGATCCCGACCCGTATTCCTCAGCCTTGAGGATATCGAACGAATCAACCCATCTTGGTCTCATGTCAGAGACTCCTTGCAAGAATACGAGGCCCGCTATTTCTCCGATAAAGGGAAGGCCGATGCCGAAGAACTGGGGCTGTTCCGCTCAGAACATGAAAGAACCATTTATACAAGATGGTTAGAACAATCGAGAAGAATCGAACAAGAAAGCTTCCGGCGGGCGCCTGTACTGGGGCTTATCAGCAAAGAGGCCGAAGAGCATCTGGAGCTAGTACACTTCTGCAAATTGGCTTTGGGAGAGCCCGAATATGATCCCGAGAACAGCGAAGGATCGGAAGAGGAGGATTCCTTCTATATCCTACCTGGTGTCAAATACGTGCCACCCCCTCTCACTCTTCCCCCCAATTTCTGGGAGGAGAAGCTGAGTCACAATTGCCACTTCCGAGAATGAGAACATATGACAATTTTTGCGGTTGCACGCACCCATATTCCCCCAACGGGTTTGACCGGCGTTCCCTCTCCGCCGAAATCCCGGTAGTATGGGAAGATGATTCCGACGACAGCGATGATGACGATGATGACGAGAGCGAAGAGTCAACTGAGACCCCAGATCCGGAAACAATCTGGAACAATCATGCCGGAAATGAGCCCATGGGAGCTAGGCACAATGGTTGGTTGCAGAAGCAACGACGAAGGACCGCCAGAAATGCGGATCGTATACCAATGGAGACAGCACTCTACGAGGTGTCGCCAGCAAGATGCATTTGTGGCCAATGCCCGGATACTCCGAGGATGAGGGACAAAGAAAGCCCACGCCCGCATCCGTACATATCCGAAATCCTAGAACACAACGTTCCTTATAAGAACCTAACCGGTGAATGGAAAGGGTTTATTGAAGCACCGGTCGAGAATGGAGGGTTTCACCACTTAAGATGAAGAATTCGTAAACGTTATCGGATCTTTTCTTCTTTCCCAAGAACGGATGGCATAACAACCGTAAGGGTCACAGGGCCGCTCGAGCGCAGCGAGTGCCCGAAATCACCGAAAAGGGTTATCGATCCGAACGTCTCCCCAAATGGCCTTCATACCTATGAATCCACATGACGCCTTTCTAATTGCTCCAAGCCCGACAATGGACCCCGGGTGCTCCTTATTTGGACACAGATCTATCGAGCCGCTACCTCAAACTCCGAAGGGGAACGTTGCCTATCCTTCACCTCGTGGCTACCCTACTTGCAAGATTGAAAGAAAAAGGATATACGATGAGATGGAGGCCGATAGACATAACTCGTGGGCCATCCAAGGGATGAAATCGAAAAGCCGCCGAGTCCCGACAATAGCGACTCTTGTTGCATGATAACTATGAGCAAGGCCGGCCATGAGAGTGAATCTGAGGACGCCCTAGCTCAGCAGGGCCATCCAACGGGCAACAACACAACCCCAAATCCAAAAGCCTCGTGACTTGGGAAGTAGTTATAAGGGCCGCCCAGAAGGAGCCAAGATGCAGCCACCCTCACCGTCACTAGACTCCGTCGTAACCAATGGCCAATAGCCAAAAGGGCTCCCCCATCGACCCTAGCAAGATTGAAGAAATCCGCGAAGAGACGATCGATGAGGAAGTTAATCTGTTGACCCGATCTCGGCAGATCTTCCAAGGAAATCCTAAGGCGTATAAGAAGGCCACAGATTAAGCACCGAAAGAAGAACGCCGCCCTATGCTAAGACAAACAAATCCTGCATCCCGAAAAGAGGATCCCGTGCTCACCAGCCTTGAAGCAAACACAGCCAACATTTCCCTCTCGGTCTCTACTCACTTCGTCTTATCCCCATAAGCCGAAGCCGGAAGAAAGCCCGGCTCGCACTCTCGTGCCTATTGATGCTACTCCCGATGATGTGGTACAACTAATTGGAAACATCCATTACGGGAATATAATCACTTTCACGCATCTCGACCTCCCTCAATTTGGGGCCGATCATAATGAGCCTCTCTTCATCACACCCACTGGATGAACGACGCCTCCTCGGGTCCCGGTTGATAATGGGTCCGGAATGAACATTCTTCCAAAGAAAGATCATGAGCTTGCTTGATATCAAGACTACGTACTTGAAGCCTTCTTGTCTCACAAACCAAAGCTTACGACTCAACATCCCGAGCAGCCTGAGTTGCTACTTTAGACCTCTGGTTTGGACAGAAATTGATACCGTGGAATTCCAGTGTTATCGACATCCCGATTACTTTCAATGCCCCGCCGGGAAGACCTTGGCTCCATCAAGTCAAAGTGGGTCGCCTCAAGCCTCCACCAAAGTGTGTGAAATTGCCTCGAATGGGGATCTCGACGACCATTTACTTGAGATTTAGTCACTTTGGAGGGCACGGATACGGGCGGAATACCTATTCTCGAAATCAAACATGACGAGGAAGGTCACATGCTAACGGGCTTCACTGGCCGAGCCTCCCAATGCCCAAGTGTGCAACATAGATCCGACGGTCACTGGGATAAAATCCCACCTAGTCTTGAAAATGATGAGAAAAATGAGCTATCTACCCGGCCTCGGGCCTGGGAAGCACCAACAAGGAACTCACAAACTCATCGAGGTGAAAGGACAGAATACTCGCCACGGCCCGGGATATGAGGCCTCCCAAAGCTGACACCGCAAAGGGAAAAAGATTTGAAGCCGCCACAGAAAGGTCCCGCCGACAACCCTAAATCTCTCCCCTTCAAGTCCTAATTTGGCCGACTACTTTGTAAAGGGTCCCACACAACCAGGAAACATCACAGAGCCCACTCCTACGGCAGATGGCTAAAGCTACAAGATAACCTCAACAAGTTCGTAGGAACCAAGGCTAACCCGGTCCGTAGAATGTTCCCGGACCTACCCAAGATACCCGGGCTACCACTACCATGAAGAGCGAGTATACCTTCGTAGGCGTGCCCGACTCCGGTGGAACAGCTGAGAAGCTCACAACCACTATTCCTACCGCCCAGAAGATCCGAAACCCGAATTCGAACCGACAAAGTGCCAAAAGCTAAGGCCACGGAATTTCCCTCGATGATTGGGATGGTCTCGTTATGCAAAGAATGGTTCGAAGAGGAAGTCCAAAGCTGCACCTGATTGATCTCGGCTCGGTCCAAGAGATGATAGCAGCAATTGAGAAAGGAAAACAAAAACAAGACAGCTTCCCGAGTCATGAGGCCACCAACAAAGAAAGCCGCTAAAAAATTGGGAAACCTCTCAGCCCGTCCGCGACCAAGGAGGAAATGATCACCAAGCTTGGATTGGTCCCCCGTCCCTTTGTGTCAATCTAGGACAAGTCCTCCCGCCTCTCTCGTTAAGATCGAGTCTCTAGGGTCGTCCGATGGCCTTACGCCCGAAGACTACGAGTCCGTAGCAAGCACCGTATTCCCTTTCGTTTTCAATGAAATGACGAACCTTTCGAGTATCCCTTGATTGCCACTTTAACTAATGATGAATTAATTAATAAAAAAAAATTTAATAATAATTCATTAGATAAAGAAGCAGACACATTAAACAAAAAAAAAAATCAAACAACAAAAAAATCTTTAAGCAGGTTGCCCGGAAAGAGGAAAATCGAGCCCAAGCTGCCGAAGAGATTTTGACAAGTGTGAATCTGGGAACTGCAGAAGAGCCTAAAGAGACGCAGACTTGTGATTTCTTCAAAGGAATTGGAAAGGATGCTCTGCAAAGTCCTACAAAATCCTCAACTCGAAGAAAGTTGCCCTCTTCATCAAAGAAAACATCATATGCAGATACGGGTTGCCAGCCGAAATCATCTCAGATAATGGATCCCACTTCGAAGGGGAATGTGAAAATTGCCGCGTAATTCCGAATAACCCGTCACAAGTCATCTCCCTACAGCCCCAAACCAATGGAGCCGTCGAGGCAGCGAACAAGACTCGGGAAAATATCATCCGGAAAATGGCCGTCCAAGGCGTAGATTGGCCCGAGAAGTTACACCTCGGCGCTCTTGGGCTACAGAACATCGGTCGTAACGGCAACCGGGAAACACCTTTTGCTCCTCACATACGGAATGGAAGCCGTACTCCCAATCTAGCCGGAAATACCCTCGCTCCGTATACCGCCGGAAAGCCGATCAACGAGGTCGAATGGCTCCGCAGTCGCCATGACGAATTGGCCCTACTAGACGAACGCCGATCAAGGCCATGGAACACATCCGGGCCTACCAAGGAAGAATGGCTAGAGCCTTCGACAAGAAAGTAAAGCATCGGGAGATCCGAGAAGGTGATCTCGTTCTAAAAGAAAAGCCCCTCCGTATCAACCCCTCGGCAAATGGGAGCCCGTATGGGTCGGACCATATGTCGTCCGTATGATCTTCTCCGAGGAGCCATGCAACTTGCGTACCTCGACGGGAATCCCTTTGTACACCCGGTGAATGGTGACAAGCCGCGCAGATACTACGCGTAAAAAAAAAAACAAAAAAGAGTGCTAAAAGAGTAATACCCAACTAGGTTGAAAACCCGAGAAGGGCGGCCTAGGTAAAAAACAGGGTTGCACCAAAAAAAAAAACAAAAAAAAAAAAAAAAAAAAAAAAACAACAAAAAAAAACAACAAAAAAAAAACAAAAAAAAAAACAAAAAGAGAGTTCACCAAAGTTGAACTACGAAGACCCGAGCTCCTCAAAATGAGGGGAACGTAGGCAAATGAAACGGTTCGGTCTAAAGCACAAATAAAAGCCATACTTTGGCATCAATACAATTGATCGACCATGAAAGCGTCTCCAAAAACTCTAAAGCAATTCAAATATTCATTACAAGTTAAAAGCTCTTTGATGAGTCTAAGCCCGATTCATTCCTACAACTGGTAACCTGCTAAAGGAAAACTAAGATACATAATCAAACTAATGTGTCTGCCATGACAAGAAAGGGATACTCGGAGACCTCGTAGTCACTCCAAGCCACTCAGACCGGCCTCTCCCCTCTTCTTCCCCCTTCGAGTCTTCTTTTCCGAACAGAAAATGTCGGTGTTCCTCCTACCAAGCTCCGGTATAGGGACAGGTCTATCAAACCAGCCTCCGTCGGGGCCTTAGTAGCCCTAGCGTCATCCCTCATCTCCACCGTAACCTAGCCGGTAGCATAGGAGCCCTCCTCTCCGTCTCTTGACGTAAGCCTCATAATCGGCCGCGCCGTCTCCGCTCCCGTCATGAGGGTTGGCCCTCGCCTCGGCCCTCCTCCTCTCGTAAACAGCCTGTCCTCCGCACCCACAATGGCCTCACGCCGTCTCAAAATAGCCACCCGAGTCTCTCCTGCATGCCTCTCATACCAATCCAGTACCAAGTGGTCAGAACACCGGTCTCTGACGCCCGAGAATGACCCGAGGAGGAAAGGCATCATACCTCCATGCTTGGGAAAGAAATGGAAACACCGAGGGATCATCCATGGAAACAGGAGCCACCACCCTGGTGGCTATATCATCAAAGCCCTCCAAAGGAACCTCGCCTGTGCCAAACCGTCTCGTAACTAAAGCCGGAATATAGAAGCTGGACCGAGAAAGCCCCGAAGCATGACCACGGGAGACCCATCCCGAAGCACTCTGCGAGTCTCCACCCGCCAACAAGGCACCGACCATCTCGATATCTTCAGCCCGGCGACCCGCCATCCAACGCTCCCACGAGCCCCGATCATCAAAATCTACATCAACACCTCTCCCGGCAAAAGTCCAAGGCCCGATCATATCGAGGTTTCCCGAAGAACCCCAAACGCTCCATCGCCCACAGGGGTCAAGAGGAACGGGTGCCCCCGTGCATATACCGCCGTCCGGTAGCTAATCTGCCGAGAGCATGAAAAGTCTACCCAAGAATCAAAGGAACGACATCTCTCGCCTGTGCGACAGTGAACGACAACATCCAGCAGAGATCGATGACGCATCCCAAAGGAATAGACCATGAACAGGGTGCCAAACATACAAAGTGCAAAGGCATCCCAATAGGCGTCATCTACCAAACCTAGGCCCCTAAATCTGTCGGGAAGACCGGAAATATCGAAATGATCGGGACCACGGATCATACCTTGTGCTTCCTCCGGGGAAAGATGAAGGAGGACGCACAATCTGTCAGCCAAAGAAGCCCCTCCGGGCAAGGGAACCGCTATCTCTTCCACCTCCGGACCTCCAAGCAAGGCCCGAAATTCTTCGACAGTCGGAACAATCTCGTTGAAGGAAAGGCAAAAGACATGCCTTCTAGTATCCCAAAACGAAGAAGAAGCTCTTAAGAGGTCATAATCCGGAACCAATTCTTTGAGAGACCACAAGCATCGTATCTTGTACCTTTCTTCAAAGAATGATCTTCTCCCGTGCATAATCTCCCTACACCACTCCTTGAACTTTTCAAAGAACAACATTTGCCTTTCTTTGGACAATTTTGGAGAATTTTTGGCCATTTCCATGGTTTTTCTCTCTTTCTCCCGAAAATGGCCGTTTGACTCGGAGGTTGAAGAGGATATTTGAATTTGAAATAAAGCAAGACCAGTGTCCGGACCAAAATTAAAGGACAAAGTGTCAGATTCCTGTCCTATCCGCGCGGATGAGTTTGCTAAAAAAAAAAATCTTTGCAACAGTCCAAGCTGCTACACCAAAAGAGGAATATTCCGTCCCGGTTGCTCGAAACCTGTGCAAAAACCCTCCCCAAACCAGTCCATATACCAAACACCCTTGCAAAAAAAAAAATCAAGGCTCATGCAACACTGCATTCATACTGCATTGCAAACATAAATAAAATCCTAAATTATTACATTCCAAAAAAAAAAAAGAGTGTGCATAAAAAAAAAACAAACAAACATCAATAAAATCCTAAATTATTACATCCCAAAGAAAAAAGAAGAAAAAAAAATGTGCATAAGCTGTACAAATCTCAATCTCAATCTCAAATCTCAAAAGAAAAAAAAATCAATCGGAGTCTCTAGCGCCCGATGTTCGCCCCGGCCCTCTTGCGACTCGGGCCCGCCTCCTCAGAGCCCCGAAAATCTCGGGCTCGGAATCGTCCTCGTCTCCAAAAGAGGCTCATCGTGACCAACCGGTACGCTCCGATAGGGCAAGCCGAGATCTGCGAAAAAATCGTATCCGAAGGTGAAGGCGTCGGACTCGGACGTACGAAGACGACCCGCCATGCCGCCATACGTGTCTCGCCCGTGTGGATCCCCGAGAATGACGTGATCCGAAGGCGCACCGCGCGGGGATCCAGGAGAGGAGACAGAGGAGTCTCTCAAGAAGTCTACGAGCGAATAGGGGAAGCCTCCCGTCCGACGGGCGCCGCCGTGGTCGCCTCGCTCTAGCTCGAGGAGCCCCGCAAGCGACCATCCTCCCGATGAATCTCTTGGCCCCGATCACTTGCTTCGTCGCCTTCTCGACGACCACCTCCGAAAACCGCACAAAAGCAAAAGCGTCAAAAAAAGAGGTGATGCTAAAGATGATGAAACAAAAGAAAGAAAAGAAGGGGAAAAGGTGAAGCCATACCTTCATACCCTGACGAGGCCGGAAAGCTCGTGGAAGTCGCTCGGCCGAGGGACTGCACCCTCAATCGGACCCCATCCCTGGATATAGGAAAAATCCGTCCGAGGGTACCGCGGATCCCAAGCCCCTCCCTATCCGTAACCCGAGGCATCCTCGGCCTCCTCAAGACGAATGTCGCATATGGCTCAATCGCCACGAAATCCGAGAAGTGCCGTCGGCCGGCTCGGTAATCATCCCAGTCACGGACCGATCGCTCGGAGTGCATCATATCGGCGGGAGGCTCCACCGGTGTCCTCAAAGGCGAGTTCACGCCATGCCGGCGCGTCACCCTCTCTCCCGCATAATATGCATCGCAGTCGACCTCTCGTAATCCTCCGCCGCACGCTCCAAATCTCGGTGCCCTTCACCGCGCCACCTCGAAGCGATCCTGTGGGAAGAATATCATCCCCTCATCCGTCTCGGCCTCCGTCAAAGGAAGGCAATCCGCGTACCTCGAGAGTCGTACGCCCCCGGAGCTTATCTTCTCCCGGCATGCTTGGACCAAGATCGCATGGCCGGATACGCCCCGACGTACTCCGCCGGCTGCCGCCACATCGTGACGTGGAAAAACTCCAACGCCCATACTGCGAAAGGTAAAAATCCAATCAATCCAAAGGCAAAAGAAAAGTGCGTGCTCAAAAAAAAAAAAAAAAAAGAGAGGAAAAGCAAAAAGAGAGCTTATACCTCCAGTGGCAAACTCAAAGCAAGATAAAGAGCTTACAGCCTTCCTACTGTACCTATCGAGAGCAAAGTAAAGCTCGCCACCCGGCCTCTCCCCACGAGACATCTCCTACTGCCTCCATGTCCTCCAAGGACCTCAAGAAGGCAAAGACTGCCGTCCCTCAAAGCATGCCCAAAGAGGGTGCTCGAAAAGGCAAACCACAAGAAGGCCCTAGCAATCTGAATGGCGCCTATCCTCTCCTCCCCAGCCTCGTAGCTCGCTATGGTCTCCACAATCTTACCGTAGACCACGGCATACTCCATCCCCATCCCCTTTTTGGGAATAGGGGAAAATCCCAGAAGAGCCTGTAGATCAGCATCGCTATAGCCGTCCCGCCACTCAATGCTGCGTCCATTAAAGGACAGGCCCGTAATCGCAGTAGATCGGAGGGCGTAACCGTAGCCTCGCCCCGTAAGAAGTGAAAGGTGTGGGTCGCGTCCCACCAAGGCCGCGCCGCAGCAAACATCAAACCCTTGCTCTTAGGGAACTTGACCAGCCCCCTCAAGCACTCAACAAACTCCCGCAGCCCCGTCTCAACAACAACTGTCTCTGACTCGGCAAAGCTCCTCGGCCCGCATCCGAAGCCGATCCCACAAGTCAATCACGGACTCCACCGATCCTCGAGTCTTCATTTTGTTCACCGCTCCGTCACAAAACGGTTTCCGCCCCGTAAAAAAAAAAAGAGAGAGAAAAATGTCAAAAAAATTGCATTTGCATTTACACAAAAAAAAAAAGAGAAAGCATACACATGCATTAAAAACAAATAAACAAATTTCGACAAAGATAACAAAGATACAATGAGCATAGCCCCATTTTTCTCGCATAAAAGAAAACAGTTTTCAGCAAATCCCAATGCATTCATCAAAAAAAAAAAGAGATGCATTCCTACGGAAATAAAACTCCATCCATCATTTTCAAAAAAAATGCATACATGCATATCATCTATCATACATGCAACGGGAGGAAAAATCCGTCCCACTTTTCAAAAAAAAAAATCCTAAACATACATACATCCCATATTGGCAAAATGCCCATTCTTTCCAAACAAAATGCATGCATTGCATCATTCATCAATATCAATATTCAATTTCAAAAAAAAAAAATCACAATTTTTCGAATTTTCACATGCAATTTTCGAATTTTTAAAAAAAAATGGCGAAAATGCCAATTCTTTTTCCCAAGCAAAATGCACATTTTGGGTTACTCACATAATCATCAAGATTCAAAGACAATGAACATCAATATTCAATTTCAAAAAAAAAAATTTCAAAAATCACCTAAAATTCAAATTTCAAACAAGAAATCAACAAAGGGATCAAAGGGTTTCAAAGTATACCGTTCGGAGATTCGAATCCGAAGCCCAATGTTGCCAAGCATCGGGGTAGGGCTCCTCCGCAATCGATTGCGAAAGATTGTAATGCCTCCTCATCCGGACGAGCTCCAATCGTCTCTCCGCCACCGGGCCACGTCCTTGGCCTTGAAAAGCGCCTCCCCCGTGTTCCATCGCTCGAAAAATCGAAGAAATCGGAAGATTTTCGAAGCTTTCTGGCCTTCAATGGAGGTTCTCCTCGGTTCTCTCTCTCTCTCCCTCGTAAGTGCAGAAAAAACTGTAAAACTGAATGGGGAAGAACAAAAGGGCGTTGGCCCTCATTTAAAAACCCAGGAACACGCTCCTATCCGCGCGAATAGGATTGCAAGGGTCAAAATGACCCTTTTGCCCCTTAAAATTTCAGGACTCCGTAATTCAGTCCCCAACTTGACAAAGTTAACGAAGTTAACCAAAGTCAGCCCCTTGTCAAGAAAATCGTTCCCCGGCAGTCAAACGTAAGACCGAGTGCCCCGAGAAAGATAACGGATCCCATATCTTTCATCAAAATCATTCCCCGGCAGTCAAACGTAAGACCGAGTGCCCCGAGAAAGATAACGGATCCCGTATCTTTCATCAAAATCATTCCCCGGCAGTCAAACGTAAGACCGAGTGCCCCGAGAAAGATAATGGATCCCGTATCTTTCATCAAAATCCTTCCCGGCAGTCAAACGTAAGACCGAGTGCCCCGAGAAAGATAACGGATCCCGTATCTTTCATCAAAATCCTGCCCGTCAGTAAAACGTAAGACCGAGTGCCCCGAGAAAGATAACGGATCTCGTATCTTTCATCAAAATCCTGCCCGGCAGTAAAACGTAAGACCGAGTGCCCCGAGAAAGATAACGGATCCCGTATCTTTCATCAAAATCCTCCGGCAGTAAAACGTAAGACCGATCTCCCCGAGAAAGATAACGAGATCTCGTATCTTTCATCAAAATCCTTCCGGCAAGAAACGTAAGACCGAGTGCCCCGAGAAAGATAACGGATCCCGTATCTTTCATCAAAATCACTCCCGGCAGTAAAACGTAAGACCGAGTGCCCCGAGAAAGATAACGGATCCCGTATCTTTCATCATAATCATTCCCGGCAGTAAAACGTAAGACCGATCTCCCCGAGAAAGATAACGAGATCTCGTATCTTTCATCAAAATCAAACGGCAGTAAAACGTAAGACCGAGTGCCCCGAGAAAGATAACGAATCCCGTATCTTTCATCAAAATCATTTCCTAGCCAAACGTAAGACCGATTTCCCCGAGAAAGATAACGAGATCCCGTATCTTTCATCAAAATTACCCCCGGCAGTCAAACGTAAGACCGAGTGACCCGAGAAAGATAACGGATCCCGTATCTTTCATCAAAATCAAACGGCAGTCAAACGTAAGACCGATTTCCTCGAGAAAGATAACGAGATCCCGTATCTTTCATCAAAATCAAACGGCAGTAAAACGTAAGACCGAGTGCCCCGAGAAAGATAACGAATCCCGTATCTTTCATCAAAATCAAACGGCAGTCAAACGTAAGACAGAGTGCCCCGAGAAAGATAACGGATCCCGTATCTTTCATCAAAATCTTCCCGGCAGTCAAACGTAAGACCGAGTGCCCCGAGAAAGATAACGAGATCCCGTATCTTTCATCAAAATCATTCCCGACAGTAAAACGTAAGACCGAGTGCCCCGAGAAAGATAACGAATCCCGTATCTTTCATCAAAATCATTTCCCGGCAGTCAAACGTAAGACCGATTTCCCCGAGAAAGATAACGAGATCCCGTATCTTTCATCAAAATTACCCCCGGCAATAAAACGTAAGACCGAGTGACCCGAGAAAGATAACGGATCCCGTATCTTTCATCAAAATCCTCCCCCGGCAGTCAAACGTAAGACCGAGTGCCCCGAGAAAGATAACGAGATCCCGTATCTTTCATCAAAATCTTCCCTAAGCCAAACGTAAGACCGAGTGACCCGAGAAAGATAACGGATCCCGTATCTTTCATCAAAATCCCCCGGCAGTCAAACGTAAGACCGAGTGCCCCGAGAAAGATAACGAGATCCCGTATCTTTCATCAAAATCACCTCCGGCAGTAAAACGTAAGACCGATCTCCCCGAGAAAGATAACGGATCCCGTATCTTTCATCAAAATCATTCCCCGGCAGTCAAGCGTAAGACCGATCTCCCCGAGAAAGATAACGGATCCCGTATCTTTCATCAAAATCATTCCCCGGCAGTAAAACGTAAGACCGATCTCCCCGAGAAAGATGACAGATCCCGTATCTTTCATCAAAATCCTTCACGGCAGTAAAACGTAAGACCGAGTGCCCCGAGAAAGATAACGGATCCCGTATCTTTCATCAAAATCATTCCCCGGCAGTCAAACGTAAGACCGAGTGCCCTGAGAAAGATAACGAGATCCCGTATCTTTCATCAAAATCCTTCCCCTAGCCAAACGTAAGACCGAGTGCCCTGAGAAAGATAACGAGATCCCGTATCTTTCATCAAAATCATCCCCCGGCAGTCAAACGTAAGACCGAGTGCCCTGAGAAAGATAACGAGATCCCGTATCTTTCATCAAAATCATCCCCCGGCAGTCAAACGTAAGACCGAGTGCCCCGAGAAAGATAACGAGATCCCGTATCTTTCATCAAAATCTTCCCCGGCAGTCAAACGTAAGACCGATTTCCTCGAGAAAGATAACGAGATCCCGTATCTTTCATCAAAATCTTCCCCGGCAGTCAAACGTAAGACCAATTCCCCAGACGAATACGTCTGATTTTCCCCAGCAAAGTTAACGGAATCCCAAAAGCCAACGGAATCTCGAGTAGCACTCGAACTACGAAAGGGCTTGATTCCCACTAGGGATACGTAGGTAGCCTATCATTAGGTCCAGCCCCTCGACCAAAATGGTCACCCTCTCCTTCGGCAGCAGACGAAGTCCACCGAAAGGCCTTTCCAAATCAAGGTTCGAGGCACCTAAAACGCCATCCTCAAGGTTCGAGGCACCTAAAACGCCATCCTCAAGGTTCGAGGCACCTAAAAAGCCATCTCCAAGGTCCGAGGCACCTAAAACGCCATCCTCAAGGTCCGAGGCACCTAAAAAGCCATCTCCAAGGTTCGAGGCACCTAAAACGCCATCTTCAAGGTTTGAGGCACCTAAGACGCTATCACTAGGAAAGCGATAAATCGCAGTCATCCCCAGCAGAGGCCGAAAATGGTCATCCCTATCCCCAGCAGAGCGGGTAGCCATCAGACCGAAAATGGTCATCTCTTATCCCCAGCAGAGTTTCTCTCCAGCAGCCGACTGTAGAACTCGCTCACCAGGTTCGAGGCACCTAAAACGCCATCATCTCCAGGGTCAAAGACCCGAACTACGACTGGCTTGATTCCCATTCGGGATACGTAGGAAGCCTATCGCTAGGTTCAGCCACCCGATCACTCGATCATCCTGCCAAATATGGAGCCTTACTCTTATCGACGACCCCGCTTCCTTCGAAAGCGCCGTCGCCGAGGGGCTACTGTAAGTGCTCCAATTTGAGCTTGTTAGAATTTTCGTTAGAAAATTAACGAAAGTTATAACACTTCTAACAATTCCTAACAATCCTAACCTTTCTAACAAAGTGAGGGTAGAATGGGCATTGTTATTTAAGGTTAAACCTTAAAAAGAATCTCAAAAAGCAAAACAAAAGAAGAAAACCAAAAATGGCAATGGCTGGAAACACAAAAACTGGCTGTTAATTTGAATTTTGAAAAGAAATATTCTTCTTGTCCAAAGCTGGAGCTGCATTTAATGAACAGTGCACGCCTACTGGACCTATCCGCGCGGATACCTTTGCATTTTCAGGAGGGCTATAAATTGAGCCCTCCAGTCACAAAAATAAGGAGGAACAACACATTTTGCACCGAACCTCTGGCGAAATATAGAGAGAAAACAGTGAGAATTCACTTGAATTGTCACCATTTTCTCTCCAATCTTTCCCAACTCATACTCATCCACTCACTCTCATATTAAAGCCCTAAACACTCATACACTCAAGTCAAACACTCAAGAACACAAGGAAGATTGGTAAACCCTCCTCTTCCTAACCCTAAATCTCATCCATGCATGCATCTTCAAACTACAAAATGTAGTTCTTTCATCTTCTTGCTCTAGATCTAAGAAGATCACCATGGAAGACCATCTCCATGGATGATCTTCTACAAAGATCAAAATTATTTTCAAGTTTTCTTACTTTCTTACAAAGAAAACTCATTTTCAAAACCCTAAAAACCATTTTCAAGCATAAAATCTCATTTTCAAAGGATAAAAATCCCCTTCCCAAGCAAATGAAATGCTTAGTCCTAATGTACCCCAAGGATGGTTTGGTATAGTTGATTCACCACTAAAATGTCTAGTGATCACTAACCAAAACCTAGGGAAATGGGGACAAGCATGGATGCAAAACCCCCCTTAAAATCATATTTTCTTTCTTGAGAAGTTGCTGTCCAGTAGCAATTTTTTCAGACCTCAGTCCATGGTCTTAATTTTTGGACACAGATGAACTTGGAATTTGGTGTTGACTACAAAATACTTTTTGTAGCCAACATCCAGAGCTTTCCAGACATATTTTTACTTTATTTTTTGGGTGAGTAAAACTCCTCTTTTCAAATTTTCTTTCAGAGGCTAGTTCATCAGCTTCTGGGAATCCAGATCTCATATCTGAGGTTTCCAGAAGGTTTTTACCCCTCAAATCTTCTCCAAAATTGAAAATTCCTTCGCACAAACTTTATTTAAGGTGTCTAGAACAACTTTCATTCTCTGAGTTTATCCAGATTATGAAGTTTTAAGACCCTTGAATCCATTTCAAAATCAAAGGTCCACTGCCTTTTTCATTCTGGCAGAAATGGCTCTCAACTTCAAAAGGTCTTTTGAGTACCAAATCTCAATCCAAAAATCTTCCAAAAAATCATGGGATCAGTTTAAAGTCTTAAAAAGATATCCCAATTTTTACTTTTCTGAGTTTCAACTTATTTTGGCCAAAACACACACACACACACACACACACACAAATGATTTTCAGCTTGGAAGACTCGTTTTACGAGGCGCGTCGGGTGCACACTAACGTCCTTCCCGACGCGTAACATGACCTCCGAACCTAAATCTCTGATCTCGGGCTTTTTTCAAAGTTTTGGCCCTCAAAATTAAAATGGCGTGGCGACTCCGTTTTCGTTGGTTTTCTTTCAAACAAAAAATGGGAAAATTCTCGGATACACATCATCACACCTGGGGCGAGGCGGGCTTTGCCGAGCTCTACTTTGCCTTGGACAAGTTTAGTCGGGGCGTGGTCAACTCCATGGGGTGCTTTGACTTCGCGCTGGAGGTATGAGTTTACATGCTTTTGTAGTTTAGCACTTCATTGTTTCTTCTTTTTTTTTCTTCTTTTTATTTTCTTTTTTATGAGCATTATCTGCTTTTTGTGGCAGGTGTGGTGCTACGAGATCTTCCGGTGCCAGCCGTGGGACTGGCAGGACAAGGCCTTGTTCGGGTATCCTGCCATGTTGTGCTGGGCTCGCTCTTAGAGGAAGAGGAGGATGAGCCGAGGGAAGATCACTATCACATACGGGGATGTGCAACGATTCTTGGAGAGAGACAGCCCGGATGGGTGTCAGCTGTACCCTTCAACTCGGTATGGCGAAGATGAGCTGGAGGGCACCCTTGGGATGATGCGGCAGAGGAAGCTTCTGCGGGGCCTTACTTGCGACTCCATGTATTTGGGGGAGAGGGTTTTCTGGCAGCATGGCGCTGGTATTCCCCCTATTGCTCCGAAGGATCCTCCATTCCGTATGATGAGCCCTGCTGATATGGACTTGCTGGAGTTCGAGAGGTACCGAGCCGGTGTGAGCGCCAAGGAGTTAGTTCTGTAGGGCGAGGAGTATGTGGACTTTGTCAGGAGGAAGTTGAGGATGCCGCAGGTGTTTGCGAAGGAGAGGCGGACTGGCTCGTCGCGTCCTCCGGATGTCTCGGTGCCTGGGCCGGACTTCACTTACGTCCGTGGGGATTCGAGGAGGAGGGTATCGGCGCCCATCCAAGTGCAGGCTCCTTCCGCCTACCGGGTTGACCCAGATGCTG
Source organism: Adenophora triphylla var. japonica (assembly GCA_022495995.1). Classification (NCBI taxonomy): domain Eukaryota; kingdom Viridiplantae; phylum Streptophyta; class Magnoliopsida; order Asterales; family Campanulaceae; genus Adenophora; species Adenophora triphylla. The sequence continues at coordinate 293,881 of JAFEMH010002673.1, forward strand.
TGGTGAGTTTGTTTATTCTTTTCCTTCTTGGCATCTTTTTCTGTATTTTTCTCTTTTGTCGAATATTTTTTGTATCTATTTTGCTTAGTGTTTCTTTTGTTGTTTGCTATGCAGGTCTCAAGGAGGACCATAGACGTGCTCACCAGCCGGTATGTGGGGCTGAGGGCTTTTACGTAGAAGCTTCTGAGGAAGATGTCCTTGTGAATGTGTGCCCAAATTTTGTTTTTGTTGGATTCACGCGAGTTTGAAGACATCCGGTTTAATTTGAAAAACGGAGTCGCCACGCCATTTTGATTACCTCAAAACTTTGAAAAAAGGTTTTATGGGTTCGGAGGTTAAGTTACCCCTTGGGAAGAACGTTTGGCGTTCACCCAAGGTGCCTTGCCGGAGCAAGTCTCCCATGATTTCATTAATCGTGCTTGCTTGCGTGCTTTCTTGTGTGCATGTGTTTGAAAATAAGGAGGGAATGTCCCAAGTCGTCTTCCGGACGTACAAACCATTTGTTGGTTGTCGCTCGGGATTTCTTGGAATTTATGTATTCGGGATTATGATCCCGCCCTCATCTTATGACTTGTGATCATCGCATTTTTAACCTCGGGACCCTCGGGACTTGCGTGATCGAGAGAATGACTCTCTTTATGGTCAAAGATGAGGTTCTTTAGAAAAGGAAGGTCCTTAGCCCATCAATCCTACGCTTTAAGACGGTCGAGCTCGTATAGATGCTTCATACTCTTTCTTAAGCGATAATTGGAGATATAGGGTTCAAGGTTGTCCCTTTCTAAAGAGATTATGAAACCTTTATGGAAGGAACGATGTAAAGATAGGATCTTTTACACCGGTCCGTTCCTAGGTTGCTAATGGGGGAATGGGGAAATGTATGTAAAAATGACACTTTAATGAAAAGATGACATTTTTGGGTTGCAAATGATGCACTTAGTTTAAAGAAATGATCTTTATTGCAAATGATGCATAAAGATTTGATTTTTATGCAAATGATGCATTTTTGTTGAAGAAAATGGCATTCATTATGCAAATGATGCATAAAGATTGCATTTTGAAAAGCATATGATGCTAGTTTATGGTAAAGACATGGTCTTTAAAGCAAATGATGCTTGGAAAAGTGATTTTGGATGCAAATGATGCATTTTGATTGAAAAGATTTGATTTTTATATGCAAAGGATGCATAAAGATGACATTTTTATTTGAAAATGGGGGTTTTAGGTGCAAAGGATGCACCTTTATGGGAAAAGACTACATTTTTATGACAAATGATGTCTAATGCATGCAAAAGGGGAAGGGGGAATATGAAGATATGATCTTTAATCTACCAAGTCCCAAGCAATATAAAAGTAATGCAATGAGCAATTTATAAAGCAATTAGGATGCGAGGTTAGAGCGTGCGAGGTTACCAATGGCTTCCTTCTTCTTCGGGCGGAGCTAGGAGGAGAGGTTGGTCTTGGATCTTCAAGGAGGAGGGAGGGAGCTTCTTGGCCTTCTTCTTCACCTTCTTGGATCTTCAACAGCCTCTTGGGAGTATTTCTTCGTATTATGTATGGTGTTGTTGGAAATTGTTGTTGTTGAGAAATGGGTAGAGGAGGGCTCTATTTATAGGTAGTCTGGATAAGGCTAATGAAGCCGTGCGGCTAAGGGCAGCAAGCTAATGCAGCCGTGCGGCATTATCCACAATGACTCAGCATTCTAGAACCATGCAAGGTGGCAAATTCTAGAACCTTCCCTCCTAATTAAGAAAAATGTGTTTCTTAATTAGGAAGGATCCCCTTCAGCCCTAAATTAATTAAAAACAGTTCCTAATGTTTCCTAACACTAGGAAGGCTGGGAATTACCGGAAAACTTACCGAAATTGCCGGGAAATTTAACCGGAAGGCATGAGCCAGATTTGGGTACTTACAGAAGCCCCTCGGCAACGTCACTTGCAAGGCGAGTGGGGTTGTCGATAGAAAAGGATCCGATCTGGCGAATGCCGAGACGGATTGGGAGACCGAGGTGGTCGAGTGGCTGAACCTCTTATGAAAGGCTACCTACGTATCCCGGAGGAATCAAGCCAGGCCGTAGTTCGGAATAGATCCGCTGGGGAATGGAGAAGAGAAACTGGTCTCTTGCTGGGGAAATAGAAGGGAAAATGACCTAGGAGGTCAAGCAAATTGATCCTACTGGGGATATGCTAGGAGTGACCAAGGTGGTCAGATAACAAAGCCTCTTATGAGAGACTACTTCATCACTGAGGAGTGACGGAGGAAAAAAAAGGGTGACCAAAGTGGTCGGATGGCTGGACCATTTATAAAAGGCTACCTACGTATCCCGGAGGAATCAAGCCTTGATCGTAGTTCGAGCATCACTAGATAGGTAGGAACGATGTCTAGGATCCTCGAGGGTTTGACAATTAATGGAGGATGTCACCTGATTGACAATTAATGGAGGCTGTCACCTGATTGACAATTAATGGAGGTTGTCACCTGAGAAAACTAGAGCTTACGTCACTATCGAGAAGATAGAGGTAGCTAAAGTTGAGAGAAACTTGAGCGTACGTCACTATCTGGGATAGAGGTAGCTAAAGCTGGATGACGTTATTTCTTTATGACGGAAATAACGAAGACTAAAGCTTACGGCGCTATCTCTTTTTGACAGAGATAGAGGTAGCTAAAGCTAGAAGAACTTAAGTATACTTCACTATTCGTGATAGAGGTATCTTAAGTTTAGAGGAACTTGAGCATACGTCACTATTCGGAATAGAGGTAGCTTAAGTTAAGAGGACTAAGCATACGTCGCTATCCGGGATAGAGGTAGCTCAAGTTGAGAGAACTTAGCATACGTCACTATTCGGGATAGAGGTAGCTTAAGTTAAGAAAACTTAGCATACGTCGCTATCCGGGATAGAGGTAAGCTAAGTTTAGAGTTTTGACAATTCGGAGGTTGTCACCTAGCGTTATCCCGTTATAACGGAATTAACGGAGGCGACTGAGAAGAAAGCTTAATTGCTTAAGAGATAAGGGATATCTTCTGAAAAAGATGTTATCTTGGTTAAAAGATAACGGAAATTGCATGCCCAAGTGGAAGGTCCAGGGGCAGGATTGTAATATTCTGCTCAGAGCGAATGAGGCCGCCCGGCATGAGATGGAGAAAAAGGAGCCGTACGGCTAGAGACCTATTTTTTCCAGATTATTTAAAATCAGATTTGAACGGGCCATTGGCATTGCATTGCCGCCCAAGAACGCAGAGAGAGAGAAGAGAGGAAGAGAATTTCAAAATTCTTTCAATCCCCTTGCTTCCCTTTTGATTTGAGATGGATCCGGAGGGCAATCCCATACTGAGGCAAGAAAGAAGAAACATCTCGGTGGCCGCTCGGAGGAGGAGAAAGGAGCTCGTGCGAACGGAAAGAAAGTATGACTTTCTTACGCCTCCGTCGGAGCTTTACCCGGGGAGAAGGGAGCATAAATCAACGAACCCGCGTCCGGTTGGGGTAAGCGCTCTTATTTGGCTCGATTCCGTCGATTTTGATTGAATTTTCATTGATTTAGGGCTTGGCCCGAATTTAGGAATTTTCTAGGATTTTCCTAGGATTTTTGAATGATTTTGAGACATTGATGAATAACCTATGAGGCTAAGAATATGCAATGCGCAATTTGTTTGACAAAAATAATGGGAATGACCCACTTTTTTCTCGCAAATAAAGTAAGAATGAAAAAATTGTCTAAAGTGAGACGGAGTTCTTGCATGTGCTAGAACTAGGTCAAAATTTTGAGAAAACATGATTTTGGAAGATGAAAAGGATTCATGCATGCCATTTTTGAAAGAATAATGCTTATGTGCAAAGAATTGTGAAAATTGTGATTTTGTGCTTTAGGAAAGCAATGGGACTTGACATGACGCGTTTCAAGTGATGAAAGACGCTTTTTGATGCAAATAATGCTAGAAAAACTTTTGTGAATGCTTTTCTTTTGAAAACATGTGCGCTTTTTGAATATATGCATGCTTTTTGAAAATGATGAATGATTGACACACTTTTTTGTTGTGCTTGTCTACAGGAGAACAAGTCTAGAGGACCATCTGAGATAGCAGTTAAGCTTTGGCAGAGGATGCCGGATTTTGAGAAGAATGGGGTGAACCCCAAGAATTTGGTGAGGGCTACCGGCCTGGATTCATTCGTCGAGGCTATCGGCAGGGGTGTTCACATCACCTCGAAGAGCAAGGGCTTGATCCAGGCCCTTTCTGAGTTCTGGTGGGACAGTACACATAGCTTTCACCTGAGCTGGGGAGAGCTGACAGTGACTCCTGCCGACTTCACAGCTATTACTGGCCTACAGTTCACCGGGAGGCCCATGACTTGGAGAGACCACATTACGGTGAGGAGTTCCGGGCTTTGGTTGGGTTTGAACCGATTCCCAAGGGGCCGGGTATGGAGACACGGAATGTCGAGGTGGCAGTTCAAACCGCATGCAACTTTGCCGCTTATGATGTGATCGCCCAAAGCCTCGGCTAGAGCATTTGTATGGTTGATGCTGTCAGTCACTATCTTCGCTAATTCTGGGACGCTAGCTATGACTTGCCTCCTCGACTCTCTGGAGGATGTGGATGGGATAGGGACGGTCTCTTGGGGAGAGGCCGGATTGGCGGAGCTCTACTTCTCGTTGGACATGTACAGCCGGAACAAAGCTGCTTCGATGGACTGCTTCTCATTTGCCCTTGAGGTAGTCTCCTTTCTTTTCTCTTTTCTCTTTTCTGTCTTGAGACTTTTATGAGAGAGAGAATGACCTTTTGATGTTTTGGACATGCAGGCCTGGTTCTGCGAGGTGATCGGGTTCTTCCCTTGGAACCAGCAGAGTGATGTCACCATCTTCCCTGCTATGGTTCGCTGGAGGGGAGATGCGAGGGATAAATTCACGGGGAAGACCCGTATCACCTTCGACTACAAAATGGTGAGGCCGATCATCAACAAGGACGGGCATGACGGAGTGGACTTCTACCCTTGGGGCAGGTATCCGGAGATCTTGCTGGGAGATGCCATTGAGGCGACTAGGCAGAGGAGGTGGCTCACCTGGCCGACATGTGATGTCATTTACTTTGGGGGACCGTTTCTCGAGGCAAAGATGGCCATGTCCCTCCATTGGATGCCATTACTCCTCCCGGGATCCTCCAGCACGGATGCTTTGCCGGTCCGAGGATTGGCGAGAGGATGAGATTGCAGTACCGTGCAGCGTGGCCGCCGAGGAGTACTTTGACATGGACACCCCTACGCCGTGTTTGTGGAGCGGCGCACGAGGACGCCACGAAGCTAGTGAAGCCGGCGGTCACTCGGGGATATGGGGAGGATGAGCCTATCGACCCGCTTATCCCTCCCGCGCATCCGTCCTACGTGGTCCATGGAGTACCGAGGAGGATGAGGATACTGTCCCCGACGCTAGGGAGCCCCAAGTACACCTTGCCGCCCGACAAGACTGTAAGTATACTTTTAGGGTCTTTCCCTTTTCAGCTTTCAGATTTTTCTGCTTTTTGCAATTTTGAGATTTTTCTGAGATTTTTCTCTTCTTTTTCTCAGTTCCGGCTCGCACCTATGATAGATTGGTCGTGCGTAATAGGGCCGGAAGGACATGTGCCGGTCCCTTCGAGGAAGCCGGCCTCGCGCTTCGAAGGCGCAGCCGGGATGCACAGGAGCCCGGGCGCAAGAGACGGCATGTCGGGGCACAAGCATCTACCTCATCGGCCTCGGAGTACTATTCCGGTGCCATGCCTCGGGGCGGGGACCCAACGCCGACATTCCGGAGCAAACTGGGCCGAGTACGGGCACGATAATGTCCATCTATCGACGTGAGCGACTGTGAGGACTGATGAGGGAGGCTAGCATTTATGAGCTGAGCAGCGATGAGGAGGAAGAAGAATCGGAGGCCTAGGAGTTCTCTAGAGTAGATTTGGAACAAAAACAAACAATGAACAATTTTTATGCACACTTTGTTTATTTTTCTGCTTTATTCTGGCGCCGATGGGGCGAAGACATTGTATTTATGTTTTATTTGCTTTTCTAATTCATGCTTTTTCAATTTGCATATTATCTCGAGCCTTGGGGCAACTTTTGCTTGGAATTGGGGTCAAACTGGGCCAAAATGATTTATAATGGTATATAAATGCTTGAATGGCTTCGGATATGTTTTTGTACAGGTTTTGGTTGAAAAAGTGGGGTGAAAACTCCCTTGGGCAGCAACTTTGGTTGCTGCAGAATTTTTTTCTGCAGAGGGCTAATGTAGCCGTGCGGATAGGTCCTGAGGGTAAATAGGGCCGTGCGGCTCACGCCCGTCTCGAACCGGTTATTTTCTCGAATAAAAGCAAAGCTTGGCCATTTCATTTCATTTTTAACTTAGACTTGTCCCAATTGTTCCAGAGCACATTTTGGACCTAAAAGCACCATCTTTGATCATTTTGCGATGGAGAAGCCCGTCGATTGCAAAGGGGAAGCGAGACCGTTTTCTCGTCCGATCTTCAATCTTGGGTGAGACACAACTTCCAATCTCATAGGGGGCTGCTTGATTTTTCCTTCAAGATCAAGTCTTTATGGCATTTGAGGGATCTCCCGCCCGATTGGGACCTTTTGAGAGCCGCAGCAAAGTTCTGGGACGTCCGGAGACATGTTTACTGCTTTTCTTACAACGAGATCGTCCCGACGCATGAAGACTTCCGAGCCTTGATTGGGGGTCCCGAGATTGAGGCTATATCTATTCCGCTGATCGGAGACGTGCCGGTGACGGTAAAGCTTGCATCTTTTCTGCAGATTCCTTTGGGAGAGGCTGAGAGGATGATGGTAGCCCCGGATAGGATTGACCTTTCTGATATCCCGGGCAGGTTTGGGTCTCCAGATATGGCTGCGACCACGGTGGCTATGGACGCATTCATCCTTTGCGTATTCTCTGTTCTGTTCACTGCTGAGTCCGTGGGGATCTGTCATAGTGGTCTCTTGGACATGGTTAGAGACTGCAAGGCTGGGAAGGATATTGTCCCGCTGGTTTTGGGAGAGACATTCCATGGGATTGACAGGATGGCTCGGGGAGACCATTTCATGAGATCCGGAGTCCCGCCGTGTTGACCTTATGGGCTGCGGGGAGAGGCTCGGGGCTTTGCCGGGGCTTTGCCGACTCGGTGCCCTTGGGTGATTTCTCGGAGAGGTGCACGAGGCAACGAGGACCGGGGTAGGCTGGGAGCCGACGATGGCTAGGCTATCCACTTCGGACATCCGTTGGTGGATTCCTCATTGGAGGTTGCGGACTGTGGAGGATATTTCAGTGAGTCATATCTTTGTGAGGGTTCCGTGATTCCGCCGGTCATCCTTCTACATACCCCGCTTAGTATCCGGGCGGTTTGGGGCTTTACGAGGAGCCATTGAGTGATTGGGAGGACATCCGGACCATGGAGGTGGTGTCATTGGACATGAGGGATCCAACCGGCTTCTCTTTCTTCTCGAGGGCTTGGACACATCTTTGCTTTCCACCCGGGGCTATCTTCGGGAGCGGGAAGAGCACCATCTTGACCACCTTTGTCTACTTGGGACCGGTACGAGAGGGAGATGGGAGTGACTCAAGTCATCTTGGAGGAGAGACGTCGAGCTTTATTGGGAGGCGGCTGCGACTCGAGTAGGACTTTGAGGGAGGCGAGGCTAAGGCGAGTCGCCATAACCGGTCAGTGACTTGGTCGGGGATATGGAGGCTCGGTACAAGAGGTTGTCAGAGGTCGCTCCTTTGGCCCGAGGCTCGAGAGGGAGGAGGTGCGGACTCGTGCTCGGATAGAGAGAGCACTTATTGACACGGGTTTGGCAGAGGCTCCAGTGAGGATACCGGAGGTCGGGATGAGGGATACCGACATCATAGATAAAAAGAGGAAGAAGACTCGACGGAGCCGAGGAAAAGGGAAGAAGACCAAAGAAGACTCAGCGAATGACGACTGACAGATCTTTTCTTAGGATTTCCTTATTGCCATTTTGCAAACACATTAGTTTATTTAGGCATTTTATTGTATTTTAGATCTTTGTAGCAGGTTAGCAGAGTCAAGAGGTAGACCGTGCTTGAACTCATCAAGAAGTTTTTAACTTGTAATGAACAAGAAATATTATCTTAAAAATTAGTCAAGACACATTTCATGGAAATTCAAATGTCTTTTTTATTGTTTAGACCGAACCATATATGGCTGCCTACGTTCCCCTTTTACAAGAAAGACTAAGGGGCTCAGGTCTTCGTAGTTCATTCTGGTGAACTAATTTTTCATGTGCGGCCACTGTTTTTGCCTAGACCACCCTTTTTGGGGTTTTCGGCCTAATGGGCATTACTCTTTTTGCACTAAGATTTTTTCTTTTTTTTTTTTTTTATGTGCAACCCCGTCTTTTGCCTAGACCGCCCTTTTTGGGGTTTTCGGCCCTAGTGGGTATTACTCTTTTTGCACTCTTTTTTTTTTTTTTTTTTTTTTTTTAGACATAGTATCTTTTAAGCTTATCACCGTTATTTGGGTGGACAAAGGGATTGCCGTCAGTGTCTGCAAGCTTCATGGCTCCTCCCGATAGTATCTTCGCACCACATAAGGGCGGATCCAAACGGGTTCCCATTTTCCCGGGGGTTGTCTGCGGTAGGGGGCTTCACTTTCAACACTAAGTCACCTTCTTTGATGTCTCTGGCCTTGACCTTTTTATCAAACGCTCTGGCCATTCGCCTCTGGTAGGCTCGGGTGTGTTCCATGGATTTTAGCCTTCTCTCGTCAAGCAGGGCTAACTCATCATGCCAGCTGCGCAACCATTCCACTTCATTGACACTGTTTTCCAGGAGGACCCTTAATGAGGGGATTTCCAACTCCACTGGTAACACTGCTTCCATCCCGTAGGTTAAGGCAAAAGGAGTTTCTCCTGTAGGCATTCGACAGAGACGTTACGTAGCCCCGAGTGCCAAGTGCGGCTTTTCGGGCCAATCACGACCACGGGTGGCCATCTTCCGGATGATCCGTTCGAGCGTCTTATTAGCGGCTTCCACGGCTCCATTAGTCGAGTGCATGTACGGAGACGACTTGTGGCGAGTGATCCCGAATTCGACGGCAACCTATCGCAATCCCCTTCAAAGTGCGACCCATTATCGGAAATGATCTCATTGGGCACCCCATATACGCACATTATGTTTTCTTTGATGAATTGGGCCACTTTTACGGAAGTGAGGACCTTGTAAGATTTGGCCTCTACCCACTTGGTGAAGTAGTCGATGGCTACTAGCACAAATTCATGCCCATTGCTTCTGTGGGCTATTTTCCCTATCACGTCAATACCCCAAGTTGCAAACGGCCAAGGAGTCGTCATGCGGTACAGTCATGAGGCGGGAGATGGTTGAGGTTGGCAAACCACGGCACTTGTCGCATGCTCGGACGTCTTGGACACGATCTGTTTCCATGGAAATCCGGTAGTAACCCATTACGAGGATCACTTGCATCGGGGCTCGGCATTCATATGAGGACCGCGGGGACCATTGTGGACTTCGGTCATCAACTCTTTGGCTTTTTCTTGAGTGACGCACAAGAGGAGTGGTCCTTGGTATCGCTTCTTGTACGGGTTGCCTCCTAGAATGACATAATGGGAGGCCAAACTTTTCGAGCTTGCAAGCTCTTGGCTCACGACTCCTTCTTTCGGTCTACCTTCTTTGTCTCCGAAAGGCCGACTCTCCATCTTTGAGGAGCTGGTAAATTTGATTGTACCGGGGTTCCTTTATAGGCTCGGGTCCCAGGTCTACTTCACAACGGAAGGTGGGGCTTCTCTTCTACCCACTCGGAAGGGTTTTATGGCTTTTCCTCGGGGATCTCTACCAATGAGGCTAGAGTAGCTAAGGCATCTGCGAATCTGTTCTTTTCCCTTGGCAAGTAGTGGAAGGTCACTTCTCGAAGCTGTCCGATCCAACTCCTCCATATGGGCATGATACCGGCTGCGAGGTTAGGGTCCACAGTCTTCCACTTGTTGGAAACCGATTGATGATCGAGTGAGTCTCCGTAAACTTCTAGCTCCTTGACATTTCTTTCTAAGGCGGCTTCCAAACCGGCAATGCGGGCTTCATACTCGGCAACATTGTTCGTGGCGGGGAAGTTCAACTTGAGGGCTATGGGTGTATGCTCATCCCTCGGATCGACCGGTAGCATCCCGATACCGTTTCCTCTTTTGTTAGCGGCTCCGTCAAAGAATAAGCGCCATCGGTTTTCGGGTTCGGCTGCAAAGATCCCTTCATGCAGGAATTGGGGTTCGGGCCCTTTGTCTTCATTGCGGGGAAGTTTGCCGGGTGGTCGACAACGCTTGACCCTTGATAGCCTTTACGGTCACATAGTTGATGTCGTACTCTGCTAAGAAGAAGGACCACTTTGCTAGACGCATCGAGAGGGAAGGCTTATCAAAGATGTACTTGATGGGGTCCATTTTTGAGACCAAATTCACGGGGTGGGCTTGCATATAATGCTTCAACTTGCCGACTACCCGGACCGGTCTGCACGGGTCTTTTCACATCTTGACTAATTGAGCTCACTTCCTGCGGCTTCGGTGACAAAGTAAATGGCGTTCTCTACCGAGAGTCTTTCTTTTCTGAGCAAGCATAGCCCCAACCGCCGTATCGGTGACGGTGAGATAGAGCGTAAGAGGTTTTTGTCTATGTGGGGGCATAACACTTTGGAGGGTGTACCAAGTATGCCTTGATGCGGTCAAAAGCATCCTGGCGTTCTTCGGTCCACTCTGTGTCTACGTTCTTCTTCATGAGCTTGAAGATGGGCTCGCACATAGTGGTCAACGATTGACGAAACGGCCGATGTCTTGCAGGTTTTCCCATAAAGCTCTTGACTTACATGCGGGTCCGAGGTGGCCTCATATCCATAATGGCTTTGATCTTTTGGGGGTCGGCTTCGATACCTCGCTCCGTGACCATATACCCAAGCACTTTTCCCCTTGTCACTCTGAAGGTACATTTAGCGGGGTTTAGTCTCATGGAATGTTGTCTCGGCCTCTCAAAGAACTTCCGCGGGTCAACAAAGTCTTGCCCGTCCTCGCCTTTGGAGTGGATTATCATGTCGTCTACGTAGACCTCAATCTCCTTGTGGATCATGTCATGAAAAGCGCGGTCGCTGCCCTTTGGTAGGTAGCCCCGGCGTTCTTAAGCCCAAATGGCATCACCGTATAACGGTAAGTTCCCCACGGCGTGGTGAAGGCTGTCTTTTCTTGGTCTTCCTCGGCCATCTTGATGCTGGTTGTATCTGAAAGCCATCAACGAAGGATTTGACTTCGTAGTTGGCGTGGAGTCCACCGGGATGTCTATGTTTGGCAAAGGGTAATCGTCCTTGGGGCTGGCCTTGTTCGGATCTCGGAAATCCACACGGCAGCGCACCTTCCCATTGGCCTTGGTGACGGTCACAATATTGGACAAACATGTCGGATATTCGATGACTCTGATGAATCCTACCCGCAGTAGCTTCTCAATTTCTTCTTTGACTGTAGAGACCATTCGCTTGATCTTTCTCGGTTTACCTTTCTTGGTTTAGCATACGGTGCTAGAGGGATTACGTGCTCTCTATCGAAGCTGTCTAGCCCCAGGCATATCCTGTATGACCATGCAAACACGTCGACGTATTCCACTGAGCGGATCGATCGGTCTGTCCCGTTGACCCCCTGGAAGAAGTTTCCGATCTGTGTCTCTTTAGGTTCCTCGACGGTACCCAAGTTCACACTTGTCAAAACCTCCTCGGCGGCTTGGGCCCGGTTTTCCTCTTTTACGAAACACGCTTAAAGATTTCTTTAATGTATTGTTCATTTAGTGTGTTTGCATCTTGTTCAAATGATTCATTATTAAGCTGTTGTTAAGTTTTGAGTTAATTTATCATTTGTTAAGTTGGCAATAAGAGGATACTCGAAAAGATCTGTCATTTCATTCAAAATAAGGGGAAAGATGACATCGATTACATTTTGGTAGTCCTCGGGCGTGAGGCCTTCGGATGACTCGGAAGGGTGGAATTCAAAGATTCTGACTCGGCGAACGAGACGCTGCGACTCTGGACCCTACACTACTTATTGACTCGAGGGTGGCTTGACAAAGGTTGGACCAGGGATCTCACTCCTTCTTCTTTGTTGCCACAGGGAGTAGCTTGAGTCTTGTCGGCGTCCTTTAGAAAGTTGGAGACTTCAAATTGATCAAAAACTTGCCGAAAATCATTGACGAGGCCGGTGCAGGTGGAAAGATAGTGAGGGGAGCTAGAGTAGCTTGATGCAATCTCTCGGCGAGCTCGTCCGTGACAAGCTGGGCTCATTGATGAAGAGTCTGGTTCATCTTATCAATGCACTTGCGATAATTCATTTTCTCTTTCTTGATCTTGGACACCACGACCTTGTCGGTATAGCCAACGGGAGGGTTGGCACGGATAATCTTGATGAAGTCTTCTTCGAGAGGATCTTAATTCTTCCTTGGCGCTACGTATTCGATAGGCTTTTACGTATTACGCTTCTAGATCTGCTAGCTTCTCATTGAACATTACGATGGCCACAAATTCAGCACTTTCTGCTTCAAGAGGATCACTGTACATGGGGGTATCGGCTGGACTGTGCTTTGAATGATGGGTTCCTTGGCGGGCTGTTTGGCATAGGCGACATAGTAATCGAACTTGCCGAAGGCTCCCTAGAGTTCCGACGCTCTTGTCTCCGGCTTCATACCTTTCTTTTAGCTTCTGTTGTGTGGACTTTCTCTTCTTCTTCTTTCTCGAAGGAGCGTCTTCATTGATCCATTCTTGGTACTCATACTCCAGACAGGTCCTCACGGTCGCATACATCATACCATATGTGAGGCTTGGGCTGAGCCCAGGATGGCCTCTCCGACTACTTGGTCATTACCATTGTTGACTACCATGTTGGCCATTTTGACAACGAAAAGGCTGGCAAAGCGAGGATTACAGCGAGCGTACGAGAATTCTACGCTAACAAGTCGGCGGCCGGTGTTCTCACCCACTTCTTTCACGCTGCGGGAAAGGGATAGGAAAGGTTTAGACTCGGGGTAGGTGTTTAGGCCGAAGGCTCAGGCAATATGCGAATTAGAATCTTCCAGTTTACTTAAAACAGTGTCTTTTATTAATATCTATTTGGTTGGAAAAGGGGGTTCGCCCTTCTTTTTCGTAACTACTCTAGATCCTGGATCAGTGGGTTCCGTCACTACGTCTATAAGTCCCTCGTATTCCACCTGTATTTCGACCTCCTAGGGTGGACAGTCCCGGGCGAGGGTCCTATAGGGCACGCGGATCCCACCGACCGAGAGTAAAGAACGCTCCTAACGGGTCTAGCGGGTCATAGGAACTTTCAACGCACGAGCGATGCGGATTATAGTCAAGGCAATGCGGGAAAGTCTCGTCTTTTTGCCTTGATAGGATTTTGGCGAGAATTTCGCTTGAGCGAATGACGTTTTGACTTTCGGTAATGTCCGAGAAGATAATAGGCATGGGTCGGGCGGCAAAAGCCGGATGACACGGTGTCACATTGAACTTCGTTGAATACGCGGGCGTGAGTTAGAATCGAAGTCAATGCCGGGTCAAGATCATGCCAATTTTTCCTTGTCGGAATTTTAGCGAGCTTCGCTCGAGCGAAAGATCTTTTGATTTGTTGGCAAAGACTCGGTCTTGACTCTTACGCATTCCGTGCGGGTCAAGGTCAATAGTCAATGTCGGAGTTGAGATCTCGCCAATTTTTCCTTGTTGGAATTTTGGCGAGTTCTTCTTCCGTTATGAACTAAGGCTTGACCTTTACGAGGGTATGCAAGCTGGGCTATATGACACGGACTAGACCAAAAACCAACCAAAAGTCACGGTTTTTTGAAACGTGTGACACGGGTGTGCATTGGTCGACACCTTTGCTGCCCGTATGGGGAGGTTGGGATGATTCCGTGCGCGCCGGGAGCATCGTAAGGCTGTCCGTGGCTAGCAGTTGGAACCACCCTCGGGTTTGAAGGACGTGCGTGCAAAGTGTACGGGATATATCGGAGTGCGCGTAGTGTGCGGTCTCCTAAAAATGTTCCTTTTGAATTAAAACGAGATTTTCAGAAATGTGTTTTAAAGGAATGATTTTCGGGACGGGGAGAATGCAACACATAAGCACGTAAATTTTAAGGAGCCCCGATCGGTCATGGAGCTGAGTAGCCCCAAGCTGCTAGGACTGCCAGATTAACCATGATTTTTCCTGGTGGAATTGCCACTGAGGTCGCCCGGTCAGAATCCAAGGAGGATTGAGCCGTACGACTGCATGGATCAATTTTCCAGGTTCCACTCCTTTTGCTATTTTTCGGGTTGTTTCCCATTCAAAGTATGCACAAATTCCAAGATGCAAATGATGCAATGCATGGTAAAGAAAGCAAGCATGATTAATGAAATCGGCGACGGGAGTCTAACCCGCTCAAAGGGAAAAGCTTTCTTTTATTTTTTCAAATTTTTTTTTTTTCGAAAAGGGATACTGGTACGTGGATTGTTAAACCACCGGTTATCCCAACTCCCAAATCAGGGAGTGTACAGGAAGGGTAAGTGGTTTCCACCTATATACCGAGTATCGATTTTTTTTTTGAAAATGAAGCTTTTCTCCTTTGGGATCTCCCCAGCGGAGTCGCCAAACTGTGAATGTGTGCCCAAATTTTGTTTTTGTTGGATTCACGCGAGTTTGAAGACATCCGGTTTAATTTGAAAAACGAAGTCGCCACGCCATTTTGATTACCTCAAAACTTTGAAAAAAGGTTTTATGGGTTCGGAGGTTAAGTTACCCCTTGGGAAGAACGTTTGGCGTTCACCCAAGGTGCCTTGCCGGAGCAAGTCTCCCATGATTTCATTAATCGTGCTTGCTTGCGTGCTTTCTTGTGTGCATGTGTTTGAAAATAAGGAGGGAATGTCCCAAGTCGTCTTCCGGACGTACAAACCATTTGTTGGTTGTCGCTCGGGATTTCTTGGAATTTATGTATTCGGGATTATGATCCCGCCCTCATCTTATGACTTGTGATCATCGCATTTTTAACCTCGGGACCCTCGGGACTTGCGTGGTCGAGAGAATGACTCTCTTTATGGTCAAAGATGAGGTTCTTTAGAAAAGGAAGGTCCTTAGCCCATCAATCCTACGCTTTAAGACGGTCGAGCTCGTATAGATGCTTCATACTCTTTCTTAAGCGATAATTGGAGATATAGGGTTCAAGGTTGTCCCTTTCTAAAGAGATTATGAAACCTTTATGGAAGGAACGATGTAAAGATAGGATCTTTTACACCGGTCCGTTCCTAGGTTGCTAATGGGGGAATGGGGGAAATGTATGTAAAAATGACACTTTAATGAAAAGATGACATTTTTGGGTTGCAAATGATGCACTTAGTTTAAAGAAATGATCTTTATTGCAAATGATGCATAAAGATTTGATTTTTATGCAAATGATGCATTTTTGTTGAAGAAATTGGCATTCATTATGCAAATGATGCATAAAGATTGCATTTTGAAAAGCATATGATGCTAGTTTATGGTAAAGACATGGTCTTTAAAGCAAATGATGCTTGGAAAAGTGATTTTGGATGCAAATGATGCATTTTGATTGAAAAGATTTGATTTTTATATGCAAAGGATGCATAAAGATGACATTTTTATTTGAAAATGGGGGTTTTAGGTGCAAAGGATGCACCTTTATGGGAAAAGACTACATTTTTATGACAAATGATGTCTAATGCATGCAAAAGGGAAGGGGAATATGAAGATATGATCTTTAATCTACCAAGTCCCAAGCAATATAAAAGTAATGCAATGAGCAATTTATAAAGCAATTAGGATGCGAGGTTAGAGCGTGCGAGGTTACCAATGGCTTCCTTCTTCTTCGGGCGGAGCTAGGAGGAGAGGTTGGTCTTGGATCTTCAAGGAGGAGGGAGGGAGCTTCTTGGCCTTCTTCTTCACCTTCTTGGATCTTCAACAGCCTCTTGGGAGTATTTCTTCGTATTATGTGTGGTGTTGTTGGAAATTGTTGTTGTTGAGAAATGGGTAGAGGAGGGCTCTATTTATAGGCGATGCGGATAAGGCTAATGAAGCCGTGCGGCTAAGGGCAGCAAGCTAATGCAGCCGTGCGGCATTATCCACAATGACTCAGCATTCTAGAACCATGCAAGGTGGCAAATTCTAGAACCTTCCCTCCTAATTAAGAAAAACGTGTTTCTTAATTAGGAAGGATCCCCTTCAGCCCTAAATTAATTAAAAACAGTTCCGGAATGTTTCCGGAACACTAGGAAGGTCTGGGGAATTACCGGAAAACTTACCGAAATTGCCGGGAAATTTAACCGGAAGGCATGAGCCAGATTTGGGTACTTACAGTCCTGCGGGTCTTCGCGTAGTGCAACGGCTTTTGAACCAATGCCTTCGAGGAGGTCTGTGGATACTCCTTCTCGGGCCGAGGTGGACCCATAGCCTGAGGTGCCTGTTCGGGAGCGACATGGCTTTGACGCGGGAATTTCTTCAGAGGTTCGGAGGCCGCAAACCTTTCATATATCAGTTCTTCCCTCCATCGAGTGTGCAGGGTGAGGGTTCGTCCTCGCTTCTCTTCTTCGATCCTTTTGCCGGGCTCGACCCTTCGGACTACTTTGATTACTCGATCAAGGAGGGGGTCGAGGTTTCTGACGATGAGGAGGTGGCTGGCGGGTTTGCCGAGATGTAGGGGTTCCCATCTGGCGAGGGTGATGACGAGGATTCGGAGTATGACTCCTTTTGTTTTCCTTCCCCTTTTTTTGTATTTTATTCATAGTGCAGAGACATTTGCATTTGTAATAAAATACTTGTATTTGACGAACAAAGAATTTTATTTGTGATGTAATGATTTATTTGTAATTCTGGGGGACTGGCCTAGGAATTGTTTCTAGCTTTTTTTATTTTTGTGCATGTCGCATGAGCTGGGAATGCATTTGTGTTTAGTGTATGGGGGCTGGAAACAGCTTTGGCAAGGTTTCTGAGTAGTCGGGTGAAAAATCCTGTCGCAGGCAGCAACTCTTTTGTGGTTGCTGAAAATTTGGCCAGGTTGCAAAGTGGTCCGTACGGACACTTCATGCATGCAAAGTGGTCCGTACGGCCACTTCTTGGTTTTGGAGGGGGATAAGATTCACTGAAAATCTGGATTTCCCTTATCTCCCCATTTTCAAATTGCAGTCATTTCGACCCTTCTTCCTCATTTTCTCTAAAAACCTCCATTTTATCCATGGATTCGTCTTTCGTTCCGAGAATTTCCCTGAGGCTTTCGAAGGAGAGGCAAGAGCATTTTCTTGAGCGGCTCAAGATGTGGATGGGGCACCACATGAGGCACAATAAGCGGGCTTTTGAGGTGAGATTTCAACTTCGCTCGGTTTGGTCCCTTAAGGAGTTAGTTCCTAATAGGGAGTTGTTGCGGGCGGCTGCAAGGTTCTGGAATGTTATCCGATCCGGTTAAGGTTCAAGGTTTTCAAAACCGTCAAACTGGCGATTCATGAACCGTGAACCGGAACCGGCGGTTCATGAACCAGAACTGTGAAACGATAACAAGGCTAACGGCTAGTTTAACGGCTAGTTGATCTGGGCCGCCCATTTGCCTGATCCGACGGTGGCTGTTTTCTGCCCGTTATCTAACGGCATTATAGCCGTTTTGGGACCAAAAAGTAATAAAAAAAGTTTCTTTTTCTTTTTCTCTCCATTTTCCAACCTATAAATACCCTCGCCCTCCCTTCATTTTTTCTCACAATTATTAACTTATTCTCTCAATCTCTAATTCTCTATTATCTCAAAGTCTCAAGTTTCCATAATTCCATTATCAATTTATTCTCTCAAGTTCTTCAAGTGTTCAATTCTCAACTTACTCTCTCAATCTCTATTTTCACACAAAAAATGTCTTCATCTCGAGCCGATAAGGGCAAGAAAAAGTCAACCGCTAGTGATCCAACTCCAACTCTGCTTTCAATTTTCCCCGCCGATGATAGTATTTGACAAAATATACAAGCGCATGAAATGCTCGAATTGAGCGATGACGAATTTGATGCAACAAATCCAATGGGTGGTCATACCCAATAGAGTCAAACTCAAACTACTCAAAATGAAGCCCAAGCCCAAGGTGGTGGTTAAATCCGAGGTCGAGGTCGAGGAGGTCGAACAACGGAGAGATCCGATATCATGACAGTGCACTTTACAAAAGTTCCAATTGAAGGTACCAACAAATTTACTGTGTATTGCAACTATTGCACTTCAATATTTGCCTTTACCCATGGAGGTGGTTATGGGTCGTTTACAAGGCACTTAGCGGCTAAGCACCCCGACCAAGTTGGACACAATGAAGATCAAACACAATTACAAGGATTTACGGGGAGCTCACAAGGTACGTCTTCTCAACTATTTAAATTTGAGAATGCAACTTATATAAGAGAAATGACTAAATTTACTGTTGCTAAAGGATTACCATTTAATTTTGCTATTGATCAATTATGGGCTAATTTTGCACAAATTGCTTAAAATCCCGCCGCTAAAGAAATTCATAAAAATACAAATACTCGTGATGCTAAAACCCAGTATTTCCAAGGAAAATTAACTTTGATTAATACGTTTAAAGATTTACCACAAAAATTATCAATATGTGCCGATATATGGAGTGATCATTGGCAAACTCATAATTATATAGGAATTACATGTCATTGGATTGATAATACTTGGTTAATACAAAAACGATTACTTGCATATAAAGCTTTTGATATTGTTCATAATGCTTAAAATATTTCTAACAAAATTGCTACAGTTTTACAAGAATATACAATCGGAGTGAGGGCACGACCAAGATGGATAAAGTGAAATTGATATGTACAATCGGAGTAAAATGTCAAAATATTCTAAACACTTTTCAAAATTATGGAGTCGAGTAAAATGTCAAAAATACACTTAATAAATGAATTCCCCGGACCGTGGAGACTGAAATAAGGAGGAGCTTCTGGGCTGCCAGGGCTGGGTTGGGGGTCATTTTTCACTCTCGGTAGCTTTTCTGGATTTAGAAAAGCCCCAAGTCAATATCTTTCATTTGGCTATCCTCTATTTAATTATATGACCTACAGTATATCATAAATATATATTAAACCCAAAATAGTTTGAAAGGGCCTAACAAATAACCCACTGGTCTATTGGATGAATAGGGCCTACAAAACTCACAGGTTTCAGGCCGGCCTTAAACCTCGTATGGTCCCCTACCTGAAATCCTTACTTTTATTAAAAAATGACTAGAAATTTCCAAAAATTGTTTTGTTAAACAAACTAGCTTTACACCCGTGCGATGCACGGGACATTTCTTTTTAAAAAACACAAAAATTATAATAAATTAAAATGAACAACAAAAACTTTTATAAATTATGGAAAACTTCCTTAAAAATTACATTGTCGGTACAAAGTTCACTCTGACCAGGCTTATCATCATTACATATCAATAACTTCAAACCTTCGGGATTTTTCACTCGTGATAAAGCTACGTACAACTGCCCATGACAAAAAATTGGTCTTTTCAAGATTAAACCAACAACAGATAATGATTGACCCTGACTTTTATTAATAGTCATCGCATATGAGACCATCAACGGAAATTGTCTCCTCTCAAATCGAAATGGAACCCGAGTATCTGATGGTGTTAGTGACATTCTTGGAATTAAAACTTTTCTACCAACATCACCCGAAGAAATAACTTCTCCTTCTAGAACATGATTTCCAACCCTAGTAATTATCAAACGCGTGCCGTTACATAAGCCAAGCGAGGAGTCTATATTACGAAGCAACATGACAGGAGTTCCGACTTTCAAATTTAACTTGTGATCAGGAAGGCCAGATATGCAAATACTATTTATGAACTCCGGAGTATGAAGATCATTCAACGACTCAGAACTTTGATCTGTATGACATGCAACATCAGAACTCAAATAAGTCCTTGCTTCAGCAACATTAAGTGACACCATAAACTCATTAACAGCACTAACAACATCCAATGTTGGAGCTAAAATTGCCCTTTCTTCAAAATATGATAAGTCATGACGATGGCCACTCAAGTACTCGGAATATATACTCTCAACCATAGAAGTGATCGGATCACTAAATTTCTCAATCAAAAACTCTTTCGGGATTTCAATAGAAACAATCCCATCATTTGGTTCGTTAACTTTCCCATCTCCAACCCTAGCAATCCAATCTGCAAACTTTCTCAATTTATCAGAGTTTGTACTCGAATCCAATCCTTGTAATCTCATATTCTTCATCAACCTCAACACAATACAAGTCTCCCATAGATAAGATGAATTAATAGTAGCACGAACAATGTCTTGTCTACTCCCTTTTGGAATAACAGGAAGTATTTGTCTAAAATCTCCCCCAAAAACTATAGTCTTCCCACCAAACGGATAATCATTCCTCTTAGAATCAACGACTCTCATTATGTCTCTCATACTTCTATCCAAAGCCTCAAAACAATGTTTGTTTACCATTGGTGCCTCATCCCATATTATCAAATGTGCTTTGATAAGTAGCTCTGCTAAAGGACTCCCTTGAGAAATATTACACACTGAGTCTTCTGTCAAATTAAACGGAATTGCAAATCTTGAATGTGCAGTACGGCGCCCAGGTAATAGCAACGAAGCGATACCACTTGAAGCAACATTTAACACAATGTGACCTTGAGACCTTAATCGTGCAGATAAAGTTCTCCAAATATACGTCTTACCACTCCCTCCATACCCATACACAAAAAACATCTTCCCAATTTCATTGAAACATGTTTCGTGAATAATATTATACACTGCCCGCTGATCATCATTCAAGTTAGCCACCAAATCCTGAAATTCGACTTCTAAAGTTTCTCGATCATAAGACATCTCATCATGAATTAACCTGTTCGACATAACTTGAAAGTATTCAGAAGTAGGATATGGCAACATAGTGAACTCAAGCAAACTCCGTCCCTGTTTTTTTAAAATCTTCTCAATTTCAGCGAGTCCATAATTACGAATTTGTTTCTCATCCAATATCAGACCTGAAAAAAAGGAATAATACTAAGAATGTAATAATAAAGGAAAACATTGATTTTATCCCACAATTCTATTACTTAATTTAATAAATTTATGAACTAACCTGGATGATTAAGAATAGATCGTTGTTTATAAACAACATCCTCACATAAATAGCTCCAACATTTATCCCACACATACTCTGGTCGACTCATAGACCCAGAAATTAATAATGTTGCAAATAGAGTTCTCATTGAATGAGCAGTTGACCAGTCGCAAGCCTCAACAAAACCTTCAATATATTCCCTATCATCATTCAACAAACCTAACTCGTAGCAAGCATCACGAAATGTCTGACATTGAACACCATTGACAAAACGAATTTCAATGTAACTTGTTGCTCCACATACTTTGTTAAGTAAGCACCTTAGATAATAGATTTCACCACATCCTGGAGGAACAAAGAATATACGACCAATCAAAAATCCTTTTTTCCTTGGAACCCATTCACGTATATCAGATTTCCATACAAACCTCATCGGAAATTGTGAATAAGTTAAAGCTCTAGCTTTGACATATTTCTTGTTCGCTTCCATCCAAGCCAAAAACATGCTTTGTGCTACCGAATCTCGTTGAAGAACAGCCTCAATATTATCTGAATCGGAGAAAATGACATTCTGTTCATTCGGAAGATGAAAACTCAAACATTCTACTGGAGGATCTTTATATTGAATTTCAAAACCAAATATTCGCCAAGCGGCCTCACAAGAAGAAACGTACCGACAATCATAATATAAATCAATTTCATCTACAATCTGTTCAACACTTTCTCTGGTTGCTGTTTGACAAAAAGTGGCCGTCACTCGATCATTGCCTTTGTTTATGTAATTAAATAGATATTTGATTGCACGCGATTGATTACACCATTCAACATTTAAATGTGCCCCGTACGTAACCAACAAATACATTATGAGAGCAACACATGTCTATTGTCCAGGTACACACCATTTTTCAAAATAGTTCTCCATTCATCTCTTCTTCTATACACAGCATATCCATCATCATCTACTCGAGTCTGAGAGACAAACTTTTTCGGATAATGCTTCGAACATCGGTCATTAATCATGCACGGAGAATTTGGCCTATCCTTCCCACACGGACCATGAACCATTAAGTCTTTCACGGCATTAAAATAATCGGGATCAACACTTTCATAGGTATTTCGGCGAAATTATACGATCAATGTCTCAGTGTGAAGCGACTTTTAAACGGAGATGGCAAGAAAAAATAATATGTGCGTGTGAGGCAAACCCTCTTTTGAAACTCAATTGTGTAGATAAGCTGTAAATAAAAAAAAAAAAAAACTTTGAGTTAATTATACGAAAGACGTAAAGGAAAAAGTTATTTATATAATATAGTGTTATTAGTATAAAAAATAGTTAATTTAAACATACACCTTTAATATCACCAAAAATTTTATTCTTCCTAATGTCTCTTTATCATTCCATCAAGTTTGGCTTTAAATATTCGACATAAAATATCGGGCCGATCCTCGGGCTTCATATTGTCATTTGCAAGAAATCGAACTATTTCGGCCACTTCGGATTACACGTTAGTGTCAAAAACAAATCGGGATATCCAATCCATCCGCAAATAGCCATTTGCATCTTGATAATTTTGAACCATATATCTAGCACTCCCCATGAAAGTAGAAAGGCAATATCACTCTTTTCCCTAATTTTGTTGCATCACAATCACCTTTCAAAACAACTTCTTGCAAACCTTTATACATTGATGCACGTAATTGTTTTTGATGCAATCTAATATAAGTCAAACGTGCAGACTCAATCATCGTATATGCATCCACAAGATACTGCTGAAACAATCTCGTAGAGGAAAAAATTATCTTTGAATCGCCAATCCTTTCATGTAACCGATATGCGAAATACTCCCGAATACTAACCCGTTTCCTACCACCTGCACCCCCTCGAGAGTTATGAGAAGGAATATCTTCTCTGTATCCATCTTCTCCGTACGGAAACAATAGCGGATACTGGAGGCTTAAATAAGATGGATTTAACTGATTTATACGATGAAGTGTCCCAGATCTTGACTGTATGACTATATCTCTATCACCAGATGAACTATCAAAATCACCAACAATTAATGCAGCAACTTCAGACACAGAAGGTAAATTGTAGACTCGACCATCCCCAGAACGTCTTCCAACCAACCTTAATTTCACATCTTTTATTAATTCAGAGGACAATCTTTCTTTCGCCATTCGAAAGGATTGCACTAAAACATTGTTATGATCTAACATTTCCTTCAGATCCTCAACAATATCATCCTTCAAATCATTCGCTGAACCTCCCGACCTTAAAAAGGAGATAGATATTAAAAAGAAAGAATAATAAAAGAAGGCATTTAAAAAACACAACAATTTCCAAAGTAAAATTACCGAACAGAAGCTTTACGATTAGAAACTTCATTTGCAGTGTCATATATATATAGTTGTGCAAATTTCGATTGCTCACCAGGTTGGGGTAACAAACTACCAATTAAATGATAATTCTGACCATGCAATTTGAAGATAGGAGGAGCACGACCTTGATTAACACTTCAATCAATTTTCCCACCCATTGATGTGAAGCAAAACATATTATTATAGGATCGAATGTTTTGACGGTAATGAGTACTCAATTGTGATTCGCTAAATAACAACTGCGCCAATCGGCATTTGGGGATTTTTCACAACAGGAAGACGAATTTTTCCTTGATTGCAACACAACCCATATTTGGGTGATAAAGATCTATAAGATCGAGCCAATCTCTCTTCATACCAAAAATGAGCTCCACAAAATGTACAGGTATAACAGGCGTCACCAATATCCCAATAACCTAATAATTGAATAGAAAAAATTGAAACTATGATTACACAAAGAAAACTATTGTCAAGCTTAAGTATAACTAAATATAATATTAAATGAAAATGGAAGTATACTTACGTAACGTAGTAGATGAATGAACAACACTCCCTTTGGTGGTAGAGACTTTTGCTCGTTTTCTCAAATGAACAGAACTACAAACATCTCTACTAAGAGAAACTATTTCCGTTTCCAATAATGCCCCCGTAGATTTTTTCTTCAAAATACATGTCCTCTCTGAACTTAATCTCGTCTCCGCCACTATATACAGACCAAAATGAACAAAACTTTAATATTAAACAATGAGAAAAGAAAAATTACTCCCTCGGGCCCAAATTATCTGTCACTTTTATGACACCTGTGTTTTTGTGAGCAAGTTTTTTTAACATTTTTTTACCATATCATTATTTACATTTCTTAAGAAAGTAAACAAAATACCAATACTGCCCTTTATTTTGACTTTTTAAGTTTTGGTGTCTTTTGAGTTGCCTTCTCCAACTACCTTTTGCTGCATTAACTAAGCATTAACTATGAAGATGGTAATCGTCAACATCTCCCAATGACCAATAGCAACACACCAATCCATTTTTTAACCAATCAAATTTAAATCACATATTCACATGTATGTATGCTAATGGTTGAATTATTAACATGTATTGGAAAAAAAAGAGAACATGGTAACTAAGAACATCACTAACTAAAACGAAAAAATTTCTCCAAAGCAAGGGTAAGTTGGTAATTTGTTAAAAAAAGGGTAGGAACAACAGAAATAGTGGATCACTTTGCTTTTTTTTTTTATGACAAAACATTTGACAAAAAAAATGAATTCCGAGAGAAGGAGTAATTACTTCTAATTTTGTAACTATACAATAAAGTTAATATGAAACTTGATAAAAAATTAATACTCACAATTCGAAATGTCAAGTAAAAGTGGCACGCCCTTGTGAGAGAGCGAAGATGGATTTGGTACAAAGTGCTTGAACTTCCAATTCCATTTTTAACCAATCAAATTTAAATCACATATTCACATGTATGTGGCATGCTAATAGTTGTATTCTTAACATGTATTGGGAAAAAAAGAGAACATGGTAACTAAGAACATCACTTACTAAAACGATTAAAATTCTCCAAAGCAAGGGTAAGTTGGTAATTTGTTAAAAAAAGGCCATAAAGAACAAAAATAGTGGATCACTTTTTTTTTTCACAAACGAGCAGCTCATAAAATGGGTCCGAAGGAGTAATTACTATTTGTAACTATACAATAAGAATATGAAACGATAAAAAATTAGCATACTCACAATTCGAAGTAATGTCAAGTAAAGCACGCCCTTGTGGAAGACGAAGATGGTTGTACAAAAGTGGAAAATCACTTCGAGACTTGATTACTCGCCTAAGTGAATTATATACAAAAATATAAAAGAAAGAAGTAAACATTACAAAGAAATTATGACATATATAGTCAAATACTCAACAACATAGTGCTAAGTAAAATCAAATACCACATATACGAAAATAAACTTCACTTGTTTCCAATAACAATTATCACTTCTTTAAAAAAAAAAAAAAAAAAAGAAACAAGTATCACAAAATATGTGCATTACATAAATATATTAAACAAAATTAAAAAAAAAAATCATTACACAGCCTAAGTAATATAAAAGAAACATAAGTAATTAATGCTAGTAGGAAATACTAAATTCACATCTCTCCTATAAGATAATAAAAATCTATAAGGAAAATGTAATATATTTTTTCAAAATAATACTATTTTTTACATTAAGATTTAAAAAAAAATTACGAACAAAATAAAACTAATACAATATAGGATTAGTTATTGAGATTTATTTTACACAATCTACTTTTAAAAAAAAGGGTACAAAAAGCGCACATAATTGTTAAGCTGTAAACTATATAGATAAATAAATTAATAGACATGAGTAATCATAAAAATAATATATATATCTCCATTTCACTTTACTTGGCACTAAATTGAATTTTAGTCAATTCGGGATCGGTTTGACAAAAGCGTTATAGAAAAATTTTATGATCCTAATAAAATTTAAAAAATATAAATGTGATTAACTATTAAAAACACTTTCCAATTATAATTTCTTAGAATTTATCATTAAGATCATAAATTGTCAATAAAGTCTTGGTTAAAACCAAGCATAAAGCTAGAAAAAAAATAAAAATTCCATTAATATCCCATTAGTAAAAGTGAAACGAAGGGAGGGAGTATGTACTTACAACACGAAGATGAAGTGAATTAACATTCGTTGCAAATTTCACACGCTTCTTCGAGTCTAGGACGAAGAACGTACAATATTGGCCTCTTGGCGTAACAATTTCATACGCGATTCAATATTGTCGCATTGAATTTTCTCATAACTCCAAATGCCCACGCTCCCCACATTTAAGAAGCTTGATTGCGTCACTAAAATTAGCAACATTATATAACAATCTTAAACAATATTTTCACACAAACAATAGTAAAAATATAATCTATAATGATAATAATATAAGATAATTGTCATGCAATTAAAGTGAAAATATAAAAAAGTAAACAAGCTTGGAACTTCACATTTTGAAACACAAGATAAAAAGAAGGGTCTCTGGTGAAGATGAAGATAAGAAAAGCGTTGGAGACCTCGATTTTTAGTGCATTTCTTGCACTTGGTACAGAACGAAAGTTAAAAAATTACGTTAACTGTTTAAAAAAAAGACATCAAAAAAATTTAATAATTAGCCAAAAGAGTGATAGGATTAAACAAAAACTATAACATCCGTATGAAACCGGTACACACCTATACATACATACACTAAAATACGCAATAAATATAAAAAAAAATTATATATATACCCATGTAATAACCAAGAAAATGAATCATTCGTTAATTGATGTCAACCATAATTATAAACCCGTTTCATAAAAAAATTTATCAGTCAAAATAAATAATAACGGTGTGAAAATGAAAGCATAAAGAAACCGGGCGGCAAAAATTGCATAGTGCAACATAGCATTCTATAATATCCACACACTTGCAAGCCTTTCAATTCAATTGGAAATAGAAAAGAGACCTTAGTTTTCCAATAATAACATCATTAAATTTGTAAAAATATGTATTTAACAAATACATTCACCTTATATGTAACACTATGAAACAAAGATAAATAGTGTAAATATTTTTTCAAATATTCCGAAAAAAAGTAAATAAAAATGAACATATGTAAAATAATATCAAAAGCTTAGATATATTTATTTTCGAAAACATGGCTCAGAAAAATCAAAGCTAAAAACAAATAAGCTATCAAATAAAAGAAAAACATAAATGAATGATATAATATATACTCTTATTTTAAATTTAAATATATGAAATTTAAAACCAACCAAAAGATAATACTAAAATAACAAATACTTACACTTTGAAGAGAAGATGAATGAACATAAGT